>CAJNDS010002145.1:252500-638094 GCA_905221605.1 Symbiodinium natans
AATCCGAAAGGGGCGTTTCGTATTTAAATTATTTAAATTATTTAATTCTGGGAAGGGGGGGGGCCTGGTCGGGCCTGCCCCCCCCCCCTTTTCGGATTTAAATTATTTAAATTATTTAAATTATTAAAATTATTTGAATTATTTAAATTATTTAAATTATTTAATTCCGGGGGGGGGGGGAATTCAATAATTTAAATAATTTAAATCCGAACCCCCCCTTTCGGATTTCAATTATTTAAATTATTTAGTTCCATCCCCTGAATTAAATAATTTAAATGATTTAAATAATTTTAATAATTTAAATAGTTTAAATCCGAAAAGGGGGGGGGGCAGGACCGGGCCCCCCCCCCCCTTCCCAGAATTAAATAATTTTAAAAATTTACATCCGAAACGCCCCTTTCGGATTTAAATTATTTAAATTATTTAATTCTGGGCAGACGTTGCGCGTGGACCTTGCCGTACTTCATCATATCCCTCTTCTCGGCCTATCTCTTCTGCTCCTTTCCTTACTCTTCTCCTTTTCATAATCATTCCTCTTTAGTTGTTCTTATCTGGAAAAGAAAGAAGGAAGGGAGAGATAAGGGAGATAGGATAGATAAAGAAGAGTGCCATCTTCTCTGCGCCTTGTTTTGTCTCTCCCTCTTCTCTATTCATCTCTCTTCTATTCTTTTCTTTGCTGTTCTATTGAAATTGGATTCCCTGTATCTCTCCTCTGTCCTTCTCTCTCGCTCCTCTTCTCCTGTTCCCCTCTAAACGATTGCTCTTTACAGATAGGTGCCCTCCCTCCTCGTCAGGAAATCTCTTTTCGCTTATTTTGCTTTTTGAAGCGAATAAAACAACGGATAAGAGAGGAAAGGGAATGACTAAGTAAAGACAGGAGCTCTTCAATAGGTGCCCTCCCTCCTCTTCAGGAAATCTCTTTTCCCTTATTTTGCTTTTTGAAGCGAAGAAAACAACAGATAAGAAGAGAGGAAAGGGAATGACTAAGTAAAGAGAGGAGCTCTTCAATTTCCCTCCCTATATCTGATGTTACTTTTCCTTCTTGGGTGGTGCCCTTCTTTCTCCCTTGAAGATGCAGAAAACGATCAGGAACACCCGTTCCATCGCCCATATATAGACAGAGATAAATCATGAGCATCAGCTGGGTTTGCTGCCGATCCAAAATGGGCGTCCCTTTTAATCGCTTTCTGTGTCTTGAAACGAGCAAAAGGGGCACCCTTACTAAGTGTTTTCTTGTGGTGTCCCTTTTCTTCGCTTGAAGATGCAGAAAACGATCCAAGAAGGACACCCGTTCCATCGCCCATATATAGACAGAGATAAATCATGAGCATCAGCTGGGTTTGCTGCCGATCCAAAATGGGCGTCCCTTTTAATCGCTTTCTGTGTCTTGAAACGAGCAAAAGGGGCACCCTTACTAAGTGTTTTCTTGCGGTGTCCCTTTTCTTCGCTTGAAGATGCAGAAAACGATCCAAGAAGGACACCCGTTCCATCGCCCATATATAGACAGAGAGAAATCATGAGCATCGGCTGGGTTTGCTGCCGATCCAAAATGGGCGTCCCTTTTAATCGCTTTCTGTTTCTTGAAACGAGCAAAAGGGACACCCTAAGTGTTTCTTGTGGTGTCCCTTTTCTTCGCTTGAAGATGCAGAAAACGATCCAAGAAGGACACCCGTTCCATCGCCCATATATGGGGAGAGAGAGAAATCATGAGCATCAGCTGGGTTTTCTGCCAATCCAAAATGGGCGTCCCTTTTAATTCAAACGAGCAAAAGGGACACCCTAAGTGCTTTCTTGTGGGGTGTCCCGTTTCCTCGCTTGAAGATGCAGAAAACGATCAAAACGGACACCCATTCCATCGCCCATATATAGGGAGAGAGAGGTTGGCTGCCAATCCAAAATGGACGTCCCTTTTAATCGCTTTCTGTGTCTTCAAACGAACAAAAGAAAACACTTAGGTTCCTCACTTGAAGATGCAGGAACCGGCCCAACAAGGACACCCGTTCCATCGCCCATATATGGAGAGAGAGAGAGAGGGAGAAAGGAAAAAATCATGAGCATCAGCTGGGTTTGCTTACATGTTCATTGTTATTCCTTTTGTTTTTTCTAACGGAAATGAACAAGAGAAGAGAAAAATAAGAACCAGAGGAAAGATGAAAACGAGCGCCATCTTCTCTTTGCCTGATTTTTGCATTTCGCCTGTCCTCATTTCTCTTCCATTCTTTTCATTGCTCTTCCATTTAGAGTTGCATTCCTTTTGATCTCTCCTCTTTCCTTTCTCTCTCTCTCCCTTCTCTTCTCTTGTTCTCCTTTAAATCTCAAAAACACACAAAAGGAAGCTTCTTTTCCTTGTTGAATGAAGAATGAAAAAAGAAGAAAAGAGATAGGGAAAGAAATTGAAGAGCTCCATTGCCTATTGGTTCATTCCATTTCCTCTCTTTCTATGTGTTGTTTTCCTTGTCGTTTCAGAAGGCAAGCAAAATAAGGGCAAGGGGGCTTCCTGAAGAAGAGAGAGGGCACCTATCTGCGAAGAGGTCTTGTCCTTTTTAATAATAGAGGGAAAAGGGAGAGACAAGGAAGGGAGAGATGATAGATAAAGAAGAGTGCCATCTTCTTTGCGCCTTGTTGTGTTCCTCCGTCTCCTTGTTTCTTGTCTCCTCTCTTCTGTTCAGTACCCTTCCAGAAAATTAAAATGGCCTCCTTTTTGTCTCTCCTCTCTCACTTCCCGTTCCCTTCTCTCCTTCTGTTTCCGTTTAACTGATAAAACACAAGAAAAGAACTTGAATGATAAAGCCTAGGAAGGTAAAGGAGATAAGGGAGATAGGATAGATAAAGAAGAGTGCCATCTTCTCAGCGCCTCGTTTTGTCTCTCCCTCTTCTCTATTCATCTCTCTTCTATTCTTTTCTTTGCTATTCCACTGAAATTGGATTCCTGTTATCTCTCCCCTCTCCTTCTCTCTCCCTCCTCTTCTCCTGTTCCCCTCTAAATGACAAAAACACAAGAAAGGAAGAACAAGTGGGGAATGGAAGCCCTTTTCCTGTCTTCTCCTGTTGCAATAAAGAAGGAAAAGAGCATAGGAGATAAGGAAGGGAATTGAAGAGCTCCTCTCGCTACTTTATCATGCCCTTTCCTTTCTATCTACCACACCAAAACACGACTCTCAGCTTCCAAATAGACCCTATTTAAGCCACCCCCCCCCCCCCCCCCCCCCTCCCCCAAACAATTTTGGGGTTTTCGGGGATCCTTAATAATGTGTGGGATGGGCTGGGACGGGGGCTGGGGGTAGGGCGGCTGGGGGTCGAGGGTTGAGGGGAAGCCTTGAAGCTTGAGGGTCTAAGCTTTCCAGGCTTTGTAGCTCCACGGTCGCCGGGGCTCCGCATTAATGCGGACCACCGAAACAACTTGCTAAAGCGAATCAGGGCAGCTCGTGGGCTACTCCCTTGGAAAATTGTTCGGGGGCCTGTTTCGTAATGAAATTTTACAGGGAATTCAAATAAGGCTGGACACCAAAAAACCCGGAGTTTCTTATTCAAAACTTGTTTTAGTTTTTGGCTCCCTGGCCCCCCGCCCTTCAACCCCAGCCGGGACAACATCGCATAATTGTGAACCACCCTAAACAATGGGGGGTTCTGTATAAGCGGATCGGAAAATCGCATAATAGTGGTCCCATCCACTAAAGCCAGTCCAACATTAGATTCTAGCAGAGTCTCTCGCGCTCTCGGCATTCAAGTACGAGTCATTCATGCAGCTTCCACCTCTTTCACCCTGCATCGAGCTTGTTGCTGTCGAGGATTATTCTAATCCCAATCCGAGCCTATATCTGTGCGCATGCAATAGGCGAAATTTTGCCAGTTAGCGACCAATGGCCGCAAATTACGAAAATTAACCACATCAAGCCAAGCTGCTTCAAGTATGCATTGTACAAATATCGCCTGGGCCAAGCACAACTTATTCCTCTGCTTGGATGGAGGAGGCATGTCAAAAGCCGCGTGGGGCCCGGACATTTTCAAGGTGTGCTGCATGAAGTTGACAAGTGGCTCACATGGTGGAACTCCTACGGCATACCTTTGTGCAAATTTGTGCACGCTGACATCTTCCTCAGGAAGCACTCACATCCGGGACGAATGCGGATACAGCGAGATGGAGATCTCACCGAAGTCCAATGCCTACTCGCACTGAAGAACAAGGGCACAACTGCGTCGGGAAGGCTTTGGCAGAGCTTGCTCAGGCCACCGCGTTCAGGAAGGGAAGCAAGTACCTAGTCAGATCTGCTTTGTGAACACAACTGTATATACATCGTGGCGGCAACAATGCTGGCTGCAGCACTCACGCATGCCGGGTCGCACCCGACACACGCACCAACGCGCAGCAACCAGACTTTGTCCAAAAGACCTTCATCAAATGTGTCGTCGCCACTGCTCCAATACTGTAAGAGTCCGTTCAAGAAAGGAAGCCCATTCTGCGGCGCACCACCGAGGATTCGCATTGGAAGTGGCGTGAGACGTTTCCTCTTACAGAGAATCGCGAGCAACATGAGCAGGACTTGTCGAGCAATAAGGGCATTTGCGGCATTTGTCCGTCCTCATCCTGTCTTTCTTCTTTTCAAGCGGCGTTGCATCGACAGGAGTGGACATCAGAAACAGAGCATCCTCGTCCGAGGCAAGGCTCATCAAGGCTCACATATGACATCTTTAAACATACTGAGCACCAAAAAAAGACACATAGCAGCAAATTTCTGTCACACAATGTACTGTACAGCAGTGTATGCTCTTGACGGTGCCTCTCCCATTGCCGACATTTCTTTCATCTCCTGCTGCTGCTCCCACTCCTTCATCGACTTGATAAACTCCTGCACGAGCATCAAAGACTTTGGGAACTCTGGAACGTTATTTTGCACATTTTGCATCATTTTGCACCACCCCGCACGCCTTGACTGCGAACACCACGAAAATACTCGAGATAAGAGCGATGGCTCCCGACCTTGGGTACGAAGGAGATGTGTCGCAATCCATTGCGCCATGCAAGCGTCGAGAATTGTCGGGTTAGGATGATATGAGGACGATATGCGTTGCAATCGAGCCCGCGGCTGAAGCCATGGTCGGATCGAGTTCTTGTATGTGTGTGCAACTGCCATGTCCTTCGCAGAAGTGAGTCTTGACACGGAACCGTTCGTCGACGTGGCGCCGTGCTGCACTGACATGACCGTGCGAAGCTGCTCCTGAAAAAGCTCGTCACGCAATGCAAAACTGTCGGTGGCGGAAACCTGCTGACATATAACGTTGCACAAACCATATCATATCTCATTGGTGTACTTAATTGTGCAGTCTTGATCATTTCTGACATGCCGTGTGCTTAGCTGCAACCAAGGTCAGTGTTGCTTAGTATTTGACCACGGCAGTCTAGCTGAAGCTAAGCCAGCATCCCATCTCTCACTTTCCTAACTGAACGGACGTCGAGCATTGGCGATACATATACGCATATATACATATATGTATTTTTTTATACGTATAGAGAGAGATAGAAAAATGAAATAGAATTAAGACGTTTGACTTTGCATTCGCGAGCATTCGCGGACAACGCTGGCGTTCTACGCCTGCCACAGATTCTCATCTCAATCGAATGTGGGCTGGAAATGGCTAGCGCACGAGACGAGGGTTGCCGCGACGATTCGAGCTAGTTTGGGGATAAAGCCCTTCTTGGACTTCCACACCGCCCGCTGTTTCACACATTTCATGGAGGAAACCAATCGGGGATGACTTCTGGTTTTGTTTTCTTCTCGTATATAGCCAACCCTCGACCTAAATTAGAACTGACCTGGATGCAGGAGATTGCTATATCCGAGACTTTCCGAGCATTTTCGTGCAATGCTGAACCGAGGTCTTGGCCCACGCATGCGCCTGCCATTGCTCTCAAAGCCACACATCTCTGACACAACCCAAGCGTATGAATCAGCGAAAAGCTCACTAAGGCACATGCCTGTGTGCCAGCATTGCTGGTAAGGCAACGACAACTTACAAAACTTGCCAGGGGAGCTGCAGCACGTAATGTTCCATACAGGGCAGCGGCAATTGCAATCTCTGCGAACGGAGACCTTGGAAGCTTCGAATCTATGATATTCATCTCCATTCCAGATGTGGACTCGTGCACATTTGTGCACCTCAAGCAAACCTTAGGATTCCGACATGATCGTTTATGTGCCAATTGTGCCATGTCCAGGGTCCCAGCTGTGAACGCTGCACTGGCTGCCTGCACCGGTGTCCGAACACTCGGCGCAAGCCAAGAACCGCTGCCTTCGGGATCGAAGAAGGGCAAATGAATTGACCCAGTGGACATGTCTCGTGGTGAAGTGGTTGGCCGATGCATGGTGATGCTAGTGGTATGCGGTGGCATAGGCCCAGACTGATCCCAAAGCAGGTCCCTTCATCGGGAAGGCACCTCGCTGGCACTTTCTCAGCTCAGCTGCGTCTCCTACTCCGCGCTTACTTAGACAGATGTGTGCGTTTTGGGATAACGGCCTGAAGCTCTCTCTGAACCAGCCTGAAGCGCCATCAAGTGCATCCTATCGCATAGTGATGTCAACGACTTTGTACAATTCAAGCAGCCGCAGCCTCTCGATGAGTGGTTTTAGACCTGTCAGATCCGTTCTTTCCTACAACAAGCTTGTCTGTCTGTATACTGCCATCCCAAAAACCAGCTGCAATCGGCCTACATATGCTCACTGGCACAGCGGAGGTGCTTGCAAACGGCCTTCACGCCGCAAAAGTGCAGAAGCACTTTGTCTCACCCAACCGTGACCAACACATACCAACAATGTCACAACAATGTCACAACAATGCCAGTACGAAGCCGGCCTTGGCTGCAATTGTCTTGGAGGAGCCTCTTGCAAGTCATTATCAGGTCATTGCAGGTTAGTGCAGATTCCAAGCAATCAAGGCGTAACAAGGCGGCGAACTCGTACGTGAGACTGTGTTCGCCATGCTGGTGTGAACTTTGAACCGATTTGCTGCAGTCGGCAGCTTCATCATTGAAGCATCCCCTTACAAGAGGTATACTTGAGACATCTTGAGACATTGTTAGGCCGAAGTTGCATCTGATGCTATGGGACAATGACCAGAACTGCTGGGACTCTGAATCAAGTTCATCCCAAACAAGATGAACCTCCGTCTAAAGAAGTACTGTATATAGTGCCTCAAGCCTTCTGGACAGGGTTCGTAGCCAAAACGAATTTTCGTTCCAAATCGACACCCCGATCCCTTGTTGTAGACGGTGTGAAGATCGACACAAGTCGTCTCGGCAAAAACAAAGTCTGCATAAGCGATCTCGCTCTCATTGCGGCCCCTATCTCGTTCAATGCACGGAAGCGAACAACCCAACACCCAACACCAACACCATGTCCATAATTGCCATCGAAGCATGTATGAATTCGAAACGGAGCTGCATAGCAACATACGAGATTTTGAGCCGAAACATCAATCGGGCGCGCCTTCGAGGCCGCGGCCGGCAAAGCGAAGGCCTGGGCAAGGGAGAACATTACGTCCCAAGCATGAGTCACTCTCAACGTCGAAGAGCGGACATCTCCAGCCACTTTTGTCACAAGCAGTGCAAGCCACTGACATGCGCAAGGCAAGGTCTCTACGGATCTGAGTTTTGTTTGTTACACATAGCGTGGCCTCGGACACGGCCATTCTTGCTCGGCGCGGCACACCCGCAATCGGGGGAACCTAGGGCACCCTTCGCTGCTACCCTTTTGCTAGTCCCTCCAAGTGGTAAAAAGCGGCTCGGCAAGCAAGCGGGGCGGACATAGCTTCTCGCATGTGCTGCGCAGATGTTGCGGCAGTCGATCTGTGTAAGAGATAAAAGCGTAAAGAAGGGGAAATGAAGAATTAGAGACGGCCACTTCTTGTCGAGTGAAGCCTCTCCATCTTGAATCGGACGATGATTAGGGCGATTAGGGCGGTCACGCCCATTAACTATTTGAATCTACCCGTTGTGTAAACTGTGCTTCTGATATGGGTAAACCCTAAACCCAAAAGCGATCTGCACTCCTTTCTGCGTGTTGCCCAATGAGGGCCTGCTCATACCCACTATAGACCTTAATCGGCGACAGGGTTTCCAATCCTGGGGCCATTGTTTCATTGCTGCCATGTGCTCTCCGAAGCAAGACGTGCTGAAATCCACTGCGGCATGTGGATACACCCTGTAATAATTGGCTTCTAGCTACAGGATTATACTATACGTCTCTGCACTTCTGCCATCTTCTATATCCGCATCGTTCCAAGCAGCAGCCAGTCAGTTCGGGATTTGCACTTAATCTCTGTTCGTTCAAAATGTTCGTGCCAACGTTCGTTCTGTAGGGCCTGGCGGTAATTCCCAACAGCACATACTGTTGGGTTTCCGTCTCTAAGCAAAGGGAGCTTTGACCAAATTCGTGGAACACGGCCAACTCGGGAAAGCGACGCGATAATCCAGAAAAGACGGATTATCCATTGAGGATCAGTGAATGCAACCGCCAGGTATATCCGGAAAAGACAGACGGAACCAGCCGAAAATGACCGAACAAAGCGACTACATCCGAGATTTGAATTACGTCGGAGACTAAAGTGGAATTGAACCATGGACACGAAGAAGGAATCGCACGAGAAAATGAAGAGGAAATGAAACGGCAGGAAGCAAAGTAGATAAAACGACCAAATCCGAAGTTTGATCCGATTACTTCGGAGATTGGAAGTGGACTTGAACCTTGGACACGAAGCAGAAATCTCACGAGGAAAAGACAGGAAATGAAACGGCAGGAAGCAATATAGAGCGATGTGGCGAATATAGCAGAAAAGTCAGCAAAGACATTCTGCGATACAGACATGAAGCACGTTGTCATACTCAGTCACTAGCCCAAGACAGCAGCGACTAGAGAGAAGACAGCAGCGCGGCCCTGTCCATAAAGGCTGGGGGCACCGATGCAGAGGTCTAAGAGTGAGGAGCAAGCTACGAGATACTAAGCAGGAGCTCCAATGCACGCGGCAATAGCCTTTCACCGTCCACACGCAGCAAGGAGACTTGGTTTGGGGGTTGGACTAGGGGATAGAGAAGTGAGTGAAGTCTGCCCGCCCAGGGCGCTAAGAAACACTGAAGCCTTCTGTACCACAACGCGATATACGCAAGGAAGCCCCAGGAGCTTGAGGCAGTGGCAAATTGCAGGCAGGGAGTGCGCAAGGTTGGCTTCAGTTGGGGAGAAAGGTAGGTTGGGGCCTCACAACAGGTTCAGTGGCGAGAGGTCGTAGGCAGTGGGTGCGCTGGGGTGTTCGTTCGGGTGTGAGGCAGGGTTGAGATTGAGAGAGAGAGAGAGACAGAGAGAGAAAGAAAGACAGAGAGATCGAGAGAGAGTGCGAGAGGGGGAGCGAGAGAGCGAGAACGAGATGCTGTACATAAACACATGTTCGGCATGTTCTGCTGTTAAGCAGCTACACATGCGTATGTGTACCTGTTGGATGTCATAAACAATCATGTGAATGTACGAAGTTGGCTCGCAAACGCGATGGATCTGAAGGAAATGAGGATCAATGGCCAGTTTGAAGCTGTAACTCAATGAAGTGAAACATTGACTTGCGATGTACACGAAGAAATCATCGTTTCACAAAAAGCAATGCCCGTGCGGAGTCTTGCCGATCTATGTGAGTCTTATTCCGCTATCCCGTCATTCACACGTGTACAAATCACTCGTGTTTCACTTTCAACGCTCAAGACTCGGTCCGCTTTACCAAAGGAGGCCAACCCAAGTATCGGTAAGTGCAACGCACAGCAACTGGGATAAACGCTGATCTGGAGTTCGTCTCGATGCATGTTAAGCACGAAACAAAGGTTCACATGCTCTTCCGTGACTGCAAAATTTTGTCGGGTGCTTGTCGCCGGGAGAGTGTGAGCTGGGAACTGGGACTGTGCCATGTCCTTTCATTTGCTGGAAAGCCTTTTGCTGCAAAACAACCGAAACAGTAGTAGCCCCCAAAACCTTTCTGGGGAAGGAAGGTTCGGGAACGGACGGCCGCCTCTGCAAGATTGCTGCCGGCAAAACAACCGAAACGATATTTTCCGGACGTCTGTGGTCAGGCTACACAAACGGACATGCTCGTGGACGTGTGCACCGGCCTGGGGGGGGGGGGGGGTTCGGAAGACTGAGGCAGCCAGGCAGGCGGTGGAGGGGGAGGGGGAACGGGATCAGGGAGTTACCTATGCTTCGCGAAGGAAGAGAAAGGGCGAGGCGAGCGAAACCATGGACGTGTCTATGGCCAGGTGGGGTGAGGTGGAAGGGCGACGGAGCCACCTCTGGAAGGTGTTTTGATGTGTTTTGCCGTTTCTGCCTGGCAGAAGACACGATGGGCCTGCTGTGCTACAACTGCATGAGTTGCTTGTGAAGCGTGACTAATGAGGTCTAGCCGCTCCTGCTCTTTGCATTTTAGTACTTGCACTTCAGGATTATGAATGAAGTAAATGGTCATTCCCTCTGCGCAACGGGGGGAAGAAGTGGTGAACTTGGGGGTTGAAGGGAGTGTAGGAAGAATCGCTTACTGTACTGGGATGGCTGGTGGCATTCTGGCGCACAACAGCCAGCTAACTCATGAATTTAATCGCCGAACCCACGTTGTAGTACGGTCATCCGTGTGTCTACGTTCAACGGTTGAACCTGGATGCCTTTACGCTAAGCCGAAGTTGCACAAAATAACGCTTCTTTCATCGGAACTGCTTGAAAAGCACTGCCTGTCAGTCACTCGTCCAAGTTGCTTCCCTAATATTAAACTTAAACACCTGCCTCCCCGTGATATGCAGCGCATTGCAGCGCCAATGACAGGCGTGGGGGGGCATTCAGTACTTACTGGGAGGAGATTCTGCTTCTTGCATTTGCCATTCCTAGCCCGGTTTCCTGGTGCCTGCACAGTGTTGGGCAAAACCACATTGCTGCAGACAGATGAACACGGGCCCCAAGTTGCGTCTGCCCTGTGCAAAGACAGATTGACCTCGTCATTCATTTATCGCGGAGACGGCATCTTTGTACACAACTCCGATCAAGCATTGGCGGTTCCGCATTTTACAGATCTGCCACTGTGTATGTACATTGCAAGTTGCTGCTCAGAGCTTGCCTACAAGATGAGGGCTTGACTCTGTACTGGCTCCTTGCAAACAACGCCGGTCTTCGGCATCGCTGCGTTGTGGAAAGTGAGCAGTCGGCTCATGACAGCTTGCGCGTTGTGTACCAGTACAACAAGAAGACACTGATATGACCATGCACACTAATCATGAATTGCATGATTCCGTCCAGCTGCCTTCAGCCTGCAACGTCTGACTCGCTGTCGGCGACCTGCGGTGAGCCGAAATCTCATAACGTATCTCGCAATGTCACGGCAGATCACGATGTGAAGACGTTGTCTTTGCAAATGGAAAGTGCTACCCCGATATATCTCTCAAGAAGTAGCTGAGTAACATGCTTCGGCCAGCATCGACATGTCCATGCAAAAACACATTCGGAACTTGAACAATCGCGTTACGTACACTACACACTCTAGAGTGGCTGGGGAATATGTCACATACACCACGCACATCGGTCTGTGGGAGGGGTTTTGATGCTTCATGCTGCTAAGCAGCAGCTGGCTCCAGTGCTGTTTCGACACCAATGAGCCTTCCAAATTCTACCTGACAGGGCCATCAGAGCCGTGCAGGCTATTTTACACGAAGCCGGACACCAGAAAGGTATAGAAAGGTGCAGTGAGATTGTCCTGCACTTGTACTGTTTGGTAACCAATGCCAGGCAACTTCCAGACCGACAATTTGCTCGCCGGCATGGACATCCACTCGAACCTTTGCGAGATAGCCAACTAATCATCATCCACTCAGTCAGCCAGCACAGATTTCTTGCATTTTATTGCATTTCCTTGCGTTCCTCGCTCCAGAGGTTCCAGCTCTGCTTGGCAAGGGGTCTTTCCTTCGATGGCAAAGGCCCATGATGTGGAGCGTTCGGCCACTGGCCTTGGTCGAGGAGCACATGGAAGAGCAAGGATGAGCAACGTGCTCCGGTGCTCTGAAAGTACCAGGTCGGGCACCGTAATGAATAGCAGTTGGGCACCCAGACTGCCACTGTTTCCAACTGCCGCCTGGCCAGATGTGGGCTAACGCACGGATCCGACTTGATCATATGATTATTCCAGATCTGGGCATTCTCCAACAGCTTCCCGCAACTATGAGGCAAATAAACACAACGCTTCGATTCTGTGCGACCTGTGACGGCTGTAGATGGAGAAATTGAGAGTAGTGAGCTTCGGACATCCTGAACTTACTGTACTGACCTGCTATTTCGCCACCGTTCCACATCTATAGCTGTTGGCCGACCCTGTCATGGATTGTTACTGTACGATTTGTGTATGTTTAGCTTGCTATGGTTGGTTGTTTCGTGTCAGACCCGGTTCCGGAGCGGTGGGGTCTGCTGCACAGCATTCGCACAGCTATGCCATACCGATTGGGATCAGTGGTCGCACTGTGGTCACTGACCCCTCGACAATGGCGGCATCAGATCTTTCCATTGTGCAAGTTATGCTGGAGCTGTACCGTTGCAGGAAACTTCTAAATCTCAAAGGCTCTTTGGGAAGGTTTTGGGATCTTGCAAGACTGGATCGAACCAAGAACAAACATGTGATGCCATGTGCGCAGAACTCCAAACCGGCCTGCTCGACGGCAACAATGTAATCAGATTTCTCTAGATCAAAGATAACATCGTGATTCCCGCTGCGAGCAGCACTGGCACCTGCACGTTGCGGCACGTCCATTAATACGACCTTCCGCAAAGGCAAACTTCAAGGACAAGTGAGACCTTTCTCGTTCTGCAGCAAGTCCCACGCTGTGACATGGCTCGCAAACGTCGGGCCGGAAATGCATCGAAGCTTCATGTCTTCCATATACCTGCAGAAGATCTCATGATATCACTTGAAACTAAGTACAGTCACACTAGTACTAGTCGAATGAAAGCAAGCAGTGCAGCGTGACGAAGTGTGTGGCGAAATATCGCCTAATTGGGATGCCAGTGAAGACCAAGAGCTGCCAAGCATTTGTGACAGCGCCTGCAGAGTCAGCTGAGCAACTAAATTTGTGAAACGTATTCAAACGACGTGCATCTTAAGAGATCTTGAGAGGCTGGCACCTGCCATGCTGGAGCTTCAGCAATCGATTCCGGTGCCTTGCACAAAGCTCACTACGCATTTCTGCACTTCTGAAGCACCTGCAAAAGCGACCCAACTTCCTCCGGTATTCAAAGTATTGCAAGCGCTGCTTAGTTTGCAGTGGCACCTTGTAGAGACTTTTCCGGTAGCCAAAGTTCAACACTCGAATGCGTTCGATCTCTCCACCGACTGGGACTGCACGCACGGCCCATGGATCCTCGGCAACCCATGCATAGCAGCATATTGCAGGTGTCGCTTCTGTTGAATGGGAGGTTTCACACACTTGCCGCACGCTGCTCATGCTTCAGTCTGGACAGCTGCGCTAACGGGCCTGGAAGATTTGCTCATACCCAAGACATTCATACAGACGTTGAGCTGGGACGTTGTCAGAACAGACCATCAGCAAGACCTGCCGGTCACACTGCACAACATTGCCTCTTGTTTGTGCTTCAGAAAATACACCGCGAAATCACAGCGCGACCGCATCATCATGCTAGCAAATGGTTCCAACCTGCTTATTACAACAACTCTTCGTGTTTTCGGGCTGTCTATGGGCTTGCACTGCAATGCTTTAGGGTTCAGGGCAGGGCCACAGGGTTGGGTATGCGGCTTCAGGCCTAGGATGGTTGAAAGCGGCTTGGGGTGCCTCCTGAACTTTGAGAAAGTCGCGCGACCACTGTTCGGCCTCACGGAACCGGCAACGGACCAATCTCAAGAAAGAGAGCATCAAAGTCATAGGAGAGCTCTTAAGTGAAACCGTTCACATCCACGAGAACAGGACTCCCTCCTTCAGGACCAGCTGCCGTCCAAGTCCTTGTCCCCTTGTGCTTTCGAGGACCTGAGAAGAGAAGCTCCGAACCTGACGCATGTGACGGCGAGCCACAAAAGACCATAAACCAAGCAGCAGATAGGTTTGCCATGTACGCCACTCGCTGCCTCAACATGAACTTTATCAAGCTTCATCGCGAAAGTTCAGTCAAGACTTCAGGGTGACGCGTTCGCTTCGCACGAACAGACTCTCAATCGAGGCTGCCGAGGCTGCCTTGGAAGTCTGCGAACAGACGCCTTGATGCTCGACACACGCGCAGGAGAGGACACAGGCAGCTCCTGCTGCAAACTGCTGTAAACTGGTGTGTGCACTTGCATGTCCAACCAACAAGTGCTGTCGTCCTCAAATGGCATGACTTCAAGGCCGACGCAGCCGCAAACGCGTCCTTTGTTTTTCAAGTTTGTGAGCAACTCTGAAGTCCCAGTGGATACCCGGCACACCTGAAATTGCTGACTGGCGCCTGCTCTTCGAGCGATCAGCAGACAAGCACACCCACCAGGTGACGTGTAGCGCATTGCCAAATCATCATACACCTGCCGTGCAACATCATGGAAAACATGATAAAGTGTGAAGTCCCATCATTTGTGTTGAGGATTCCCATGTGACGAGAATCCCAGGTATGTTGCACCAGCATGCACCTACGCAGAGACAACATTGTGATAACGCCTCACTGGCTGAAGTCGACTTCGAAAGGCCTGCTCCACGATCCTTTGCAAGCATTGCCCTTGGGGAGGTGGTCGCTTCTGCGGTGTATCAAATGTCGCGACGAAGAAGCCGTGCGCAACGACTGCAGCCACATCCTATACAAGATGTCGCTACTGGCTGTGTCAATGCTGTGCAACACTCTGTGCAACAACTCTGTCCTCCAGCTCCTTCTTGCAGGGACCGCTTTCTCCGAGAGGTGCGATTCGAAACTGCAAGACAACTCACCATGCCGCACAGAGACCAGCATCTCCAGCTGGTGTATTGCACGTTGCGCGTTCTTCCTGCTTGTGTGCATCTGTGTTCTTGCTCGCGCTCGTGTTGCTTATATATCGCTTGGCAGAAGAAATTAAATGGGATAAGCTTCCATGATACAAAGCGAGCAGGGTTCTCAGCGTCCGACACTGGATAAGCTTCTTCGAGTCAGCTTGCAGCGTAGCCTGGCCAGCAAAGCTGAGTAAATGAAAGCGGGCTGTGCGGTATTATGAAGTTGAACAGTGAAATTCGCCCTTCTGCGGAACTCTTCCGCAATCCTTCCGCGAGTACTGGTTCTTGCGTCTTCCGGGCGGGTTGCTTCCGTGGATGCTTCAGCGAGCTCATTTCGTGAGGTTCCGGGAGTTCGCACCCGAATCCGCGAGGCGGAGTGCGAGCAGGTCTGTTAAAGTTAAAGTGCGAACCGGAACACGTCGGAGGTCCAAAGTGGGATCGACGAAAGATTGCTCGGGGCAAGGTGGACGGCTGAGGGCTGAAGCCTGACAGTTAGTGGCTTCATGAGGTGGAAAAACATGAAGACATGTGATGACCTTGGCCTGAGTCTAAAGCGTCTTGTGCTGGTTCCTAGTAGTGCGGAATGTGAATGCGAGTAGATCTGAGGTGCGCACTGGTTCATTGTTTTGCTATGAACATCAATGAACACTAAAGGCGGCCAAAATGGAAGGTTTTTGCTCAGCGTGTTGCTGTGCTGCTACGTCTCTCTTCCAGACGCGTGGCCATGTCCAGCTGTGACTACAGGTCATTAGTCATTGCAGGTCGGCACCCGTACAGCCGTCCATCCTAGGCTTGCTGAGTTCCAGTGGTTCCAGGGTCCGCCAGGCAAGAAGCTTTGCGGTACTGTATCTCGACATCGAGGCTACAGTCGTCCTCTCGCCAAAGCAGGCGCCCCTCCAATGACACTCACCTTTCCACATCATGCTATTGCTTGGGTCTCGTGTCCATTCTGTACTCGAAAAACTCGAAATCACCCGCATATGTCCGGTGCACTGTTCGAGGCTTTCAAAGATCCGTGTCACGAAAAAATGGTAGGGATACACGTTCATGATTCTGGGCTCATCCGTACGACGGCGATTTGGCTTTCATAGTCTTGAAAACGTCTCGGAATCGGTTTCTTATGTCCCGTGACTGGACTCGTCACGTGCAGAACTGTCCTCGCTTTCGGGCTTGGGCTGGACATGGTCTTGGAAAGGTTTCTTGGGGCATCTTGGAACTTAAGGGCCTTGGAATGTGCGCGGAGTGGTCTTTGCTTATCTTATCTTATCTTTGCAAGCTCTTAGCGACTCCAGGTGCCATTGCTCTGTTTGGGCATCCGCCCCGTCCAAATCCTCCCCCCAAGCCCAAAGCCACCCTTTTTTTGCTTGGAATGGGTACCGATTGGGATCTGAAAGCTGATGCTTTGCCGGCACTTGGGGGGGCAGTTGGGGCACCAAACACCCCCCCCCCCCCCCCCGTCCTGCCACTCCCCCCCACGTAGCTGAGATCCGGATCTGGCAGCCCTTATCTGGCCTTTCTTGCGCTGGAATGGGTACTTTTTATGGGCGCTTAACGTCGGGGCGCCTTTGTGGCGTGGCTGGGCCCCCCCTACGTTGGGCCGGGCCGAGGCGCGTGGCGTAGCGTTTGCGCTCTCTTTCTTGGGCATGGGTACCAGTACATTTGTTCTTGCCCTGAAGGTGCACCAGAAAACGCATCAGAACATACGAGTGCCGCAGCCTGTACCAACATGGTGTAGAACCGAGCAGCGAACGCTCCCGAATCCAGGTGCCAATCTTAAGTGCAAGCCCAACCCTGCAAGTCTGAAGAGCCCAAACGGATCCAAACGGCCTAAGCCTAAACGCCTAAAGCTGACATCCGTTGACACAGTTTTGCGAGTGGACATTGTCCAGAATGACCCTCGCCCACGTTTTCTTGCGTTCTGGCCTGCTCCTGCCCAACTTCGCCACGACATTGAGGCTCACTGCCTCGGGGCGGTTCGCTGTGCGCTGTCCCTCCTCTGATCTGGTCGTGTTCTGGGCGCTGCACATGCCAAAAGATCACGTCCCTTTCTTGCCTTGGCCTCCTGGAGACCGCAATGCCTGATTTGTTAATGGACTTGCAGATCACAGTGCTCCACACTTCGTGCTTCCAAACAAAAGCACAGCTTGTTCTGCACACGCTGGCGACTGCTTGGCAAAGATTCGCCGATCATGACAACTTCTGGTGTGGGTGGTTGCATGTCGCTTTGCCGCCCGGCTTCGCTGAAAAAATGTACACTGCATGCTCCAGCTTGTTCTCTGGTTGTCAGGTCGTTGTCGTCAAATCATTCCTGAATCTTGTTGATTTCCCGAGGCCGCGTTCTCAACGGGCCCGTACGCATAAACGAACTTGCAGCCTCGTTGGTTTAAATCTTCCCCCAGACAGTTTTCTGCGCAATCCGAATCCCAAGGTATAAAGAGTCACAGAATGTCAGAAAGCTGGTGTGGCTTTGCTTCGACTGTCATTCTCACTGCCCTGCGCAGCGTCTCCTTTCACTCACGTCCCTGTCGAACTTCTGCAATTTCGAGCCTTGTGATGGACAGTGGACATGTTCTGTTGGCTGCGCTGACATACAGAGCCATACGCTGGCCAGTACAGGGCCTCAAGCATGGCATGCTTACCTGTTCAGGCAGCCAACGCTGCCAACACACACGGTCCTCTCCAACCCTTCGTAGGCTTCCTCTGTTCCATGACCCTTTTCATACCCCACCGGGGTAAGCAGGGCAGGGAGGGAGGGGAAAAGAACTCCACCCCGCTGACGCGGGCCCCGGATGCATTTCCTCGGGCCTAAACATTCAACGGGGTGGAGAATGGAGACACATTACGGTTATAACCTGTGCACCCTGAGCCTGCCAGACGCGACACAGCGCAAGCTTCAAGGGCTTCGGATGCAGGATCGGGGCCGCAAGTCCACAACTGGCAGCTTGCCAGGCTTGCCATAGTTGCTGCGCGTTCTTGTTCGAGAGGTTTTTGATTTGCGGCAAGGACGAAGGAGATGTGGCCAGGCTCACCGGGATGGAATACCGATGACTTCACCAGGTTCCCTTCCTTCCTCCATGTCCAGGCCCGAAGATAACAAGAATAAAGAAAAGACTACGCACACACCGTCCGCATTCATTTACCTGTTGCCGAGTGGCACACATGTTCCGAAGACAGTGGTCCTTGCAACATGTTTGAACTGTTTCGAGCTAGTGCATCGCTTCTTCCATCTTGGGCCCCACTCCTCTTCTCAGCTCAAATGGCGCAACAGCAGTGTTCAGCCACACACGGCTTAGCATGGCGGCGATGGCATCGTCGTGCCATACTGAAGAACATGAAGAGCATCGATGGTTAGCTCAAATCTTGTCGACTCCTCATGACTCCGCTTTGAGCTCGCGCGGTAATGAAGTCAGTCAACCTAGCGCTCATGCTCAGCTGCATGGCCCAGAGTTGCAATGATCTTGAGCCGCAATGCAAAGTGAATGCGGCAGCTACCTTGCTATTTACCTTGCGCTTGCTCGATGAAACACAAGGAACGGGTGCCTGATGAGTCTCACCAGATCTAGAAAAACATTAAGCAAAATCGGCACCTGGCTGCTTGATCTCCTTGTGATGGACATCTCCGACCAAAGGTCGAGCATGAAACACCTGAAACGGCATCAGCTCGTCACAGCAAGAGTTGCAGATGTGGCGCTTTGGCACGCGCTGCAGGTGCAGCAAACCTGACACCGCACCTTTTTTGACTGCAGGCTGAGCATCTGAACAGTCTGATCAGTCTGAGCGTTGTGCACGAACCTGCCATTAGACTGCGCAGAAGATCGGGTTCACGAGGTTGACGCTTCATGACGCTTCACATCGCTTCACTGACATGCTCTCCGGGAAGCCACACATCTCACCCCCTGCGAGGGAGACAGCTTGGTCGAGATTTTCTTCTCGTTTACGTTCCACTCCAGGAGTTTCAGAACTTTCAGAGCACATCCTCAAAAGCGTCCAACGTAACTTCGGGTGAGCGTGCGGCCTTCCCGGCGGCAGTGACAAGAACGTAAACAAAAGACATTGAACATCATTCTCATGCTGAACAGTGTCCCTATGAAGAGTAACACAAAAGCTGTAGCCTTGCGAAGAGGTCACAAGCTGCGGACGTTGCCTGAAGCAGAAACTAGGGGAAAAAAACGGCACATGCACTTAGGTACAGGTACTTTCAGGGAGCTGTCACAAGCCCAAGGCCATCACACGGGTGTCATCAACTCCTCATTTAACAAGCAGGTAAAATTCTTGCGGTTTGCAGATGCAAACCCAACATTGTCTTTTCAGTCTGACAAGGGGACTATGCGTCCTCAATGTTCGCCGACCTCATCTTGCCGCGTGAGGTCGAACTCCTGAACTGGCATCTGCATTCTACCAGCCCCACAACTAGTCAAGCTACGCTAGACCACGACACGTTCTGGCTCAGTCGCCTGGGGCCTAGGAAGGGCAAAAAACATATAAATATCACAAAGCGACAACAGGTGGCAATTTTGGGGGGTTCAGAGATTGCAAAGCGAAAGCAACAAGTAAAAGGTTGAACATTAACCGTGACGAATCTCAGCAAGGTCCGAGTAATCTTGGTTCGAAGAGTTCTTGATCCTAGATCCATTGGCCAACAGCAGCCGGATAAGCTCGTGCTCCAGCTTTTGCCCCTAAATACTTCTACGACTGTCCGATCGTCCACGTCAACTGGCCTGTGCTGCAATTGCTGGTGCTGGAAAATATTGGCGGAACTGGAACACACGGCTTTCAGCTCTCGAAGGAAACATACAACTGACGCATGAAGGCCTCGGACCATTACCAGCATCATCGCATTCCAAGCCGTCACTTCAATTAAGGTGCCGTGGAGCTAATGTTGCTCCTGAACCTTCCCAAGTTATATGACGATGCCAAGTATGCTTGTCGTGTGTTTGCCTTGCCTTTAGGGCTTACAGTGTCCAACTCTGGCAACCAAGGCACAAACCTCCTGGTTGAAGAAGTTGCGCGCCTGATTAAAGCTTGCAGGCAATGCCGTCTACAGCGGCATTGTCCCATGTCTAGCACGCATTAGCACGCAACGCAGAACCCGTTGCAACCCAGCATAAACTCCGCGCAACTCAAGCGACGCTCACGCCTGCCGGCTGAATAAGGTTGCCTGTGCGTACCTTGACCAATCGATGAATCAACAGCACCGTCGCTGATGCGCTGCAGACCCTGGAGACGACTCCTCCCCCCCCCCCCCCTGTCACGCTCAGGCTCAAGGTCTTCTCGTGTAAGCGGTCGCTCAGACAGCACATGGCCACCCATCTTGTTGAAACATGGTGAAGTCTGCGGGGCCGCCAGAGCTGGAGCATAGTATCCTCGTGTGCCAACTCGCATGGTTCGTGAGCATGCCTGCGTGCACGTGGGTCCCCAGTATCCCACACAGGTTCGTCAACCTTCGAGCACTAGATTCACTAGATGCGGCTCAAGTAGTAAATCGCACAGACTTTTTGAAGAACATGCATGTTTGAGCGTGAGCGTTTGTTGGCGTACCACCTCTCGCCCTGGCCAACACGCAACAACCAATCCAAGTGCGTCGTTGTTGAAGTCTGCCGTCTCTCACTTTCAGGGCTTGGGATGAAAAATTCGTTCTAGCATTCTCCATGCGTGGCATTAGACCTGGAAAACGTCTGTTGAATAAGACAAGTATCAACCACCAAACCAGGAAAGCATGCAGTAGCAAATGTAGCAACCGGTCTGGTCTGTTTGTCCACAATTTCGTGGGGCTTGAGAAAGCAAGCTCCGCCCTTCTCAGGAGACCCCATCAATACTCTTGGCAACCTGCCGTCGAGACAAGACATCCCTTTCGCCGCCTTAAGTTTCGTGTGCAAGTCCATGGCTAACATTCAAACACGAAGCAGGCAAATATGTTTTTGACTGCTTCAGTGCCACAAATGTCCGAAGGTTCCTCTATTCTGGAGCCAGTCCTTCTATATATCCCTGTCCGATTTGAAGTTTGGATCAGGAACTTCTTCCTGTTTTTGCAAGTTGTGAGAACGAAGCAGCAGGGTTGTGTTTTGAGTTTCACCCTTCTGGGTGCTCGGATTTACCGCTCGTGCCTACAGAACACCCTGAATGTGTGACAACTTCGAACAGGGGGCTATGCGATGTAGACGAAGGCCAAGTCGGACTAGGCGTTGCCGAGACATCCGCCTCAAACACACCATGACGAATTGCGAATGCTGTGCAACAAATGCTGTCACCAAGTGCCACTGGATGAGACCACGCTGATGCACCAGGCACCACGTATCTTGTGGCTGAAAGAGGACAAGCTACCACGAGTAACAGCAAAAACACAACATGCAGAATTCCTCTCCAGAGCAAGCAATCTCAGCAGGTTTTGGAGTTGTCACTTTTAGTACCTGGCAGGCGGGTCCAGGAGTGCCCAGAGAACACGAGAACAGAATCAAAGATAGTGGCGACATGCGTCGGCATAATTCCGGGTTTTGCAAACAGTGTTGGGATCCGACGCCAACTTTCAGCATTTCAGCATGTCTCAGAGTCTGAAGCTTAAACTGCAGAAGCTTGCCAAAGACATGTGCGCAACTTTCTTCAATGTCATGTAATATATGCAGCTGGCTCCACCGTGCTCGGCACCGTCGTGGCTGGTGGTACCTGGAGGACCGGCCTCAACAGGCACTGCCAGGACAAAACCTGCCGTTCAAAGCAATCCGGCATAAATGAGCTAGGACACTCTGGGCTCTCCACAGCTGCGTGACGAGCAAACTCGACAAGACTGGTACCTCTTCGAGCAAATCAGAAGGATGCCCAGGATTGTGCATGGTGCCTCACTTTAAGTCAAGCAGCAGCTGTAGACCAAAGGTCCTTCGGCGCCAGGGAAGACGTCCACGGTTCGGTTGGCCTTGATCCTCGCAAAGGCGATGCATGCAGTGCGAGGGCACAAGCATCACAAGCAGCCGTCTTCTTGCGGGCTTGGCTCCAGTCCATGATTGGACTCGGCGCGTGGTCAACCGAATTTTGGGATCTAGGAAGCTGCATGGATGGCTGCCACATCCTCTCCCGACACGCCTCTGAACAAATCGCGCACACCAGTCTTGTAAGCGGCAGTACCTTAATTCTAGGCTATAAACCTAAAGCGGGTGCCATTAGCACAATGCAGGGAGCAGTACTGCGCTATGCAAAGTGCCAAGTTCAAGCTTTGAGCAAAAGCGGCAGGCGGCGGCGACGTCGAGCAACTTGTGAAGCATGCCGAGTTTGCATAGATTTCGTGGTTTGCTGAACCATTCGACCATTGAGGTTCGGCCGAGTTTCTCGGGTGCATGTGCTTCCGCTCCATAAAGCCAGGAACTCCAAAATTTGTGAGTACCTGTTGTCTTGCCTTTGGTCATGTGACAAGTGCATTCTCGGACTGGGCTGTTGAGGGTAGTCAGGCTAAATACATCTCACAGAATTTGGAACCCAAAGAAGCTCTTATGCATCTCTTGCATTCTGAGATAAAGCCCCAACAAGGTGCAAGACACTGCTATGGAGACCGCAAAGTAATGGCGCAAAAGGATGTAAAGTGTTTAACGGCCGGGGGCCGTCACCATGCTATCAACACAGAACTGAACCCAGCTGTTTTGACGGATTCGTGGGATCGGCAGTGCAAGAACATGATTCCTTGCAAGTTACGCTGTCGTACCATTTTTTACCTCATGAGTGAAGGAGCTTATACTGTTACTCCCACCTTTCCGCGACTACGACAAGCACTTAGCACTTCAAATGCTGCATACAGATCCGGTGGAAGGATTGCTTTCGCAAATTTCCAAACGGAACGGCCCTGTGTGTGACTCGGGCCTTTGCAAGTCGGTTTGCTCGTCCCGAATGCGCAGTTTCTGCATGTGACAGTTTGCGGAAGAAATCGCACATATTTCACGCTGCATTGTTAATCCCTTATACGACTGCCATGCAGTGCATTGCAACAAGTTGTAACCGCCTTCTGCGAGCCATCTCTGAAGCAGAACCTCAGCTGCGTGCGTGCGTGCTTGCCTGCGTGGGTGCGTGCGTGCATGCGTGTGCGTGTGCGTGTGCGTGTGCGTGTGCGTGTGCGTGTGCGTGTGCGTGTGCGTGTGCGTGTGCGTGTGCGTGTGCGTGTGCGTGTGCGTGTGCGTGTGCGTGTGCGCGGGTGTGCGGGTGTGCGGGTGTGCGGGTGTGCGGGTGTGTGGGTGTGTGGGTGTGTGGGTGTGTGGGTGTGTAGGTGTGTGGGTGTGTGTGTGTGTGCGCGCGCGTGTGTGCGTGTGTCCAACCATGTCTCAAAATTCAAAAGCTCACACAAACAGATCTTGTCGAAAGAAACATCCCAACAGGTCCGCCTGGATGTGTGTGCGTGCGCGCAACTGGCCAAATCAACTTACACAGGGTAGTAGCTCGAACTCGGGCCGGTCGGGCCCATCTACACATGTCTTCCAAATTCTTCCAAGAAGCTGTACAGTCTCCACTTTGTACTGGCTGAGCACTGCCCGAATCCTGGCAAGACAAACTGCAAAACTTGGGGAGATGGAGAATCAGTGGAGACACGTGGAGCATGCAGCCGACCAACTGACCAACCTCGTTAGCACCGGACGTTGGGAAGATGCCACCTAGGCTGCCCCTATCGATTTCAAGGTGCGCTTGCTTCATCCTGCATATCCTGCTTCCACTTCGTAACAGAACTGAGAGGAAAGCAGTGACATTATCCTTGCAGGGGAGCTGCCCGCAAATTCCCGCCCGCAATACAGCTGTCCAACGTCGAGGCCTCCAGCGCCTCCGGCTCCCCCAAGGCGTGCTGAACCTGTTGCACGAGCTGCACTTTTTTCATATCCAGTCCTGCATGAAGTAAACGGATAGTAAACGGAGCCTCATCGCTCAGGCAGCGATCCACTTTGGCCGTGATCTCGGCGGCAGCCTCAGCACCATTCAGCACCGCAACGACACAGTAACCAGGCACCCTTGTGCCTGCAGATGCATCTGCCGACCGTACCTTGCTTGCACCCCTACAGTCGATGCAATGCGGCAATGTTGTCTTCGGCCGATCTGAAGTCGAAATATTGTTGTTGCTGCTTGCATGCGGAGCCTGGATCATCATGATAGTGACAACCACAACAATGCAACATGTCAACTAACTAACCAGAGAATGTTGCGAAACGAGAAAACCACGCCCACGCCCCAGCGTGAGTGCGATTTTCGTCCGACATTCGAGCAGGCTTCAATGTTGGCACCAGCAGTTACTGTAGCAGGGTGCACATAGTAGTGACAGTTGACACGTACTGGTAGCTACAAAGCCAAAACAACACAGACACCACTAATTTTACGGCTGTCGAAGCAATACATCAGGTGTCGTCATGCATCTTGTCGCAGTGCCACTAACAGGAACTTACACCGCAACGATAGAAGAGCTGGCATGATCAAGGTCGGCACATCTTGTCACATTGGGCTCCAAGTAGACTTACAACCAGGGCGACTCTCCAGACATCACAGTCAGCTAAGAGAAAAACCCATCCGGCGGCTTTCGCTTGGATGGCAACCTTGAAGCATCCAGCAACCCAAAACATGGCTGTTGGTCGTGCTATGCTCAGAGGCGAACCTGATTCAGCAAGGCTTTTGCAGGTCCTTTTTCCTGACAAGTTTTTATGTTGCGTTCAGGAGTACTGCCAAGCTGATGCAAGGCTTTCCTTCTCGCCCAACTCTTTTGCGTACCTGCGCTTCAGCATGCTGATCTGCACATCGTGCAATTGCATATGAAAGCTGATGAGGTACATGTGGCCCAAAAGCCCAAACGCCTCTGCAGTTCAACGACGCTTTCATGCCGAGGTCTACGATTGAACCCTCATGATCAAGCTCGAAGGATTTCAGAACTTGAAGAGGCAGCTTCCGTGCAGAAGGGCAAAGAATGCCAAACGAGCCGTTGAGGGTGCTTCGGAGTCAAATTCGGGAAAGAGATTCCGAATGTCAACCAACACAGTGCCTCTCAGTCCGGATTTCGCTGTACAAGCTGTTGCCGATCGCCCTGTTGATGCTACGTGGGTGTCTCGTTTTGTCTCGCTTTCTCGTAACATTTCGTAACGAAGACTTCCATCGAGCGCGGGCTTAAGGTTGTTTGTTCAAGCCAGGTCTGGTGTCAACGCAGAGCATTTGCAAGGCGGTTGACAGGATCTTGGCCAGCCTTGACGAACAACTTTACAATGCGGGACGAGCATGCCTGTTTCAATGGCAGTCAAGATCAAGGCGCCCCAAATTGATCGCAGTTTTACAGCTGCCATCTGCTTGATCTTGTGTTTCAGTACCAGTCATACAGCTCTAGTTCGCAATGGCATCCTCCTCGCTTACGAATTTGGGAGGCAAACCAGTCATGCCACTTCATCGGGCATGCAGGAATTGAAGTTGCCGAGACCCGACCGGATCCGACCGGGACTTTAGATCGTGACAGACCCAGAAACGATGAAGGCTCCTTCAAGCTTCTGGAGTTCTGGAGGTCTCTGTGCAGGCATCTATGACTCTGAGATATTCCTGAAGATCTTCCCGCGGGTTCCCTTGCATTGACTGCGCAGTAGTTCTGCTCTGTCTATGGGCTGGCTTAGACGCACAGAGCGATCGGGGGCTGGATGTCGGGTTGGGCAGTTTTAGGTCTGACAACGGGCAAAGCAAAACGCCAGCAAGCGCACCGGTCCAGAAAGGCCATGACCCGCTCCAGCTCCATGTCGCAGCTCCCTGGCGCATTCCCAGCATGGACAGTGCGGATCGCTCAACAGATCTCGACGGAGATCTGAACTCACGACGTTACTGCAATGCACTCTGCAATGCAGAGTGCAGTCCTCGCAACCGTTGCTCGGTGCAGTCCTGGCATCGGATCAGCTTAGTTTTGAAACTTGTGATCTGCAAAGGCTTGAGCTCAGGACCATGGCGTCCGCAATAGCCGCCTGCTGCATCTCACCGAAAGAAAAAAGTCTACATAGCCAACCCGCTGATCAGCTGTATCTGCGGTACACTTAGGAGTCATGCAATATCCTATGTGCCAAGTGTGCTCTCTTCTCGATAATAGTTTACAAAAACAGATTTGGAGACATGCCGGAGGTCCAATCTGAACAGGACGGTAGCCTTGGCCAAGTCCAAATGACTTCGCACCCCGCATGAAGCCAAGGCTGCATTAAGTTCCTCACAAATCTCACTGGAGCCCAGTGCACTGCGTGTCATGCCATGCTTGTCAAAACGCCAGGTTCTTCCAGGCGGTCTATCTTGCCAGTGTCTTCTCCCAAACGCTCGCTCAAGTCCTCACGAAGCTCTGCGGCTTCTTCTCCTGTCTTGGCCTCGGTGAACAGAAACATACGGAAACAACCGAAGCACCAACCAAAGCGGCATGGATGGCAAGGGCTGGTGACGCGTGTGTCGAGTCTGTCGGGGTTTCGGAAGCTTGTTTACCCTTGTCTCCCTTCATGTCGAGGCTGTCAGGATTTCAAGATGCTCGCATGCCGCTGGACCTCCATTGTCAGTGTATCACCTGTAAATTCGCATGGGACTTGGGGCTGTGGGCAGCATGTCAGCCGGGTCATGCTTTGAACAATGCTTTGTGTCTTCAGTAGAGCGGTAGTTTCGCTTTGGGGTGCGCCGCAGACAATGTGCCTTGTCAGCGACGCAACCGCGCAAGCGGCGAGGTCTATAGACCCTTTCTGGCAGAAACAAGAAGATTCAATGAAGCTTCTGATGGCTGCTTGCCCGGGATGCTGTATCGCAGATCAATTGACCGCTGAGCTTGAAGACGTTCGTGCTACGAGGCTTAGGGACAGGAGCACCAGGCTTGCATCCCAAGGTGCTCCATGCTGCCTCTGTTTTGCAAGATTATGAGACGAAACATTCACCTATTGATCATCTACTTCATCTAGCTCGCTAGCCCGGAAAATGGCGCCTAATTGGCTCTACTAAGATTCACAGGGTATACTCACTGCAATGCCACCACCTCGAAGAGGAGCTTGTGATGGAAGGTGATCTTGCTGATGTGATCCCACAGGCATTCCTCGCCGTCCGGCGCTAGTCTGAAGTGGACACGATGATTTGGAACGGCGCAAAGTGCTGCTTCGAGCTCGGAATGTCTCGCAAAACAGTCCCTCGAGAGGTGTCGTGGATCTTGGACACGTTGCCGCACGCCAATCCTGAGCAGTGCAGTCTGACTATGCCTGACTTGTGACAGTCGCAGGGGACAAAGTAGCAAAACTAAGCACAGCAAAGGCTCTGTACACACGGGTACCCAAAGCAATCTGGGTCACGAAACCTAGCGCGTACCCACCAGATCCCAGCATGTAGACTGCTCCCATGGGTGCACTTGTGCCGGTCGATGAATCCTGCCTGTTTTGAAGCCAGACTATGTCCAGCGAGCGCTCTGCGCAAGCCAAACCGTTGCAAAGATCTGCCAGAGTCTCGAAGTAAATGTGCAAGCGCGAGGCCTTGAGCAGAACATCTCGCAGAGAAGTAGCTACCAAGAACCACGGCAATAAGGCTCATGCCCAAAGATCGTGTGCAGCCGTGTCCTACAAAGTTTAGTAGGAGCATGTCTGATCCATGCTTGTGCTTGGCGGAGCCCCGTTGTCGAGGTCTGTCCTGCAGCTCGTAAGCCCTCTGTGCCAGCAGAACTTCCTGGAAAAGTCTCTCGCGCTTCTTGATTCCTGGAGACAGGCATCGTTCTCGTCTCTACATATTCTGTTTCCGTCGGAAGTTCCGTCTGAACTCCGTCGTCATGTGGCAAGGGATGCATGTAGGGGATGGTGCGTTTCTTCGCCAAAGCGAAGCGATATTTTAATAGCCTGCCGCCTGCACCTGCCCGGCCTCGCTTTCGCATCCCAATTGCGAGGGCTTACTTGTTCTAGAGCCGTTTTTATAAATGGTTTGCAGGTGGTCCCGCCCTTTTTGGGTACCCGAAACTTAGGATGCTAGTTCTCTCCTGCACCCAGTTACTTATGAAAAGGCTTGGGACATGAGGCATGCCTCTTGAGGCATTCGAAGACTGAAAGCTCTCACCGACTCTAACCTCATGATGGGCCCGGTATTACTCCTACTTTGTGGTGTCAGCTGCTCACCAGCCCCGGCCTGGATCAAAGTGCAGAGCGTTCGGAACCAGGGACTCCGCATCAGACTGCCATGCCCGACAAGGGTGCCTCGAGGGCACCTTGCCAGAGATTGATGCACCCCTGGCCCTGAACTGGCAAGCCATCGGCAAGTTGTAATGCAAAGACTTATGCAGATGCAAAGATATGCAAAGGCTGCAGCTGCATCTCCAAAAGCTGTCTTGGCCCAGCCGGTGCCTATGCCAACGCTCACTTGCCAACTACGAGACTGAATTACTGGAGTCATTACAGTTGCCAACCTGGAGCCAATCGGTCCTTCAAGGTGGATTGTCGTATGCAAACTTCATGCAAACTTTCCAAAGGGCTTGGCATTTCTGGTATACACAAGACTCAAGATTTCATGCTCGCCGACTATTTGCAGCATCGGTATGCTGGAGCACTCAACCATCTCCTTCAGCTGCAAGTGGGCCGCTGGACTGATGGCGAGGAGGCCAGAAAGCTCCCGGACCTAAAGGTTACGTACATGTGTTGCTTTCAGGCTTTCAGGGCAGTCGTCTCCAACTCTGGCTACCGACATCTGAAGCCTGAAGCCCCAGCTCCATGCCAGCACGTGTCCTTCAAAATGTGTGGCTCCTGAGCAACCAGGCGCCCACCTGCACATTGGTTGTACTGGCTGCAGGCAGTGAATGTATTTGTCAAGTTCGAAGGACAAATCCACCCAAAGCGTATCGAGCTGCGCTAGGTCATAGGCTATGTACTAACCGTCATGTCCGATTTCGAAGAACCAGTACCGACATGGTTGTTGAATTTGCTGTGTTCACCATTCGCCGTACTCCAGGACCCCAGCCGTGGAGGCACAAGCTCGGCCTTGAGCACGATTACAAGAAAGGGATGCGAGGCTTTGCCTTCGTGAGCCTTCGTGGCGACAAAAGCACCTGCCTTGCCAGCAGGCTTGCGAGTTCCTGCGGCTCCTCCTTGTGAAGTGTTTCCAGAACAGGCCTTGGGCCGTGTGCGCAGGTCGCACTCTTCGCACTCTTTGCATGGATGCGCCTGTAGATCCTGCAGGGCTTCAGAGCGGCCTGCATATTGCAAGTATCGTCAACACTTTGAGCTGTCAAGAAAGCCTATGCTCGCATATGTTCGTGTGCACATCAGTGCTACTTTGCCTCTACCACAGCGTCCACCTTTCTGGGCAGGATCACCGTCTTTGGGATGGCCGAGCGCAGGCTGTTCACCAGCCTCTCCTTTGAAGGCCTTTCATTGACTGACCCCTCGAGAATCTAAAGCAGACCAGAAGCCAACACATTCGTCAGGCCTGATCTCAACCTTGAGTGTGCCTTGGATGCTCGGATTGATCGATGAACGGACTATTGTGGCGGGCTAAGCCTGCATCAAACTGCATCTGATGGATCTACCTGCGGAGAAGGTATCTGACGGGCAGCAGACGGTAGGAGGATCTGACCGGTGGATCCTATAACCTCTCAACTGCCTCCGGGGAATGTATGTGACGGGAGGACCCTAACCTCTGGGAACTTTAATTTCTAACGAGGATGTCACAAGGATGTCTAACCAGCGACGATGGGCGAAGGTATCTGGCGGACAGAGGAAGACTGTCGGACCTGCACCTGATCAACCTACTTCTGCAGGAGATCACAGGCGCCAACCTGTGCTACAAGTAATAAATGGGCGTCTCCGGAACAGTTATATGCAACTCCAAGGAACTGATTTGGGCACTGACGGCCCGGAGCACATGCAGGAGGCTTGTTGATTCAGGCCGCTGGGCCTGAACCGCTCTGCAATCATGTCACGTTCAGGCATTGCATGCATTGCACACATTCACGCCTCTTCAGTAAAGAGGGCCCTCTCCAGAAGTCGCAGTACAGCACATGGAGACCTGAGAAGGCTTGTCTGGTAGCTACTTCAAGATTTTTGCAATCTCCTGAGAAAGCGGCGATGAAGATGGAATTCCGATGTCGCACAGCAGCTCTCGCTGCCCATCCTGTAGTCGTGGCCAGAAAATAATTCGTCATGGTGAAAAGCCTACAAGGCTTGCACTCAGGCTCTTGTTCCCACTCATGCGTGCTCCTTGAACGAGTTGACTTTCATCACCCTGATTCGGCCTTCATGTCAACATTATGCCAAGGAAAAAGTGCAAACGCCTGTGAACGTCAAGAGGACAGACCATATGCGTGATATTGGGCCATGGCCAGTCCGGACGCCGTACGCCGACAGCAAGCGCTGCAATGCAGCTGCCACCTGTCACATGAAACTGCCGATGAAGTCATCCCCCGCAGTCACGAGGTACCACAGAATGTCACAGGCCCATCCGCACACGAAGGCCAAGTGAAGAAGACGTCGACTTGGGGAGTGCCTGCCACTCACAAGCAGACAAGCAAATCAGAGACAACATCGTTCGCAAGCAGCCCTGCTGCCAGCATATCAGTATACATTACGTGTCAGTCTCGGGTCCACAGGCAAGAGAGTTCTGCTTCATGTGCGACGTGCCTGCAAGTTGGCAAGGATGACCTGCATGTCCACATGTCCAGCAAGTGAGCGAATCATATGAATTCATCCGGCTCCTCTCTCTCCCCCCCTGCCCACCAAGGTTTAGGGTTTAGGTTTTACGGTTGACCTCCACCCCCCACCCCACCCCCTACCCACACCGGTCAGCATGAGGTCACAACCGATTATGGCCAAGAATGGCTCTGTTGCACGTTCTTCTGTCAGCTGCTCCGAGAACAGCTTCAAAAGAAGCTGACCCTGCACAGCCCTAGTGTCGCCACCTCGCGTGGCACAACCCCACGCAACCACGGATCCTACCCTTAGAGGCTTGGATCTGCTGCACATTCTTCAGCTGACCCGGAACAATGCTGACTGTGCGGGCGCGACCACCAGCAGCAGCAGCAGCAGCAGCAGCAGCAGCAGCAGCAGCAACCCCAAGTAACCACGGATATCCACGGATCCATCGCCCAGAATGGCAGCAAAAAGCATGCTGAGAGGCTTGGATGTGCTGCCGTTCTGAATCTGGCAATTCGCGATTTCCGCGCATCCGTTCGGAACGACACCAGAGCAGTCCAGCAACCGCCCTTTCCCGACTCCAAGTGCGATCTGTGCCCTCTGTGTCAAAGTCAAAGCCGCCACAGTTTCGTGCAGGCCCACTTGCATGGTAGCTGTCTTGCCACTGAGCAGCGCAACTTCCACGGCAATGGACATGATTCACTGTGGAACTCCCTAAAAGCACGTTTTTGTTTACGCACGGGCTCCCTCAAACCTAAACTCCCAACATCTCCCAACCCTTCAGAATTCAGGATTCCCGGTGTTGCGGCTGAGATCGAGACTTGCACACCTTACACACTCAGCCAAAGCTCTAACTCCATGCGTTGGCAGGGTCCATGAAAAACAATTTTGGGGTTTAGGATTGCAGGGTTTAGGGTTTATGGTTTGGGTTTAGAGCTTAGGATTTGGAGTCTAGGTTTTCCAACAGGCCCGTCATGATAAGGGTGCCTTTTTGGGCTTCCGGATCAAAAAAACACACAAGGATCAGGATCAAAAAATGAATAAAAAAAAGGATCAAAAAGAAAATAAACCTCGAACGTCCGAGTACTAAAACTCGAGTCTTGGTACGTTTTCGGAACCCGATCGAGGACCCTCTCACACGAAACGCGTGTCGAGGCGCTAAAACTCGAGTTTTGGAAAAGTTTTCCGGGCACGATTGACGACCCTCCCTCTCACACGAAACGAATCTCGAGGCGCGAAAACTCGAGTTTTTGTACGTTTTCGGAGCACGATCGACAACCCTCTCGAGGCGCTTAAACTCGAGTTTTGGTACATTGTTCCCGACGCGATCGACCAATATATTATGCATATCTATATTTATTTTTCATATTAAGGTTAATATTCATATTAATATTTTTATTCTTATTAATATTTACATAGCATATCATGTACTATATAATATAATACATTATATTATCATGGAATATATAACATAATATTTAAAAACATTTAAACGGCAATATAATATAATATATAAAAATAAATGAAATGTAAGATAAAATAATTATAATATAAGATATGATATAAAATACATTATAAAAAGCATAATCTAACATAATATCATCTAACATCATATCATATCATATCATATCATATAATAGCATAGAATATAATAGTTTATGATATAAGATCATATAGTATAAACTATTTCATTTATATTACATAACATATAATATATAAGACTTAATATTTAATGTCTAAGATACACATATATATATATATATTATTTTTTCTTTAATATATATATATATATATGCATAGATACTATAATGCATAAATATAGATATATATATATAATACATGATATTCAATATCTAAGACTTCATTTTGAATTTCTAATACATAATAATGGTAATATATAATAAATAACAGATAAAATACAGTATATAATATATAATATATTAGTGGTAGTAGTAGAAGTATTGGTAGTAGTAGTTGTAGTAGTAGTAGTAGTAGCAGTAGTAGTAGTAGTTGTTGTTGTTGTTGTAGTAGTAGATATAGTAGTAGTAGTAGTAGTAGTAGTAGTAGAAGTAGTAGTAGTAGTAGTAGTAGTAGTAGTAGTAGTACTACGAGCAGCAGCAGTAGTAGGAGCAGCAGCAGTAGTCGTAGTCGTAGTCGCAGGAGAAGAAGAAGAAGTAGTAGTAGTAGTAGTCGTAGTCGTAGTAGTAGTCGTAGTCGTAGTCGTAGTAGTAGTAGTAGTAGTAGTAGTAGCAGCAGGAGTAGTAGCAGTAGTAGTAGTAGTAGTAGACCCCCAGTTGCAAACACAATGCTCGCATCATGGGTCTCGAAAAGACGCGTATGCTATGAAGCAAGCTTGCGTGATTTAAAACAGCGGGGGTCTGAAGGGGTGCAGCCCCCCCCCCCCCCCCCCCACACGCAAACACAATGCTCGCATCATTAATTTCGAACAGACGCTTATTTGGAGCAAGCTTGCGCGACTTAAAAAGCGAGGGGGTTGGGGGGGCGCAGCCCTCCCCCCCATTTGCAACACAATCCTCGCATCATGGCTTTCGATACACGCGTATGCGTTGAAGCAAGCTTGTGCGACTTCAAAAAGAAGCCAAGAAGCCAAAAAGCTAAAAGCCGAGGAGAGCCAGGAAGCCAAGAAGCCAAGAAGCCGGGAAGCCAAGAAATCTACTCGGAAAACATGCCAGAACTCAGGGTTTTAGCGCCTCGAGACGCGTGTCGTGTGAGAGGGTCGTCAATCGTGCTCTGAAAACGTACAAAAACTCGAGTTTTGGCGCCTCGAGACACGTTTCGTGTGAGAGGGTCGTTGATTTTGTTGATCCTTTTGTATTTCTTTTTGGTCCTTTTTTATTTTCTTTTTGATCCTTTTGTGTCTTTTTTGATCCCTATCCCGCCTTTTTCCTGCTACTTGGTTATGGTACGGAGACCAACAAACAGAGAAAGGGAAAAACGGTACTACTGGGATACCTTTGAGTTTCAGGGTTTAGGGCTTAGGGTTCAGGATTTAGGTAGTTCTCTAAATTCGGGTTTAAGGATGGTTTAAGGTCGATTTTGGTCCTTGGTGTAGTTTTTAGAAGCGTGCCGTGCTATTTTTGGGGACCTAGACAGGGACCCTAGTTTAGAGAACTACCGATCATCTGACAATGAAGGTTTAGACGGCTAGAGGTCCGGGAGTCCGGTTTAGGGTTTAGGGTTTCCCCTTCCCTTCCACTGCTGATGCTGCTTGGAGGGTTAGGGTGTTGGATTCCTGGACTTTAGGGATCTTAGTGGTTAGGATTTTAGGGATTTGGCTGTTTTGGGGTTTAGGCTTAGGTGTAAGCTTTAGGGCTTCTGGCGTTTGAGGCGTAAGGCGTTGCTTTAAAAGGGCCTTTAGGGTTTTCAGGGTTGCGGATTTTTCAGCTTAAAGGTTTGGGGTGACTTCGAACAAATTGAAAGAAATCAGCTTGGCCTCGTCCATGAGAGTTGTCTGTTGGCCAAGGCGACCACCTCAACTCAGGAAAAGCCTTGATTGACCAAAAGCCACGTGAATGTAGAGGGGTTAAACAAGTTCACGTAAGTTAAAGACCCGTATTCTTCGCAAACTCTCCTGCCTGCCAGAGCCGCTCTTGCACGTGCGAGTCGTGCTCGCACTTGTATGCGAGTTGTAGGCAACTCCTCACCGCCACGAGCTGACTTGCCACTACAACCTTCGAGCAACCTGCCCTCATGCAAAACTCGCATCCGCTCATGCTGCAAGGGGTACAGGACACTGATGGAAACTGCCTATTGCGCAAACTCTGCGCAAGACTACTTTCTGTCTCCTGCATGACAGGGCCGTTTGCTCTCAGCAAGTCCCGGCTGTGGAGCATGGCCTGCAAGATGACGATCCACGGGTTGCGTAGCATGTGCTGCGGAAGCTGGCTCTTCACTGAAAGGATGCATGATGTGACGAAACCATACTACAACAGCCACCCTTGGTGTCCGCTCCAGGTGTGCAAAGTTTGCTCATTTGATCTCCTATGGCCATGCGCGGGCTTTTTGCCGTCGAAATGAAGCGTCAAATCTGCTCGCAGATCGCTTGCGCCTTGCGCTGCTGGAAGCTTCGCCATCTTAGCGGAGTGGGGCACGCAATTGCTGCTACTTTGGCCATGTCGTGCTGACCAGACTCACATGTCAGCTCATGTCAGCTTCAGTGCACTCCAGCTTCTTGCTTATGCCAGCCATATGAAGCGTGCCAACCACGGCGAAGACAACTTTCCTTCATCAGACTCAAATGTCTTGTGTGGGCTTGGGGCATGAAGCGGTGGAGCAGAGTGCTTCCCGCAGCCTCTCAAGCTAACCGTGGAATCCCTTGAATTAACCACGAATTACAGCTGAGCTGTGTCTCATTTCCTGACAGAAACAGAATGTGCGGCACGCGTAGAGTGAGTCATGTTCGTAGTACTATAAAAAGCTTCTGACTAGCTGGCCGTGGTTAGAGGTTAGAGTTAGGGCGGTTAGGAGTGTGAATAGATTTGCCTTGCAACAAGTGTCTGTGGTCCACCATGCCTTGCACAGGCATCTGCGATACACCGCGCCATGTGACTATCCCTCTCCGTGAGAATCCCACGAAGCTGCACACGCCACAGTGCCATCACGGGCAGTATCAGGAAGACCAGCCAGCCAGCGTCAAAGAGCCTGTAGGAACTGTAGGCTCTGGGATCTGCCACGGCAGCGCTTTCTGTAAAGCTCGCAGGAAGTAGCAGCGCTGGAATCAACAGGCCCAGCAACAGTAGCCCTGCAGTGCTCGAAAACGGAGCTTCCATGGCCAGGACCAAGAAGTTGCGTAGGATGGCAATTGGCGTTGACACGAGAAGCAGAATTGATGCCGCAATGCGCAAGACTGTGGAGGCATCTGACACGCCGAGTTCACTGGAATACGGCTTCGGACTTGATAGAAGCGTTGAAAAACAGTTGACGACATCAAACCCGATTCTCGCCCAGCCGCTGGCACTGCGAACGTCTTGCAACGTTGCGGCTGCAACTTCCTGAAGTACCGCGTCCAATTCTTCATCGGATAAATCGCCGAAGAGGACAGGAACATCTTGCCCAGCCGTCCTTGCCCGATAAAGGAAAACAACTGTGAAGACATGTGAATACGCCTGGCCTCAGTCGGCCATCAAATTGTCTCAGATAATTATTCTGTACAGTTAGTTCGTCGTAGACATGTGTATGTAGAGCATAGAACCACGCAACAGTAGTAACACTTCAGCCTGAACCCCAAAACCGCCTGAACTTTGCTGAACTGAAGGTATATTCTGAAGGCTCTCTGCCGCAGCCTGCATTTCGTTGTCCAACAAAGCCCTCTGGAAGGAACCAGGAGGATGCAGCGTCTGCCTGAGTTCAGAGGGGTCGGATATACGAACACAGAGTTTCTCTCGTCCTGAAGGACGCGAGTCCTTTCAAGCTGTTTTTCACTTTCTGCGTTCTTTGGTGGTTCTGGTATGTGCTGCAGGTGTCGAGCAGCTCCCTTTCAGGAGTCTTGTGCATGCAGCATTCTGAGGCAGGCGCATGCGCTGCCATCTATCGTCGAACATTTCCAACACAACAGCAGCAAGTGTGTTGTTGTCCTTGTTGTCCAAGAGCTCCATCACAAGGCTCTTTGTGCAAAACACTGAGAACGGATTGAAGTGCATGCATCCAACCAAACACACCAGGGTTTCAGAGTCGGAGTGTCGAACTATTCTGGCCTGCGTTAGAGCCAGTGAGCTGAGCTTGGACAGAGCCTGTCTTGTAAGCCTTGTGGAAGAGGGAATGTTCCGCTGTATTTGTGGAGTTCGTGCACAGATCCGCTGAGGAGGGCGAACAAACTGATGCCCAGCAAAGCACCAGACGCCAGCAAAGAAGACTGGCCAAATGCAAGGTCGAATTATTGCAATTGATCGCACACCGCGCATTACATTGGCCAATGATGCCCAACAGTCCAAGAGAAAACTTGAGCCGATGTGGCAAGTTGCAGTAAACATTTGCCATTGCCGAGAACGTGACAAGGCAAGCGGATGCAAACGGTACAACCATGGGCCTGGACATCGGGTCGTGGTGGTTCACGGAACTTCTGCAATTCCTCTGCAGCAAAGCTCGATCGGAGCAAGACACATGCGCGACCAGTTTCTGACATTTCCTGACCTCGAACTCCTCGAAGGAAATTGTTCCCTGAAGGGCCACGAAAGACTGCCACAACATGCCGACGTGGGAGAGCAAGAAGACAATCATGAAGACAATCATGATGTTATCTGCTTTCCAGAGGTCCTCTCATGTCGTGCTCTCTCCCAGCCTCGTCATCCCGGTCCAAGAACCGGAAGATCGGCAATGTCGGCCCGAAGTACGCGAAGGACCGCGCCACGGTTACCCACTCAGCTTCCTCATTTGCTCTCTTTCGGAGGCGCTCTCCCGAGACACTGGTACCGGTACGCCTCAAGGTTTAAGGCTGCCACGGAGATGAAGTTGTCGCCGTTGAGATCGAAGACTGCCCATGCAGCCTGTGGGAAGAAGCATCGTCTGATCCATCTGTTCTGAGCAGCTGCACACGTTTTGACTTGCCCAGGTGCATTCAGATCGTTCCCGAATGACCGGCTGCAGAAGTGGACAAACTCCTCGTGATGGCATGTGCAGGCATCGTCACCTGTGACATGCTGAGGAGGTAAGATGCCACCCCGTCCTGGATCGAGTACACCATTTCTTTGTGACACAGCTCGAGTATGCCTTGGCTGATAGCGAGTTGTCTCAAACTGGAATCAAACATCCCTATCCCAATCTGCTCATGGACGACCTCTGTCTTAGGCAAGGTGCCCCATTCACTTCGAGTGACTTGACCCTCACCGCTGGGATCCAAATATCCTTTGGCATTGCGGGACAATGCATCATCTGCACTGGATTCTTTGCAAGTCCTACTAGGCATCAATCGGCAACCTGCATGGGGGGGAAGTCTAAACTGCTTTGCAGGCAAGCTGCGGAAAACGCCTGAGGAGCAGCAGCACAACAACATGAAAACTCAAGAAAAAAGCAAGGTTCTATACTACACAGACTGCATACGACTACAGGCATGTCTGCTTTTTGAAGTTTGAGCAGGTGTTGCCTGGGCGGCATGTTCTGTCGTAAGCGGCTAGTTGACTTGGGCTTTCGCTCCTGAAATCTTCTGAATATTGATGTGGGTGTTTTATTCACTGGCGTCTCACAATCTGATGGACATCCGTCGACCTGAAATTCGCCCCGGCCTCCGGCCAACAGGCATCTACCACAAACAGGCCGACATCTGGTCTCTTCCCCCCATCGCAAACCTTCCCCCCGCGACACGAGCTGCAGGCAAGTGGTTTGTGGGAAAGCCTTCTTCACTGCGGGCAGCGCCCACCACTCTAGCCGACTCTACCCGAGCTACCACCCTACCCAGGCTTCACGTGGCAACGCGCTCGCGCGTGCGCGCCAAGCAACACAAGTGCACGCAATCGTGGGAGAACCCGCTCTCTTTGCGGGTAACAAGACGTAACAAGCACACGAGCACAAACAACATGCGCATCGAAGGTTCTGCACCACCTGCTGACAATGCAAGCTCACTAGGCTGCGGATTCAAGGTTTCGGGTTTACGGGTCGGTCGGCTGCTCTCGTTCCGCGTCTGCTGACCGACGACCGTGCAGACTGGAAACTCCGAGGTGCACCGTTTGGACCACCGACGAGCACGTCCCGTGGCTTGGGCCGGCCCGTCTGCCCAGGCGGCACACGCGAACGCTTACAAGTATTCAGCTCCCTTGATGTGACGCCCAGCAAGGTGTTCACATGACGCTGGTGCTGCGCGGCAAACAAGCCTGTGATCTTTTCCACTTCACGGCGCCCTTTGAACTTCTTGCACTTCACCCGCCTGGCTTTTGGGGTTGCGATGGCCCCCACATGCTCCCACGCACGCACAGTCACAGTCACAGCTGCAGGAAAACAGTCCACGACACTTCAAGCCCTCCTCGAAATCTCGGAGATTCAAGACCTGCGTGCTCCTTACCAGAGCAATTCGGGGGGGAGGCATCTCATATGGCATCCGACTACCACAACTGAACCAGCTCAGATGACAACTTGTTGCTTTTGATGTCATCGAACGCCTGCAAGTGGGTGGGAAATGAACCGAACCATTCGGCAACATTCTTGTGACAAGAGGAGAATCTTGTCGCCAATCAAGCGTCGAAACTTGCAAGAGCAAGTGGCATTGCATCTGGAAATAGTACTCCACTTGGGCTTGAGGCCCTCAACAGATCCTCAACAGTATCTGCCATTGCTGCTTGAGAGCCCAGGTGGTCAATACATCATGAAAGCAGTGAAGCTCAGGGAGACTTCGGATCAGGGCTTATGCCCCCGAATGACTTCCACGACTTCTGATCTCTTCGGATGCCAATTTCGAGCTGCATGGTGCGGCATGAAGTTTCAAATTCTTGGACTTCCTAGCAAATCCTGTACACTAGTGCTGTATGTCTTTGCCGGCGTGAAGAGGAGCTAGTCTACCAGGTCTACCATCCCATTCCAGCCTCGTATACATCGTCGTACCTTTCGATTACAAACCTGGGCACTGTGTTGTTGATGGCATGGACGAAACGAGAACCCGAGCTGCACACTTACATGTGCGTCTGAGTCACTCCAGGAACTCCATGACGTCCACTGGGACTTCGCTTGTGGAAGCCCACCATAGCACCTCATTCACTTCATCGTCTTCTGCAACTTCACTGAACGTCACTTGCGTTCATGCTGGCCTGATCCACGCTCACGTCGCAATGCCAATTTGTATACGTTTCAAGGAATGCCCTGCGTACCTTAAGGACAGAGGGGGATGGGCCGGGATGGGCGGCAGCCAACAAGGAACCGTCTATTGAGTATAAATCTGAACACATCCCCGAACATCTGAACACACTCCCAAAGTTCCCTGCCTTGAAGTTGCGATCCTCCGGCGCGCATTTGTAACTCATTGAGACTAAGCCGTGCGTCGGAATCTGGGAGAAGGTCTCCCAGCCTGTGTACATAAGAAGCTTGACTAAGCACAGATTTTGGAGAATCGCTAATTTGCAGCAACAATTGGGCTCGGCACTGCGTGGCAAGCCCATTACAAGCCTAGCACGTGCATGAAACCAACGTTAAAAGAAATTTGCCAGCATGAGCCTCTCAGCTCCGAGCGGGTCAACTGATCCATCGCCTCGTACCCATCTCGGTTTCTGGATGTTAGTCATGCGCTCCTGCAGGGGTCAAGCTTGAAGTGGCTCAGTACGCTTGAGTGGAGCGTGGCCGGCTGATTGACACTTGATACTGTACGAACTTGGCAAGCTTGAAAGCACCTGTTTGTATAATTTTGCAGTGCTGCATGCAGCTAAGGCAGCAAGGGCCTTCTTCGCAAGGTTGATTAGAGCACAGAGAGCTGTACGCTCATCGAACGTGTCCAGCCGGAAGACAAAACGCGCCTGGTCCACACAACAGCTGAGTGCATGGACATTGCGAGATCCGAAGCCAGAACTGACCTGCTCCGGCTGAATCCAAGGAAAGAAAATCAGGGCACCAAGTCGGGCACGGAGTCGATTCACCTATGGCAGTATGCACATAAGGTTGAACCACACAGCTTCCCGCGTTGTTCATCAATGTTCGTCATATGACCAACGAGCTTCAATCCGCCGAGGCCTCGGGCCGGTAGGTCGTAGGTGTCTGGGTAGTAGACCCACCCCAGCCCAGCCGGCCCCCCCCCACCCACCCGCAGGCCCCCACCCCACCCCTACGGGTAAGGGGGGGTGCTCCATGACGGGCGCCTCACCGCTCGGCAGGCCCCGGCCGATGAGTCGCGGAGCGTTAAAATTACCTAACATACGGCATCTTGTTGCACGGCTTTGTCCATGGACTGGTGTTCGGTGAAAAAGCCTCTACCTGTGTAGATTCCTTGCAAGCAAACTACATCGAAAGCTGTTCCCATCTGGCGCCTACGTTCTGCAGAGCTCCAGCGCAAGATTGTGCCTGCTCGTCATCGCCTTCAAAGCGCACGGAGAAAACCTTCTCGTTGTGCATGTCAGCAATGCCTGAAGTGCTGCACGCAGTTGCGCAGCGGTGTAACTGGCAAAATCTGCAGCTTGCACCGAGTGGCGATTGAAGAAGACTATGAGACAATCCTCCCGGTCGCATGGATCCTGAGTGCCATCGGGACAGACTTTCTTAATGGCTGGCGTGCCAGTCTAAGCGCGGATGGTGAAGATACTGTTGAACTTGCTGGTTTGCTGTATCAACTGTACAAGGTTTTCTATCTGCTGCTGAATATGCTTGTCCATATGGCGATCTGGAATAATGAGAGGGTATGAGAGGTTGCCATTTCACATTTGGACCCAAAGCGACAGCTCTGATCCCCTGCATCTACACGGGCGGTGACAAGCCTCTCTCAGCTAGACTCAGCCCTCTGAGCTCCCCGCCAGAAAACATTCCAAAAGAGCCTTCAGTGCAGATTCTAGATTTTCAAAATTTTGCGCAGATTTGCACCTTGCATAAATTGGCATGCAAATGGCATCAGCTTAGAGCTCGAGTGCAGTCTAAAGCGGGGTCCCCTGCTCGAGTCTGCAGTGCAGTAATGTGCACCTCGCGTCCGCGCCGCAACAGCTGAAGCTTGCGTCGCTCCACAACGACACAAGTCGTGAGGGCATGTCATGACACCTGGCCTGGTGTGCCACCATCCGCAAAGCCTGTGACAGGGAGAGGCTTTGCGGTACTTGCCCAACATGTCCAACACCAGATCTGCACGCTGTTTTGCCGGTGGTACGGTGATGGCACATGATGGCACCCTGTCACAAAAAAAGCTGCCGCCAATCAGGGCGCCTGCATGTCATCCCGAGGTAACTTCGCCTTCGGCGCAGAACTGGACCACTGTGGAACTGATCGAGTTGTCTTAGGCCCTGAACCCCAAGCCTGTTCGGCATCTGCTGCGTTGCTGCTGCCCTTCTTCTGGAAGTTCTGATCCTGGTTTTGGAACCAGCTTCTTTCTCAGATGCGTGACTGATGCGTGGGCGCAGCAGCGACAAGACCCACTAGCCAGGGATTTCAAGAGAGTCACGGCTGCATAGGACATTGCATGCTTCGCAAAGCTGCGCACCTGTAATGCAATGAGCATGTTCTGAAAAGACTTGTCGTCAAGCACTTGAGCTCCTCAACATTGCTGCCACGAGCTGTTGAACTGCTGTGCAATGCTGCAATTTCTTGGTATCGGTCCTATAGGTGGCCTGGCAGAGCTGGAATAGTCCAGCTCGAGATTGCCGGCCTGTAAATCTGCAGGAACACTCAGTCAGAATATGCTGTACATGATACTCCAGACCTGTATCAACTTTTTGTCCAGCAAGTTGTGGTTTCTGGTGGTTTCTGGCATCTGCTTTGAGTGGGACCCCGTTTTTCCTTCTTGACGATCCCACCCTCTGCTTCTTCCTTACCTTCACCTTCTTCCTTCCCCGTTCCTCTGCTCCTCTTCCATCTGACGTTCTTATTGATTTGCACACGAAATAGACACGAAATATCTCGTATGTGCTATGTACCCTAAAATCCTTGTGTACCCTGTTTACCTTTTTTTGCTCTGTCTATGTACCTTATGCTCTATGTACCCTATCTTCACTACACGCACCCATTGCGTTTACAAAGGTCGCAGCTGGGCTGTGCTGGGCTGCACTGGGCTGCGCTGGGCTGCGACCGGCTGCCTACTGAATTCACATAGAGTCATACTCAAGGTGGTCGCAGCCCACCCCAGGTAGGGCCTCAGCTGCGACCAGCTGCAACCCAAGTTTAACCCACACAGAAATCTCCAAGGGGCTTAGAGGGCTTGGGGGCTTAAGGGGGCCAAGGGGGCGGTTTCCGGCTGCTGCTGCTGCAGCAGAGGTCGCAGCTGGGCTGTGCTGGGCTGCACTGAGCTGCGATGCCTACTGAATTCATATAGAGCAGCTGCGACACAAGTTTAACCTAGAAACTAAAATAGAAAACCAATTAAAACCAACCTACACATGTTGACCAATTAAAAACCAATTGAAACAATTAAGAACAATTAAAACCAATTAAAACCCATCAAAAAACAATTGAAAACCAATGAAAACAAATGGAAAACCAAATAAATCCCACTAGAAAACAACAAACAACCAATAGAAAACCAACAGAAAACCAATACAAACCCATAGAAAACCAATGAAAACGAATAAAATCCAATAGAAAGCCCATAGAAAACAAATAGAAAACCAATAAGAACCAATAGAACACCAATAGAAAACCAATAAAAACCAATAGAAGACGGATAAAAACCAACAGAAAACCAAGAAAAACAATCGAAAACCAATAAAAAAAATTGAAAGCCAATAAACACCAATGGAAAACTGGTTTTCTGTTGGTTTTTATTGGTGTCCTATTGGTTGTTATTGGTTTTCTATTGGTTTCTATTGGTTTTCTATTGGTTTGTATTGGTTTTCTATTGGTTTTATTGGTTTGTATTGGTTTTCTATTGGTTGTCTATTGGTTTTCATTGGTTTTCTATTGGCTTCCATTGGTTTTCTGTTGGTTGTTCATCGATTTATACAGAGTATGGTCGTATAAAACGTATACACTAAACCCTAAACCCTAAACCCATTGCGTTCATACAGATCGCGATCTAGACCTCAAAGGCTTTCCCAAACACGCGTTGATTGAGATAAGAATGATTGAACAACATGCGCTCGCCAAGACACCATCAGGTGGTTTTACGTAATGCAACCAGGAAGACGCACGAAAATGCCTCATAAAGACCGCGATCTATAACTTAAGATTTAAGATCCCCGCATAACCCACAAACATACTCCGTATGTGCTGCTGTTAGGCCCAGGCCGAATTGTCATGTTGCTGCACATTTTAAGCAACATTATGCGCTCACGGAGACCACGTTCATTAGACGCGGAACTCTCCAAAACACGCACACGCACCTGAGGAAAAATGTACGTACACGCTCTCGTACGGACCGCGATCGAGAATCTAGAACTTGTGGGGAACAGCAGGAACGAAAGCTAGTGCAGTTGCTCGAGAAGCCACAGGAGAAACAGCATTGACCGAACAGGCAAGTGTGAGACTTGCAGTTGACTACCCAATGCACGGCCGGTCTACTCCTCACCCATGACCCGTATCCCGACCCACACCGTCGGAGAATCCCTGGCCAGAGCAGCCCCAGCGTCGAGTGCCAACCCAGACAATCCCTGGCCCAGTGCCCAGCCCCATGTGATGTTTTCAGACAGTTTCTGGAGCGCCCAACCCAGTAACCCCAGCCCAGGCTTCAGAGCATCCCACAAAACCCTGCAGCGCCCAACCCCAGAGCACCACCAAAAAGACCTGCAGCGCCCAGCCCCAAAGAATCCCTGATCCCTAGAAAATCCCTAGGTTGCCCCAGAGAAGCACCTGGAGTGCAACACAGAATATTCGCAAAGAATCCCTGAAGCGCCCAACCTTGGAGTATCTGCAGAGAATCCCTGGAGTGCCTAACCGCAGAGAATCCCCAGCGAATCCCCTGAGCATTAAACTCGCCCGCATACGGTTTCGACGCTGCTGTGGGGATGCATTTCTTTCGCGTATCAGTGTGTCTAATGCGCAAGAAGTCATTATCGTTCCACCTCTCAGACAATGCATGGCGGAACATGAGGGTCTGAAGAGGAATTACAGCACTTGCTGGTTGCTACTTTTTGTCAGCATTCAACTCACCCATACATGGTTTCGACGCTGCGCTTGGAGATGTAGTAACATGGTTTCGACCCTGTTCTTGGAGAGGTATTATAAGGCAGATTTTTGATCCTGAGCCAGAGTGGCGCTTAGCCTAAGCGCCCCGAAGCTCCATGAAGACAATGGCGCCTTGGGGACCTCAAAAACGTGGGAGTTGGCCATCGAATCCCGGTGGGGTCTGGCCCCAATTTGCACGCACCCCAGCTGGGCATTGGTAAGAAACTCGGCTAGCTCCCACGGGCTAGCTTTCGTGACAAGGCTTAGGGCAAGGTCTTGTTCAAGGTGCAAGGATCTGGGTTTTCAGGCATTTTCACTTGTTCAGGTCAAGGTGGCAGATGCCGTACGAAACACTACAGTCGTGGCCAAGCCCACACAAAGACGGTCAGTTGGGGTGCTTCGCCGCCGGCCCGAACAACAGCTTCGTGATCCTAAGACCAAAGAAAGATTTGCCAAGCGGAGTGTACACTCGGCATTTGCCCAATCCTTGCATCCCAAACTTTATGCTGCGAACCAAAGACATCCAAAGACGCTGTGGAGACGACATTAGGCCTTCATGCTTTGTTTTGCTTTAGTTCTTCTCATAATAGCCGACCCCGGGACATGATCCGCGAAGCTTGTGGCGCTCTGGTGTCACATGTTGCACAGTCCCTACAACACGACAAACCTGTGTGAATTTGATGGCAGATGCGTTTGACCGGTTCAAAAAAACATCAAACGCTCCTGTTGGTTCAATTGCTGAAGCATTAGATTGAATACCGCCACTCTAAATCACTCGAAGCTTAACATGAAATGAAGCACGACTGACTTGATGTCATGCTTTCGCATCATGTTGCAATAAGTAGTGACTTGCTACGTGCTTTCTGCAGCGCCGACAGTACCCGGCCTCGGGCATCAGCCACTCTGTCAACGGTCCCTCCGCGAATGAGCAGAGACATGTCTGCTTTATCTGTGTGAAACGCAAAATGAAACGCAATAATTGCATGATCATGCTCCAACAGGGTGCCCATGACTCCTGCAGCGAACTGCCGCGGAACTCAATGTTGCGCACCTCCCAACAGAAATTCGCGCTTTTTCGGTCAGAGCTGAGGCGGCGTCACCATGATTGAGTTGTCAGATGCCTGTGACCAGTCACCCATCTGAGAGGTGTCAACATTTCGACGGCGAATCCTCATGACACTGCAGGGGCTTGAGTGCTGCAGAGGCGTCTCACTTGATGTCTTGATGCGCCTTGCCTGATAGAAGATTCCCAAGAGTCCAGCAGTACCTATATAGATGCCAAGAGAGACAGGGAAGTTGCAAAAGTGGTGCAAGCTCCAGCACCGCGTAAGCTGCTTGCCGTGACAGTGTAAGCCTGACTGTAAGCTCGGGACCAAGGCCTCCGCTATTGTATGCTCTGCCGGACGGGAAAGCTCAAGCCTCCAAACACGCAGGGTTGCAGAGATTTGGGGGTGGCTGTGAATCTGCGTATATCTAGGATCTGGGTATATGAAGCTCACTTGTGGTGAGGACTGGCACGAAACCTAGTGCAGGGATTCCAGGGGGTCCAGGTCTAAGCTTTGAGTTTTTATGCAGCGCCTTGGGCTGAGGACGTAGGGGTTTAGGCTTGAGGGTCAAGCAGCAGATCATCAGGGGTTAGGGTGGGTTTCTTTTGTAGTAAGCGAGCAGTTATTCGCAAAAGGAGCAGCTTTTCTTCAAAGAAGAACAGTTCAGTTGCACACGAGCAGGTGCGCATAACGACCCCAAAAGACCCGTCTGCCCATGTCCGGGATTACCGATTCTCACGCCTGCCGGGGCCCCTCCGGCAACACCTAGCCCTCACAGGCTAGCTTTCGTGATGCGGGGTTGCGGGTGGTCTGGGTCGACTGCACAGGTCTGCAAACAACACGGCTTAGACTCCAAATTGCCTACTTTCATTTCGATAACTCTCCAAAAAACAAGCTGGTCCCAAAAGTCCCACTGTCGGGTTCCTTTCCCAACCCCCCTCTGGACCCCGTCTGGAATCAGGCGGGGTTGGATGCCCCCGGGGCACGCCTGTAGTGCCCGGTCGGGTTCTCAATGTTGAAGAAGATGAGGGAGCGTGCGTTTTGAAGAATCTGCGTCACATCAGGGATGGAGCGGGCAAGCCTGTCGTTGTGCAGGCGACTGTGAACTTGCGTCTACTGCGTCAGTCACGCATGGCGTACTGTATCTTTTGCCTAGAAAATCTAGAATGAGAAGATGGTCACAGATACTTCACAGTCCGAGGTCCATGCATCAGCGTTAAACATCGCTCTGAAGCCTTGATGCGGCGACATCGCAACGACACAGGCAACATCGCATACTTACGCATATCGGCAATGCCAACAAAAGCAGAATGAGCAAGGGTAGCACAGAGGCACGAAAGGCAGGGAAGAGCTTGGACACCTGGGGGCGGAGTTGCGACATGTAAACTTCCACGTGCGTGGGCTCCAGAATAGGCACCGAACGACTTCAGCAGGGGATAAGCACGACTTGCACATCCTCAACGTTCACTCAACAAAAGTCTCACCCCATCAGCCAACTGTCCCGGCCACTCTCGCTATGTGTCGTTGCTGAGAGCCCCTCCTCTCAACGAGAGCAAAGGGCCTTAGCTCTCTTCCCGTGCTTCATGTTGTCTAATATTTTCTGATGTTCATGTCAATTGACATCACTCCAAGAGCCTCGCAAAGTGGTATCACGTGCAAGAGCGTCGAGGAAGACGCCCTGTCGACCCGGACATAAAGTATGGAACGTTGCAGCAGGAACCTGTCATCTTGGGGTTGGTGGGGTGTTACGTATGCAGAAGAGAGCAACTGTGAATGGCTTGGCTCGGCCTGGTCTGGATCAACATCTGACACCGTCCTGCAGAGCTGCTCTCTGCTCAGCTCAGTGTGGTCTAAACATGTCTGGACATGCTTGGACGTGTCTGAACGTACGGGCATGTCGATTCGGGTGTCTTAGGGAGAATGCAGCCATGTGTTCTAAGGATTGTCTTCCCAGAGAGCATTTTGCGTTGAAGCAACGGCAGCCTGCCTTCGAAAAGGTCTACTTTGGTGTTCGGTGAACATATGTGTGGTAGGTCAGTATAATGCGTAAACCTCTGTAGTGAAACGCATTCAGCTTCCGGGCTAAAGTTTTGTCAGACGGACACCTTCAAGTTCATACAAAGGACTGCTTCTTAAAAACAGGATTTACGGTCTGCGTGTGCAATCCTGTGTGCATGTCGCTTAATATGCCGCATTGCGCTGCTGAGTCCCCATGTCGCGTGAGAAGGATAACAACGCTCTTTGGAAGGCGCCATTTCTGAAAGGCACCTGTCGCCAGCTTCAGTGAGACGTCCGTTGAAATATTCATGGACTGACTCGGGAATGATTGGTCAGCAAGTTGTGTACACAGCCATTGCAAGCTTCGAAGCGTTCGATTAATGACTTCTTGTACCATTTTGTGTAAACAGTTTGGCTGCCTGCTTTTGGGCGTGTCAGCAACTTTCGTCAACCAAAAGTCGAGCTGTCACCTTATCACCTATAAGCGCCGTGTTCTATCGAAAGATAGTTAGATGATGACAATCTTTCGCAAAGAAGATGCTTATCACAGTAAGTCTTTATCATGCAAAAATCCATGAACCAGTCCCGGTTTCCCTTGTTTGTTCAGCAACTTGCTCCAAGTGTTGTCGCCCTGTGCCGAAAATGCGGCTACCCAGCACACACCTCAGCGGATTCCGTCTGATACCTGTACACAATGTAACCGGGAATTCAAATCAGACTGCCTCTGAGACCAATTTCATTTTTGCTTGAGATGGTGGACTGAAGTTTGTTGTAGAAGGGCTTCTTGGAATCCCAGCAGCGCCATGTAGTAACAGTGTGAGATTTGAGCCGAAATTGAAAACGTTTGAGCATGATGCCCGCTGACTTGCCGCAGAATGTATACAGCGTGAAAACAACTTGTTATGTACAACAACACCTACTGGAAAAAAGGTAGCCTCCGTGGGCCTCGACTGCTGGAATTCACATCAACCCAAATGTCACCGGGGCTAACTCCTCCTTTGAGTCGTTGTCTGGATGGAACATCAATGCTCAGGCCGTCAAATAGTCAAGTCAATATAGTGAACACATGTGAATACAGCGAAAGGGATTCGTCATCGAACTTTAACTTTGAATCTGACCGAGTGCTGCACGCAGTGTAAGCAAAAATCTCACTGATTAGTCAGTACAGAAGCGCATGCGACAGCATGCGACACAATCCTCTGAGTTTCTGAAAATTCCATGGCACGAAGTGGCACGAAGTCCTCCAGGCATGGAGGAGCAGGATCTGCTTCTTGAATGAAGGGCAAAGCCTCGCAGTGCAAGCTTACATGATCGCCCATGTTACTATACAGAGTGTACAGCGCGGCTCGAGCTTCTAAGCTTGATGCTTTACAATGCGCCACACCTGGACACATGCCTGGCCTCATCAACTCGTTGCGCTGTCTCAGAAAGTCAAGAAAATCATGATCACTGACCTCGACCAGAAAAATTGTCTTGTCATGCAGGCTTCGTGGTGATAGCGGCTGACAGCGACCTTCAACTGCTGATGTATGGCTTTCTCGATCTTGAATGTTGCCTGCAACCTGCAACCCAACTGGCTTCGCATGTTACCAGGAACTTGACTCTGTTGAGGAACATGGCCACCGAAATGTTCTGTCGCCAGGGCCTTCCTGCTCGGGGAACGGCGTAGATGCCGTCATTTCCGACCTTGCTGTGTCATGCTACACGTTGCTGCACCCCATATTGGATACACACACTCTGGTCACACTCCAGTCGGTATCTGGGTTCATGGGCATCTGGGTGCTTGTAGGTACCCTCAGAAAATTGCATGTGAAAGAATGCCTCAGGACAGGGCAACGGTGTCCACACACCGAGGAGCGACTTGGGATTGAAACGTGCGTTATTCTTGGAAGCTGCAGCTTGGTGCACCACCTCGCTTGCCTTAACTCCCAACGCATCACACATCTTGTAGAGCATCCTGGACAGGCTCCGGGTGGACTGCGAGATTTCTCACGGTGTGTCACTGTGCACCACAATGTGCCACGACATGTAACATGCTGCTTGCCAGCCTGAGTACGGAACGATGATCAGGGCCTTAGATACGAAAGGGACTAACCGTCTGCAGCTCCATCTGCTGCTCCATGATGTCATGTGATGTCTGGCAAGGCCAAGCTTCTCTCAGCTTCCAACGATCCAATTGGAGCAAGTATCGTGCCCCCGGGCTGTTGGCATTCATGAACTGCCTTCGTGGGTCTTTCAACAAGCTTCAAGCTTGATTTCCTTGCATTTGCCCCTCAGATTACCTCAGGATGGCGCAAGTCACCCACAGGATGCTTTCCACCAGCACAGCCTGTTTTTGAAGGGCCCTCGTTAAATTACGTTGAATGTACTGAATTCTCAAAATACCTAAAATACCCATCCTCTGCTTGTCTTCCGGATACTTGTGGCCTTCAAAGCGGACACGATCCAAACCTGACCTGAGCTGGTTAGTCATAGATAGTTGGACAATGTTGAAGCCACGTGAGAACCGTGTTCCAGATCGCGGTTCGTGCCAATCGGGGTTAGGGTCCGTCGGTCGCTAAATTCACTGGCCGTGGACCTCAACAGCGGTCCCCATTAACCCGTTGCAACGTCCTGCTTAGCACTTTGCAAACCCTCCCGCGGCTTTGAATGATCTGCAATGTCAATAGCCTACTGCGCATGCTTTGCAAGCGTGGGTCTCATCAGCTTGTGGCTGATCAGATCCGAGCTTCCGGGCTCTTCTCTCATCAGAAGGCGAACAAAGCTCCTCATCCCAACCTGATTCTCTGATAAGCTCCATGCTGTTACCGTGGAATCTACTGCGGCTTCTCAGCAGGCATCAAACCACAATGGCGTCAAGGAACTGGTCCAATCGGATTGAAGGAGATGTCAAGTGCCTGAGAACACGAACGGCCTCACTTAAATGCAAATGCCTTTCCTACTGATCCTTGCAAGGTGGGTGAAAACCCAGAATCTTCCCCGCGATCCGAGCAAACCTTTATCACATTGACATGTCAAGGGTCCAGCATGTGCCGCCAAAACTGCCCACAGCAAAGGCACACGTTGCATTTACTGAACTGCAGCAAATGACGAAGCTTCACGTTTTGTACTTGACACAGGCATTGCTGGCACAGTTGCCTCGAAAGCCATGTTTGCGTCTTTGCATTGAAACGCAGGGACACAGGCTAATTACCGGGCAAATGGCCACAGCCGATGCGAGGGGTTATTCAGCTCCCCCCCTGCTCCCCGGACCCCGGTGTTGGGAACATAGGCTTTAGGAGAAGGGCAAGGGAGAATGGCTCGACCCACCATTGTTACTAACAAGTTGAGCATGACTGATCCAAAGAAGCTTCCCATTGCAAATACAATGACATCGCTGGAAACCACAAGTTCAGAACTCACGATGTCAATATGACACATTGACGCATCTGTTTTTGATTCAAGTGCGAGAGGGCAAACTGCGTTTCCCCTCAAGCTTGCCGTCCATTCCCGGAAACCCATGTCCGGTGATTACCAATCGTCGGTCTTCTGAAATCTCCACGGGCCAAGCTGTCATTTACAGATATCTGTTCGAAAAATAAGTGCTGACACAGCCCAAGTGCCGTTAAGGGAAGTGCGCACGGGCCACAGGGCACAAGCTCCCACTTCAACGTCTTACAAACGAAACGCCGTACGATGCCGTACGTAGCACAACCGACTCGCAGCAAGCGTCTACACTTTGCATTGCACAGTTGAAGCTAAGCCGCTGTTAGGTGTGGGTTCCCGGAGAGAAGGTCCTCCAGTCATAGACAGGGCATGCTGCAGGATCCGCGTTGCGGGATTCGCGCGGACTTGACCGTCATTCGGTGGCCTCCAGCACCAAAGCTGCACGGTAGTCAATGTGATTGAGCGAAATATCCAGCTCCTTCAGCGGGCACCTCGATTGCATGAAGAGCGCGTAGAAGCGCGTACTTCGCCATCATACTTAGAATATCCTGAACAAAGGTGCCGGCGAGCTTGACAAGTATTCCAAAAAAGTTGCTGCCTTAGCACTCTTCCACTCATGCGCTGAATTTCATTTGTTAGCTTCGGGTCGCTGTCTTCATGCTGGATCAAGGTTCTGGCCGGCTTGCCAACATCGTGCTCTCCATGCACCTGAGGCTGTATGCAGCTGCAAGCTTACAAAGCGGGCATCACCAGTTCCTGACCCTCCTATACTGAGGCGATTTCCGATGCACAGCAGGATATGCCCAGGTGGCGCAAGCGGCTATGTTGCACCTGATAGCGCGGTTTCCTCACATCTTAGATTCAGAAGGGGCAAGCCATGCCTAACAGGTAAGGTCCGCTCGCTCTCACCCAGACTCATGAAAACCTGCCAGACGTAGTCAGTGGTGAGTTTGAGGCCCTGCTTGAGGTTGCTCCAAACAGCATGTCTGCCTCTGAGTCCAAGAGGTTCCAGCCCAAGTCAAGCCTCCGAGCCGGTCTGTTGCTCGTGTGCTCGTGTTCTATCGTGTTCTCGTGTTTCGTGGATTGGCGCTACTTTGTTGCCACTGCTCAGCTGCCTTACGTGGATGTGACAGGCAGACGATCGCAGACGAGAGGCTCTTGTAGCGTCTGGCTTGCCAGCAGACTCTTGAAGCAGCCTGCTGCAGAGGCACCTTGCCATCGAGGGGTTCGATTCAAAGGGCGGATGGGGATGAAGTAGCCTCTGTGATTCAGTCATACTGAAGCTGGAGTTCATTGCTTTCTGATCTGGGGAACATTTGAGATGGGCTCGGTCTTCAGACTGCGACACTCTTGGAAAGCTCATGCGGGCATGAGATTGATGAATCGACATAGTGGATGTCATCTGTTTCACACACGACTCGGCCTTCGCCGACTGTTCTATGCATCTGCGCGAAAGCTCCGCCAACTGGCGCTTCTTACTCACCAATCGCAGTAAACCGAAGCCCTTGCTGACCTACTGGCGCTTGGTGGGACCAGACCTCTAGTGCAGCCCTCTAGTGCCTGAGGCATCAAGCCCAAAGTCTGGATGGGCCTGCTGAGCCAAGTCCCACATCGGCAACGAGCAACGTCTCGAGAGTTGGGTGCCTCGAAAGAGCGGACAAGCAACCGACTTAACAAACATCAAAAAAAGAAACAACATCATCTCTTGGACCAGGCTCTGCAACAAATCCAGACAAAGGCAGCTGCTGTCCGACGAGCTCGCAAAAGGTGCTGAGAGCCTCTGCCCGACCAGCCCCAACTTCCAAAATAGAACAGGAATGACATAATGACAATGACCTTTCTGATCCTTCCGGCAAGAACTGGCAAGCTTTCAGAGAGCTCGGTTTCCCTGCCTGAACTCCAAACTTTAGGCCGCTGACATCCTCGATGTGGGTGGCTTTGGGCATCTTCGGGTGCTCACATATGTGCACGCGTGCCACCAGATGGTGTGAATAAGTCGGGTTAGACAAGGCTCCAAATGTCGTAGCGCTTCGAATGCTGGCTTCTGGCCCTCGAGCAGCATTAGCCTGCGGTAACATGCAGTAACTATGCACATTGCAGAACTGTGTTGCCTTCTTGATCGAAAAGCTACTGGGTCGAACGCATGGAGGCGACGGTGAGAATGGAAGTTCCTGTGCACCCTTTCCTTGGTGCACAGCATCGTTCAGAAGCTTCCATGTCGCAACCCTCGCAACTTTGTCTCCAGCTTCTTCTTATTGTTATTCTTCTGCTTCTTCTTTTTCCCATTATTCTTCTTATTCTTCTTCTGCTGCGGGCACGCAGGGGGTCGACGGAATTTTCGGAAACCAGAACGGTTGAATCAGAAACCAGAACGGTTGAATCAGAAACCAGACCTGAATCAGAAACCGAAACGGGAAAATCAGAAACCAAGCTTGAATCAGAAACCAGGGCGGCTGAATCAGAAACCCAGACGGCTGAATCAGAAACTGAAAACGGGAAATTCGGAAACCAGGAAACGGATGTTTCAGAAACTAGCGAACGGCTGATTCGGAAACCGGCAAACGGCTGATTCGGAAACTGGCAAACGGCTGATTCGGAAACTGGTGAACGGCTGATTCGGAAACTGGCAAACGGCTGATTCGGAAACTGGTGAGCGGCTGATTCGGAAACTGGCAAACATCTGATTCGGAAACTGGTGAACGCCTGATTCGGAAACTGGTGAACGGCCGATTTGGAAACCGGAGGGTTTAGGGTTCAGGGGGTTGGGTGTAGGGTTTAGGGTTCAGGGTTTAAGGTTTAGGCTTTAGGGTTAAGGGTTCAGGGTTTAGGGTTTAGGGTTTAAGGTTCAGGGTTTAAGGTTTAGGTCTCAGGGCTCTTGCAACTTCAGCAACCGGGAAATCAAACCTAAGCTTTTGACGGGTCCAAGAGCCGCGGCGGCCCGCGAAGGGGTTTAGGGTTTATGGTTCAGGGTTTTTAGGGGCGCGTGACCCCCCACCGCGTTTGCGAAAGGCAGTTTCTGACATGGCTGGCCGCCTGCACGCGACTGCCCCCCACCCCCCCCCACCCCGTTTCTGAAAAGCAGTTTCTGACATGGGCTGGCCGCCTGCACCCCCACCCCCCCCCCCCCCCCCACCCCCCCCCACCCCTTTTCTGAAAAGCAATTTCTGACATGGGCTGGCGACTGCCCCCCCCCCCCCCCACCCCGTTTCTGAAAAGCAGTTTCTGACATGGGCTGGCCGCCTGCACCCCCACCCCCCCCCACCCCGTTTTAAAGGCAGTTTCTGACATGGCTGGCCGCCTGCACGCGACTGCCCCCCCACCCCCCCCCACCCCGTTTCTGAAAAGCAGCCGGTTTCCGTCCCCCGTTTTCGGAAAAGTTTCTGACATGGGCGCGACTGCCCCCCCCCCCCCCCCCCCCCCCCCCCCCCCCCCCCCCCCCCCCCCCCCCCCCCCCCCCACCCGGTTTCTGAAAAAGCAGTTTCTGATTCGCGTGGGTTTCAGACGCGCAGTTTCTGACTCGCAGTTTCTGATTCGCGTGGGTTTCTGATGCGCATGTTTGCAGTTTCTGATTCGCGGTGGTTTCTGATGCGCAGTTTCTGATTCGCGCTGGTTTCTGATGCGCAGTTTCTGATGCGCGGTGGTTTCTGATGCGCAGTTGCTGATGCGCGCAGTTTCTGATGCGCAGTTGCTGATGCGCGCCAGTTTCTGATGCGGAGTGTCAGATGCGTGGCTGGTTTCTGATGCGCAGTTTCTGATTCGCGGTCCAGTTTCTGATTTTCCTGTTGTTCGCACGCAGGGCGGAGAAATCTTCAACCCTCCGCGCAGGAAACAACTTTATGATGCTCTTCACTACAAGCTCCCAACTTAATCCAGGTACGCCTGTCGGAGGGGTGAGAGGCGAAAAATGCACTTGATACCCCGACCCTAATCACGACCTCCTCTCCTGTTCGGCAATTCCTCCCCCAACATATGGACCCGGGCCCCACGAGAGAAAGGGGGCTTTTCTCAGATGGAGTGACGGGAGACTCTGCAGATTATATGATTCTTGCAGGCAGTCACAACGCAAAACACCGTCGTAAGACTCTAAATCACCCTCGCAACACGGAGCCTCCCCCTTAGCCTCCTGTTTGGTGCTTGGCTGACTCGAGCTTACTCAGTACTCGCAGTCGGCGCATCGTTGTTCGCCGATTTGCCACTGGGGTTTGCCCTTCCGTCCTTCTTGTTTGTACTGTCTCCACTGCTCCTGGATTGTCGGCCGGCTCGTCCCGGCGGAGCCTTTTGTCGGTGGGATATACACCAAGTTTTGCGGAGTTGGACTTTACGCTTAAGCTTTCGTTGTTTGTTCTCGCCGGTCCTCGGCCTCGGCCGACACGTAACTCCGAAGTGCTGAAAGCTCCCCGCTCCCCGAACTCCACCTCGGTGTATTCTTCTCTCCCCTCCGCTCCTCTCCGCTCCTCTCCCCTCTCCTCCTCCCTCACACCGCGCATGGTGCATCAGGCTGTCTTCAGTTGAGGCTGCATCAAGCTGAGGAATGTCAGCGTATGGCCAGGCCCTGTACCCAAAGACACCTGTGCACTTCAGCGACAAAGTGCGGCCAACATGGGCCCATGCAAGTAAGATAAGTAAGTGCTTCTGAGTGCGTGGCGAGAAACTTGGCGACTGCCTCGTCGGTGAGCTGGACATTCCCCTGTGTGGGTGTTGCCAACCGAGATCAACCAAGGCAACTGGCAATCTCTGCAAGCTGTAACATCTGTAATGAGCTCTGACATGCTCTGAAAACACAATCGCCTCTAGGTCCACTGACTCGACCTTCGCGAGGGCAGCGACAGGGACGCGGCATGCTTCCAGCTCGCTGTCTGTGAGCCCCTCGCAGGACATTGCAAAAGATTGCGAAGAAGACAGAACAGCGCAGTCCAACGGGCTAAAAGAATGCTAAAAGATGCCTGATGCCGCGCGTCAAGCTTGGAAGAATGGCCGGTCAGTATCGCCGCCGGCCTTGTGAACAGATGTCTGCAGGCGACCAAGTGGCATCGGATTCTGGCGAGATATGCAGACTATAAGAATGCAAGGCATATTGCAAAAATGCCTGACTGCAATGACACAAGGTCATCATTCTACACGCGGTTTAGACATGTTTCCACTCTCCATTTTGGAGCTGGTGATTCCTTAAAAAATGTACTGTATCGGACCTTGATCTGCAGCTCGAGTTCATCTCACGCTTCCCTCTCTCTTTCCCTTCCCCTTCTCCCTCTCTGTTTCCCCTCCTTCCCACTCTTCCCCTTACCTGCTCTCTTGCAGGGCGTGCCTTTTTACCGCTGTGTCTTTGCAGCTGTTGTTGAGTCTCTCTTAAGGTCATTCGTGACATTCTCTGGACTCCAATGGCATGCGTTTCATGCGACGGTATTGCCGCTAATAGTGTGGTCGCAAAGCGTGATACTCTTGCTGCGTCTGAAAGAAAAAGGTATACTGCAATGACAATGACAAACGCTCATTGTTTAGTTCCGGGCCTTGGCAACAACTTCTGGCTCTCACAAACCTGCATGGATCCAAGCTGTCTCTCGGCGTTGCTCGCACTTCAAGGCCTGCAGGTACATGATCGACGTGGAGTCCTGCCAATGGGCAATGACCAGTTCATCCTATTACTGCAAGCGGGTAAACATGTGTTTAGGCACAGGTCCTTCAGGCTACGTAGTGAAGCAGCAGAAGCTGGCCTCTTGACGAACTGACTGTCAGTTTGTTGATGGTGATACATACTGGATACATGCTGCAACAATTCGCTTCTGTAGAAGCATGCAAGCATGTTGGTACCCTTTTTGAGACTTCGCCTTTTGAGCACCGGAGTGAGTGTTGGCAATGTGGGCTTGATGTCCTTGGGCGGACTGTACCTTCAAAGTATGGCGAAAGCTCGCTTAACCCCTGTCGTATGCTGTCGGCTTGCGTGATTGTGCGTTCTGCTGGCACCTGCTCTCGCGTGGACTTCTGGAACTTCGTGCACTTTGTTCCAGGTGCACCTGGCCAGTACAGTGCTCAGTACAAAGCACAATGAGAGGGAACAGCCTTTGAACCCTTTGAGTTGTAGAAAAGAATGTTGAACAGCTTCCCATGGTCGATTGAAATGAGGTGCACCTTCAACTCGCCGCTTTGCAAGCCTCAGCTTCCGAGTTTCGGGTGACAGCGAAAGCATGCTAAGATATGCTAAGATATGCTAAGGCATGGCACCGCTTGTGCAAAGCTCCGCACTCGTGGAGGAACGAGCTGTGCGGCCTAAATCCCGAAGAGTGCGGCCAAGCACATCATAATATGAAAGGGGCCTTGATCCGGAGTCGCCCCGAGTTCCGCCTTGGCCTTCCTGTTGGTCAGGACGTTGACAGTCGAACATCCGAAAGCACTCCGAAGCTTTCATCCGGCCTGTCTTCGTAGCCCATGCTTCCCAGACCGAGGTCCCCCCAGCCTTTGCTTCAAGCAGTTCCGCACTCAGAATCCACTCTCCGTTAAACCCCGCATGGACGCTTCCTAGAACAACTATAGAACATCTGCAAGATTCAAGATGCTGCAAGGATGCTTTGGATGTTTCCGTCCTTCAGCAAGTGGGATGGCTTCGTCATGGCCTGCGTAAGAATAGTACCAGTGTAGTACATTGAAGCCGCACTGCGATACATGTGGAGGCAAAGCCTTTGCCGGACACTGGCTAGCTCGTCAGCCCACAGAGTGAACTTGAGACTGTGGCTACGAAAGCTAGATGCACTTTTGGCTGCGTTCTAACAAGTATGGCCTTTTGGGGGGAAGAGGGTGGGGGCAGCCGAGGCCCCCCCCCGCTTTCGCAGCGTGTTAACTAGTTAACAAGCTGATTTCTAAAAGAGATTGGTAAACGACAACTCGCAAAGCACGCACCTCTCTGATTCCATGGGATCTCTTTCGGTGCGATGGTCGGCTGTGAAGGGTCAGTGTGCTCGCCTGCAACCCCGATACAGTCGTTTGCGGCACTGATAAGTGACTCACGTGGCCTCCTGCTGCATTTCTGACGCCTTTCGCGGCAGTGACTTTGATTGGCTTCCTTTGCCCGAGAGTGGCCTGCATTCCCAGCAGCAAAGCAAGCCCATGATGGTAAAGCCTCGCAAGCTCGGCGACTGCAACTTGCCTGCGGATCATCATGTGCCGAATCCTCTTGCAAGCAGAGCCGGGATCCGTCACAATATCCGACATCTCCTGCCCAAACTCCCATGGAATGTGCTCCAGTATTTGACTCGACGAAATGTCCTGCCACTTCTGCAACCGCTGGGCAGACTTCGCACTTCCCATGTGATGGCTGTCCGAGGGCACCTAAAGTTTGCAAAGTACCGCTCATGCACACATCATTGGCGCGTGAGTACCGCGACTCACGACTATACCACCGCACGGTATCATCAGCACGCTGGCCTTGAAAGTAGAATCGTTGCGCGAGCCGACATGTGACTTGCCGGAAGAGCAGACGATGACATGCTTATTGGATGGAGGGCAAGTTATTCTGGACAATCCTGGCAAACACAGATGCATGGCTGCATACCGACCTTCCACATGCCTGAGTTGCGGAACACACCCGACTCCAGACGAGACTTGCTGAGCAACTAGAGTTCTGGCAGGTGCCCTGACAAAATCATGATACGTGTAGTAAAGGAGACATGTCAGGACAAGGCACGAAAGCATTGGCATTGCCGGATCGTGGACACCGGTTGCCTCTGCTCCTGCATGTTGACATCAGGCTACAGCTACAATAGGCTACAAGGATCTGCTGGTCCTACAGTACATGTACAGTGAGTGTATGTTACTGCGGAAATGCGCGCGGCTCGATTTTATGACCTTCTGGCTTCACTGCGAGTTGCTGTGGTATCCGGTGGTACTATGGGCATCTATGGGCTAGTCACGTCCGTTGGCCGGCAGGTTGGAAAATGAAACGAGCGACGCTGACCGATTTCCGCCGCACTCCAGCCAAAGTTGGAGTGAGAAAGCAAAAGCGCTTGTGTCTCGAATGCCAAGATCCACCACACAGCCCAGGACTGGTAAATAGCAGTTACATCTGGTGACGATCTGTCGATGTGCGTAGGCCTCTGCTCAACATACATGATCTTGCCCAATGTGTGCAAATGTAAGACGCTTGGATAATCACGCACTTTGAGAGTATCAGCAGCCAGTAGCCAAACTGTGTCTCCGGGGAGTCCCATGTGCGATTCGACGGCTGCGGCACAAGACAACGCTAGCTCGATTTCCTGGAGGGAATGTCTTGCAGGATCCGACCATGTGGTTTCATTCCCTGCGCGGAAATGTATTCCAATGAGCTGCCGGCCATCAAGCCTGTGCATGAAGTCCTTGACGATTGCTCCAGGTGATTGTGCCAGCGTAAACAGGTGCAGAAACAAACCCGACAGCAACCCTGCACGGGCAAACGTTCTGGAGCTGTCATGCTGCAACAGAACACGAAAGAGTCTCACGTTTGAGACTACGCAAAGTACATTGGAGTCATCCTCGAAGAAGCGCAACACATCTTGAACAAAAGTTTCTGGGTCCTCTGCCGATGTCCATCGATATGTTACGCAAGATGTCGTGACGACAGGCCAGGGTTGCCTGGCAGACAGCACACTGGTCAAGGGTATGGGGGCACGCATGTCAATGTAGAATGCGCGCTTGGACAGCACAGCGGCGAGAAAGGCTGATAGCAGTCCGAACAATCGGTCTCCATGTCCACCGCAGAATGATGTGTGTAAGCATACATACACCAGAACTTTGCCGTCGCGGGCATGGGAATTTTGAAGGCTGCTTGCATCAAAGGCGGGCGTGACGGGAGCAACGGAAAATCCGTCGGGAACCGCCGCTTGTGGATGTGGACTTTCAATCAGGTCCTTGACTTGCTGCAGCTGCACAGCGGATGGAAGTGTGTAGGAAACCAGTCGGACTGATGACGCCGGCAGTACGACCGACGTGGGTTCAAAGGCATAGGGGAACTTGCGCCAAATGCTTGCACAATCGTCTTTACCTACAGTTATGATGTCAATCTTGGGAAATGACACCGGGCCACAACCATGAACTAGGATAGCCGCACGAGGCATGTCCACAATGCGTGGAACAGGAACATCCTTGACCTGTGCAGCAACTGACTGCACTTCCTGAACGATATGTACGGGCTCGCCTAATACGGACCGCAAGATGAAGGTTAGTGTCTGAAACTCACCAGCAGTTGCAGTTAAGGACATTGCAATCGATTCTACCCACTGACGCATTGCAAAAAAACCACCCGATCGTACTGCCACGTCCACTGCAATGGCTGTGCCGACTGTACTTTTCCAAAACAAAGGCATACATGGCGTCCAAGCAGGTACTCCCTCACGCAGCTGGCCCAGACGGTTCATCACAGCTTCCAGGTCACGCCTGAAAACCCGAGCTATCTGGGCAGATCTTGATGCCTCTGATGCCCAGCACAGCTGGCACGAAATGTCTTGGAGACCAAATCTTAAAACCTCCAGCCCGCCAATTGCCAGCACTCGTGCCTCGTTAAATGCACGTCTCAAGTACTCTATAGATTCCCCAGCCGCCGTGCAGTGTGCTCGCGTTGATATCGTTGATTTGTCTTCGTGCAATGAATCCATCTGATCCGCAGCATCATTCAAAGCTCTCTTGCGGTACGCCAGAACCTTTTCCACATGCTCTCTGAGCTCTACAAGTTCATCGCCGCAACAGAAGAGGCTTTGATTGACATGCGGCAAACAACCGAAGTGCCAATCACCTGCCAAGTAGTGTGATGTGGCTTGCGAGCACCACGGCAGCCACTGCGTAAAGCCGTGGAGGTCATTCATTGTGCATAATCATTTTCAGACTGCTGAGCCAGCACGACCTGCACCGTTGCACCTGCCAGGACCTCTTAACTTTCAAGCCTGTCTTCAGCTGGTCTAACTGCGCGTGGCCATGTTTGGCTGTGCTTCACATTGAAATGTCGACAAAAACCCCGTCAAGCACCCATGCAAGGAGTCCTGGCTGCCCGGGTCTTCCAGTCTATTGCGCCCTGCCCCGCAAACAGAAAAAAGGACAAGTCATGACAAAGTGCATGATGTTTCGCAGGGAAAAGCGCGCAGAGTTCGTCTTCAACGCGTATCACGACTTTTTTGCTCGAGCTGGATGACCCATACCGGCGGGTGGTGGGTACCTGCACCCGACCCAGCCTCTCTTGTCCGCAAAGCACCCCTGCCCCTACCCCACACAACTTCCCCCAACTACACCTGCCCCTCACTGCCCCGTCACTGCCCCCTACTACCCCCGTTCTGCCCCCTACAACCCCCTACTACCCATCTATTACCCCCTACTGCCCCCTACTTCCCCCAACTAACCCCTACTACCCCCTCCCTCCTTACCCCCTTCCCGACCCTCCTGCCCTACCCCCCCTCTTTGCACTCATGCCATGACACGGGCGAGCTTCCTTCAGTGTGCTGCGCCTCCTGCCTGCTGCCTGTTTGCTTGCCTTGCTGCTCTGCGCCTGGAGCCTGGCGGCTTTTACAAGGTCGGCGGAAGCGGCCTTGGCCCTTAGTTAATATCGTATATCATGATGTGTGAATGCGGTCAATGCATTCTCTATACTCTCCTTCTGGCAGCCCGCGTGGTTGACAAGCATCAGACAATCGCTCTGTTCTTCAGTAGATGCAAGGTTGGAGCTGTCGGCTGCACTTCCGATATCTTCCGATAAGAGGGATTTCAGCAGTTAGTGGATGGTAGTAGTTGATCGGAAGACGCATTTTGGCACTGCAGCACTGCGCTTCATTGTTCTAGGCTGATTCTGTCAAGCTTGGGTCCCACAAACCCAGGAAATTCAGGGAACATCAAAGTTGCAGAGGACGCGCACTAGATTGTCAAATTTTGAAGAACGATGCAGGATGCGGCACAAGCGATACAAGCACGAGTGTTCAAACATCATCCCCACAATCACTGCACGGTACATCGCGCTGCGCTGGCCTTTAGCGCTGCTTGCGGCGCAAATTCGACCAACTCCTCTGAATGTCTGGAGACTTGATGATACCTTGCTGTGCGTGGCACTGCAAGAAGCCGCTTTCACATAATCTGACGACATGATGCTGCAATTGTCTTGGTTCTTGAATGTTGCTGACGCATTTGACGCACACAAGCCAGGCGGGTCTGCAGCTTGGCGTCAAAGGCTTGAGGGCAAGGCCGTTAATTATTTTGATACTAATCATACTCATTTCTGTTTATGAATCACTATTATTTGGTGTGGCATGCTTATGGCACTTCGAGGTTTGGTCGCACTCGTGTGAAGAAAAAAAGCACTGCCGGTATCTAAATCACGCCGTACCCCACACAGATGCGACCAAAGCGAGTTTACATGGGCCCACGAGCTCACGGGCCTCCACTTACTGGTTCCTGTGGAGGGGAGTACAATCAGCTTTAGAAAACATGCGCTTCAGAATAGATTGAATGAATACGTCCGCAAATATCTAATGCTCATGCCGCTCAAATTTTCACTTGTCTTGTCGTTGGAGGGGACACACGGCTTAAGACCAGACACTTAGACTAAGCTCTGGAGAATATAGGAGACGTCTGCAGATGTAATACCCATCCCCCCCCCCGCCTGGAACGAAGAAACATCTACCTGTTCGCGATATGGAACAAATTTTCTGCTGCCCATGGGGCGCACAACCAGATTAAGAAAAGATACTCTCCAGAATAAGATACGTCTGTCTGCACTTGCAATACTCATGCCCGCTCTCAATTTGTTCATGTTTTAGCTTTTGACCTTGGAGGGGACACAGAGCGTAAGACAAGACACTGAAAGTAAGAAAAGGCGCATTTCAGAACAAGATACGTCTTCGGACGTAATACTCACGCCCCCTCGCCGAAAAGACAGGTTACCATGGTCTTCTCACTGCAAGGGGCGCGGTTTGCGACCAGACACCAAAAATAAGTAAACTTGCGAAATGGCACGATTTACGGTTTCAATGTACACTTATTCACGACAGGGGAGGCTAGCAGGTTAAGATGATTTAAGATGTACGTTCTTTACACTACGTTCACGCTGCAGACGATACAGAATCGCAACATTGTACTGCCGATGAGGGCAAACGGATTAAGAAGATAATTCATGTAAATCTACATTTGCATTGCAACAATCCTTGGGAAGGTCCGAACCAATTTCTATGACACACTCTGCGTATTCCTAAAACCTGCGGGCGCAGTACGAGTGCCCAAGAGAATAGAATCTCTTCTGTGAAAACTGATAAAAGAGAAATACTCTGGTAACCGCAAACTTTGATTTTCAAAAACTCCTTCTCTGACATTTGTATCGAGAGTTAGAATTTTGCAGTTCTGGAGAAGACCAAGCGAAATTGAAGCAAGCCAAACAACAAAGCCCGAACTTCCAAATCGCCTGGTTCGATGGATTGGAACGGCTTGTTACAAGTGGGCATCACGGCGCTGGTATGCAACATCGTGTGCCCAACCTAACCTGTGCCTACCAGGGCCCTAAGCCCATCAGCTGTGTTGCATCTTGTCTCCCAGGGCCCACTACCCAAATCATCCACAGTCATGGATTCCGGGATGCAAGCACGAATCCCAGCATGATGGTGCTCACCCTTTATCTCGGCCTGGGTCCGTTTGAGTTAGTGGCGAGCCTGTGGGGGCCCGTGAACCTCTAGACAGACTGATTCTGATTCATCGAGATGAGACAAGAAAGTTGACAGGCACACGGGGTCATATACGACGGGTCGAGTGGTCTATGTATGGAAGATTTTGCATGATCTGCAAGTTCTGCCGTACCACCCTCCGCGCCTGCAATTGAGACATGCGGGGACCGCACCGTGGCTCAAGTTCCATGATTTGATGTCGGATCCGCAAAAAAGCTCAAAGATATCCGCGATTCTCAAGCAACGCCTCATGACCCTCCCACCAAGGTGCTTTGGCCAAAACTGCTGATGCCTGCATGATGCAACTGCACGCTTTGCAAGGACAGCAAGCAAAGAGCACCGTTGCATGGCCTCTCGAGCTTCGACTCCAGACTCTCCTAGCTTTCTTGTTCGTGCAGGATCGGCCAACAGATGCCAAATCATGCCAAAGCGAAATTCGGCCAAGACTCCCTGGTCTCAAGCACACGATGGGCTTTAAGCGTCTGTATGATGAATCGGCGGCGCCAAGAAGCTTCGCTTTCATCCTGCACCGCTCATCCACATGCTCATGGCCCTGCTAACAGCAGTTGCATTGATTGCATTGACCTCCAGCGACGCAACTGAGAATTGCATAGAATTGCAGCAACACATCCCCTAGCAAAGGCCTTCAGAAGTGCTGCTTCGCGTCTCAGGTTGACGATAATTTCAGCCTGCCAAACTGCGACACTGAATCCCTCGATGATGCTGACAACGTCTGCATTCTACGTTGTCTTTCACGGAGCCTGTTGCCGGAATCGTCTGGTTTCCGTGCCTTGAGGTTTCAACTGGTTAGAACGACCAGGAGCAACAGGGTTCTTATCTTGCAAAAATTTGTGATAGGTCAACAAGGACCCCGCGGCTGCTGCAGTCTGCTTTCTTCCAGAAGAGAACTGCCACCTTCCCGCGCGCAACATGTACATGGCTGCATTCCTGCAGGATGCCTTTCTGAAATCCTCGCCTCCTCGAGCTGCTTCTGCAAGTTCTCGGAGTTGACAGCCTGACCAAGTGCTGAGTCCACTTGATCTCAAGTCAACCTGACTGGTCAACCCTCTCTCCAGTTGAATCGCGCCATTGTCGCACCTCCACGATCGGCGCATAGTTGAAGTTTGCCTGCGCGGCGCTGTCAAGCAGCTGCCTGCAGAAAAGAAAAGACTAAAAAAGACTCAGAAAAAAAACGTGAGAATTCAGAACTGAATACATCTTGGACCACCTTGGTCTTCTTAAGGGCTTCTGGGTCTGTAAACGCGAGTCAAGGCTAGAACTTGCGGCGCCCTGCAAGGGGAGTTGAGGGTGCTGGGTATGAGGCTTTGGACACAAGGACCCACAGGTTAAACACCATGAACAACATGAGTTTGGAGTTCGGAGGGCTTATGAAGATGTTGGAAGTTTATGCCATTCCGCCGCCAAACAGCGGGCCATCGCGCCCATGTAAGGCTTGAGTTTGGATGTGATCAACTTGTCAACTGTCCAGCAGAACGGCTTCCACTCCTCTGCAGACGTGGTCGCAGGAGCTGTAGGAGCGACGCGGAGGACCCATTCTGTCAGCACAGCGCTCGGAGATTGACACTCTGCTAATGAAAACTGACCTTCAGAGAAAGAGCCGGAGCCTCATGCTGCGTGGCCCTCGCCACCACGTCGTTGATCCACCCGGACCCTGGCCTGAATCTTGCGCGAAGTAAAGATGGAACAGAACCGGACCGAACAAGCTTGGTCTTGGTCTTCGGAGGTGGAAGCTTCGATTTCCCACCGTCCGGCTCATCCTCCACCTACAAGCCATCGCAAGCTCTTTTATAGCTACATAACGCCTCCACCGGGCTATACATGCGCAGGCCTCCTCGTTGGGTGAGAAGAGCAAGCCTCCCAAGCCTGGACCAATTGATGGACCAATTGCTTCAGCACTAACATGCGACAGCTGAGAGGGGAACACGGTCCACCGGCGCCGGCTTTCCTGCTTGACGCAAGCCAACTTCATGGTGCAAACCCCGACCATGCCCCTCAAGCTCCCCAAACTCGGAAAGGTCCTGCACAGCACATGAAACATGGCGAGACTGCGCGTGCCCACATGGTCACAGCATCTTCAAGCCAAATAACGCTCCGGCGAGGATACTCTGTGCTGGCCTACATGAACCCTGAACCCGCTGAAGCCTGTGTTCTGCTCTACGCTTTCCAAGTCTCTTCGAGACTTGATTCCCACTTGGCCACGTGTCGCACCTCTTTTTCCGACCTCTTTGGCTGCAGTATTTCTCATGCGTGTAGCCCATCAGGTGCCTCCGAAGAAAAGGGCGTTCGGGTGGAAGTTGCTGGGGTGCCCCTAGAATTGAAGTCAACTGTGTCGTGCTCTTCGGGATCTCGTCAATGTTGATGCGTCTGCGAATAAAAGTTGAATTGTCTGGGCACGAAAGAATGCTCTTCGTGTTGCGCGCCTTAAACATCAATAATTTGCCGGGGTTGGGGAAGAGGGGGTCGGAAGGGGGGCGGAGAGGAGAGGGAGGGGCAGGTCGAGGGGGGGGGGACCAGGAGGGGAGACACATGCCCACATGGCCTTCCGACCGTTCGGGGGGGAGGTGTAACAGATTCAAGCGTCCAACCTTGAATTGCACTGTGCTGTAGCGTCCATTCATTTCCGGCCTCAAGACGACAATTTTGGTTTACGGTTCATCTGCTTCTGGCCATTGTTCTTCATGCTGTCTTCAATGATGGTTTCTATACTAATGTTCTGACAGTCCTTGGCCTAATTGAGATAAGTTGTTTCACTCTTGGGCCCTCTTTCGCCTCGGGTTGCCATCCGTCGTTCTGTGCATGTGGTGCCCTGTCTGCTTCCAGTTTTCTAGGCCCTTCGTGAAGATCTTGTTAAGCGACCTTCCTCTCGGAAGCCACATTGCCACTTTACTCTCCCATGGACAGTGTCCTCTTCGAGCCTCGCATCTTCGCGTTGTCGCATTTGCCGGCGGCCTTTCTTCCTGATCTTGCCAGACAAGCGCAATGCAATACAAGCATGGAGAACAATCTCAAGAGACCGTCACATCATTGCTCATTCTCGTCACTCTCCAACAAGTGTATATAGATATATACATATGTATATGTATATATATATATATATGTATGATACCCCCTCTCCCAAGGATCTACTTGTTTTCTTGTCCGTGTGTCTGTGTGTGTGTGTGTCTCTGCGCCACTGTTATTTACACATGCAACCCCCTGTAGTCAAGGTGCCTATGCCTGTTCTCTGCAGGTGCTATGACGAAGCGTGTTTTTTTCAGAAAACAGTGTGACTATGGGAAAACTTGGAGTCCTATGAAAAGTTGTTGACGAGTTGGCATCACGAATTGAAATTCTTGGCAGTTGTATCCAGGCTACGTGCAAAGATGAAAGAGGTGCAAGGTCTGAACCCTAAACCCTCAAACCTGACCTTTTTGGAGTTCAAGGTTTAAGGTTTAGGGTCCAGGGGCCTCGCGATCTCGCGCTACGGAAGGTGGAAGGTGGGGGCAGGTGGTGTGCAGACGAGGTGACGAAGTTGATAGGCGAGATATGTCTACAGCTTACATATTGGAGGTCAGCTATAGTAACAAACATGTGTTCACTATTCCTCGGCCATGTAGTTGCAAGTCTTAGAGTTGGGGTCATGGTTGCGATAGCATATAAAACAAGGCGAGGCTTAACAGCTTCGAGTTATAGTTGGCCTCCAATAATGTGAAAGCCTATTCAGTAGTCTATAGTAGGCTACATGTTCTACATTGGGGAGATCATGTCGCTAGCAACAAGAGTATAATCCCATAAGTTCTATTTTTATTCAGCAAGTGAGATGAATGAAAGCCATCAATTATTTTGACTAAAAGAATATATGTAGCCCCGAATTGCAAAAACTATGCGCTTGGTTGTAACATGTTATGTGTATTTAGCGCGTCGCTTGTCCCAGTAGCTATCCTTCATTTTCTTCCAATATGCCCGGCCATTAAAATAGTAAGGTTTTACTTCTGACTGATGCTAGTGATGTTAACCAGCAAATTACATATGTAAAATGGGAGGGTGGAGCGAGAGGATCAAGAGCACTCTTCTTTAAGTTATAAGTCGAACACGCAGTGCAATAATGTTGTATGTTTATACAAAGCAGCATTCTGAGAACAAATGGCTTCTTGCTAAAACAGTACTATTCATCCATTTGAGTGAAGCAAGCTTAATAACAGCACGCTCGCCCTTTTAGTAGTGATTAAACTGCTTGTGCTAGTACCCGGCCATTTAGCATTGAGCCGTAGAGTTAGGGTCACGAGTAAAATGCAAAGCTGTCCTGCATCCCATATTCCCCGGCCTTGAACGAACATTCAGTTATGCGAAGAGCTTTGGTTGGCCTCCAATAATGCTCATCAGGCGGATTCAATTACTTATGTGTTAAAGCTTGGGGCACAAGTATATGACCCTTCAAGCTTTTTCAGGCAATAGATGGCGCACTTTTTGAGCTACAAGCCATGTCTTGTCTTGAATCACTGACTGTAACTCATCCCTACAATTACAAAAGGAAGAAAAGAAGAAACGGGCCTCTGATTTGAAATAACTATTTCCCGCATCAGTTGTCCCAGTAGCTTCCTCTTCCAGTATGCCCGCCCATTAAGCAGCGGAGGTTTGTTGGATCGACCCGGTCCAGAAAGCCATCTTTGTCTTCTTAAAGAAAAGCTGGTTTTGGATGACGAAGCATCTTTTCCAGGGAAAACTGGAAAGGTAAATCTTTCCATACGGAAACGTTGAATCTCCAGCTAACCAACCCCCCCCTCTCCGTGGGGTGTGGCTCACCCCCCCCCCTCCCCCCGCCCTCTTCATGTGGTGCGTTTGGGGGGTTGGTGTGTGTGTGTGTATACATACAGTTACATACATGTTCATATTGCACATATATGTAAAACACATCTTAAAACCTGAGATTTCATGTGCAGTGCCTGGTGTACATCACAGATGCTGATTTTGCTTTCCATCCAAGAGACCCCTTCGCAAGACCAAACCTTGAGCTCCATGAGTCCGCAGGTTGTGAAGGATGTCGACGAATATCACGGAGTGTCACGGGACCACCAGTCTGCCGCTATTGAAGCTCACCTGCGGAACCGGTGCCTACCATTGTCTGCCTATGCAGCCTACACACGGCACCGACCCCAAATAATCATGCCACGTGGTCTGGTGTCGAATGGTGGCCGTGTTTAATGTACGCGAAAGTCTCACAGCTCGGCAGACTTGGATAGGACTAGGACTCAAAAACAGTCAGTCATCTCGTTTCTGCAGGGTCTCCCTTTAAACTATCTGCGGACGCTGAGGCAGAAAGTTACAAATGCTTGCAACACAAGTCCCTAAGACTTCTTGACTTGAGGACGAACCTGCAATGCCAATCGATGACACACCAATTCCAAGCCAACCCATGGGCGGCAGGCCATCACCTGCATTCTGCTCAGCTACGCTCAGCATGTGAACCACTGCGTGCAGTCCTAGAGTCAGCATGTCGAATCTATGGGGGCAGCCTTCCAGTACCGAAATGAGCACCGACATCAGCTTGCGGGTGGTAGTCACTGCCGCGCAGACCACACCTCAGTAAAGACGACGGGAGATTACGAGAGATGTGCTCTGTACATATCTGAATTAGTGCTCTGACTTCTGGATTCGAGGTCTGCTGTGCTCTATGCCTATCAATCAGAGACTCCAATGTGCACTAGATGTGCACAAGAATCACAAGAAGCCAGGCCACTGTCAAAGTTTGCGATCGTGTAGAAAACGCTGGCCTGACCAGCACGGATAACTGCAAATGCATGCTGAATAACACGGCAGGTGTCCAAGTTTCTGGCGCCTGACCCAAGGCTCCACAGACCGAGAGCTTGATGACTTGCTGCGCAAAGTTTGGATTCGCGAGGCAGAAGATCACACCCTGCAAGTTGTGCGCAAAACATTAGTCGTCAAATTAGTCACGACATGAGATGTCATGAGGCACAAAGGCGCCCAAAGCTGACCCTGCCTCACGCAGCTCTGCTCGCAATGCGAACAGGAAAGATGTGATTGCCTCGTCTGGGCGGTCAAAGCGTCAAATCTTGAAATGTCATGAGTGACCGCTGGGACAATGCTGCGACAAGTTACCATGTACAGGTTGGTCCAGAACATCAAATCCTTGGATTCTTGATATTTCTTGATCCAAGATCTGATGCCGGTACCCTTCCTCCAATGGGACACAGGCTGGGAAAGTATCAATCTCAGGCTGGAGCGTAGGGTCGGACCTGCTCAAGTGCAACATAAGGTGACCAAGGTATTGGAAGAGGGATTTCTGCCTGCTGGTCTGTCTTCCGACACTCAACCTGCACCACACTGCTGAAGGTGCAACGTTGATATGGTAGATTGAGAATCAATGCATGCTCCTTCAACCTCTTTTGGACGCCGCCAACTACACCTCAACTTGTCAGCCCCCCAAGCATTGGAAGGCGACGTGGGAAGCAGGGCGGCGTCAGGGAGGCTCGTAGTTACTGGCACAGTGCAGAAGATCAACCGCGTCCAAGGGGCCATCGCAGCACAAAGCGCACGTGATGAAGAGCAGGCCGATTTTGCTGCTGCCACCGGCTTTCTGCCCAAAAGCGGCATCTAGTACCACTCAGAACAGCTGGGAACCGTTTCCTTCACTCCGACTATCATGCCTAGAAAGGCTCAGACTTGGACAGCGGATGATTGATGGCTAGAGCCGACCCTGCCTTGCTTCGACCTTCTGTCAGCGAGACAATGCCTCAGCTTGTGTTCAGCTGAAGATACGATACCTCGTTCCGGTCCAATTGTGGGTCACCCCCTGCTCTCCGCTCTCGAAACTAACCGGGTCAACAAGCATTTTTCCTTCGTTTCGAATTTCTTTCGGATCCCTCCCTAATCACTTTGTTCATTGGGGGGCGGTGACAAAGGGATGCTAATGTATTGTACATCTGTTAAATAGGAGTATCATGTTTGAGGTTGTCATTCTGCCGAGCACATGGCTTCAGGCATGGCACTGCCCTGCCCTGAGCCATGCCCTGCAAGGCCGAAAACGAGCCAGGAGGCTTGTCCCGGCAACGATGAATGCAGCCTGCACATACTGGCGAAGTGTGAACTCGGCCTGTCCCAGGAAAAGAGACCCGATCCTTGACCAAGCAAGATGTCATCGCAAGTGTCGGATATACAACAAGAGCAAAGTGAAGGCGCAGTGTCTCATTCAGACGAAGCCACATTACCGGAAGCATCTTGGCAGACTTGGCAAGGGTAGCAACCGAAAAGGAAAGGCCGGCAGCCAAAGCAGCACTTGTGCAATACTTCCTCGGCTATGCGGCTATGCACAACGTGCGCCAACCTGAAGCAGATGTTCCAAGTAATTCGTGAATCCGTCCTATAAGCTCGTCGATGTCCCTATCTGATTTCCTGCTTGGAAGCGAAAGTACTTGTCCGACGCCAGCAGCGACCAGAAACTCCTTCGTGCCCAAGTTGGCTGACATGACTGACGGGCGACAACTAGGGCAACAGTACCGCCAATTAGCCGCCTGAGGCAAGCCAGCCGTGCTTCCTTGGACATGACGGCCAACATAACCTTGCAAACGATTTGGAGCTACGGCAAGTTTCTGCGAAGATGTCCGACTCATTCCAGTAGCGAGTTGGACAAATCAATTTTTGCTCTCTTGTGGCGCGTCAGTGGGCTTCGTACCGGTAACTACGGCTTGCCCCTCAGTGGCTCTTGATCTTTGCCTCTCGGGCTTTCAGCTCCGGCAGCATAAACAAGCGGTAAGCCGGAACGACCACAATGCACAGGAAGACTGCCAGGTAGATGTCAACGTTCGGTCCTTCCATTGCGTGACTAATGGCATGCATTCCCAGGGCAAAGCACACTTCCCAGCTGATGCCGATAAGCAAGCCATGCGCGAGGATGATGTGGTCAATAATGTGAAGAGCGGATTCGGCACCGCCGCTGCTTTTCAGGCTGTCTGCCAGTTTGTCGAGGCAAAGCAGCATCAAGCAGGACAAGGCGGACACGAAGAGCGCTACAATCAGGTGCCCGATCAGATGGTGCTCGAGATAGGGCAAAAAGGCGTTCATCATGGCGATGGCGCAGGAGAGCATTCCCCAGGAAAACATCATGATGAAGGTCTCTGTCAAGATCAGCAAAGCTCGCAAACGAATGTCATCTTCGTCCGTCTGCTCATGCTCGTGTGGCTCGTCGCACTCGTGGGAACCGTGCTCATGGCTCTCAATCTCACCATGGCCATGGCCATGGCCATGTCCAAACATCTTCTCCTTCAGCTTGAAGGTTGCAATGCCCAGCATCATGGAACCAATGGACACCGCGAACAAGACCATCCAGCCTTGGTGCCAGTTCTTTCCAGAGACATCGGCGTAGACATGGAAGTGAGTGTCAGGCATAGCGCCAATGGCAAAGAAGCTGATGCTGCGGACAGAGGCAAATGACAGTCCCAAGCAAAGTGATTCGTTCTCGGCCTCTTCTGAGATTTCATCCCACAGTGCTTCGCCACGGCTGACCACCCCATCGTCCATTTCGCTGATTTTCTTTCTGGTAAAGGCTGCCACGCGATAGAGGAGTGTCACCAGAACAAGAGCCCCAGGAACCACCAGCAATGACATAGCCGGAGAATTTGAGAATGGCTCGGAGTCCTGCAATGAGGCCAAGGTTGCAACGATGGCGAAGCCCGCGCAATGTGCCACCAGACCACCCCAGCATTTCATGGCAGTCTCTCGTTGCTCCCAGAGTGCTTCGAGCTCTTTTCGCTCCGACTCGCTCTGAGCATCCTTCGGCTCCTTGGCCTCCTCACCAAATGCACCGCTCAACAGCGCGGTTACCAGCTGTGACAGGAGGAACCACATCACTGCCAAACCAAAGCAGAGTCCAGCATTGCCCCATCCACTCATAGACATCTGAGAAAACAAGAATCGCTTGGCGCATTGATTCACTACATCAGAAGCAAGCACGGCAATGAAAATACACGCCGACAAGGTGAGAATGTTCCAGCTGTAGTATCTGATGTCCAAGTCGGGATGCTGCACAAGATAGAACATCGCCATGACAAGGGTAACACCTCCGATGAGCATGTAGGATGCCGTCAGGGTCTTTTCGTCTGGCGCATGGTGGGCATGCCCCTCATGCCCCTCATGTGCGTGACCCTCTTCATGGCCGTGCCCACCGTGTCCACCGTGTCCAGCATGCGCATCATGCCCAGAGTGTCCGTGGCCATTCTCCGCGTGGTCGGCGTGGCCGGACTCCCCATGAGTTTCGTCAGAGTGGGCATGCGCATCATGCGCATCCTGATCATGTGACTTTGCGTGCCCATCGTGAGCTTGCACTTCATGGCCGTGCTCATCATGAGTCTCATGTGACTCCTCGCCGTGTGTATGATCCCCTTGAGCATGCTCCTCATGGCCGTGCTCCTCATGTTCGCCTGGGGCAGCATCTGTTTGAGGAGCTCCATGTCCGTGTTCTGCTGGCTTAGCGCCGTCATGGTCGTGCCCGTCGCTAGCATGATCAGCATGGTCAGCGGTGGGTGCCTTCTCTTCATGCTCGTGCTCGGAAGGTCCAGAGGGCTCAGAGGGTGTCTTGCTCTGGGGTGGATCGATGATTCGCACGATCACCCCGTCCTTCGGGTGCTCGACATTCTCTATTTTTAGCTCTTCCTTCACGGTCCTGACGGTGATGTGTGTTTTTGCGCTTTCTGAGAGGACTTGAAGCCATGCCAGGACAAGGAAGAACCTGACCGTGCTGGCCAAGGTCATCGCACTGATGACCAGCTTCGTTCTGCACAAAGGTGTTTGAACCAATATGCTCTTGACGAGAGAGCTTGGTTTCTGTCCCAAGCAACCACATGATGAGGCGTGATGAAGTGCTGAACACTACATCAACTACTGTAACACATGAGGCAGCCACCCACGGCCATGTTCATCAGAGCATCCACCATCTGCAGAAACCAGACTGCGGTGAACCTATCCAGGGCTCACAGTTCTTGAGCACTTGTTTGCGACGCTTGTGCCAGGATACCTTCGTCCGGTTGAAGTCTTGAACTTGAAGATTCTTTCTTGAATCCTGTGGCAGCTCCCAGGAGTACAAGTGGCGCAAGTGCTTGCTTCATTGTGCAGGCGCAAATTCGATGTCAATGGGTGGCTTAACGAAAGCTGGGGAAGATCGTAGTTAGCAAGGGTGATGCGACACTGCCTGGCATACTGTTAGTTACGATGAGCTGCAAAAGGGAGCTAGCATTCAAACACGTTTTGAGTTGTTCTTGCATGACAGCAAAAATTCACGCAGAACAGCTTTTAGAACAGGCAGACCAGGACTTGGTTTCCTTGCCCCCTTCCACCCAACCCGGAAATTTGCTGACCCCCCCCCCCCCCGTGATGCTGAGACTTGGCTCTCCTTCGTCTGCGATGCTCACGCTACACCCCGCGTTCGGCCAGCCCGGCTGCCGAGGCGGCGCGTGCAAGCGTTTAAGCAATGTATCGCAGACTGATGAAATTCCCATACTTTGAAGCGTCGATTCTTACTATCGGATAATGTATGTCTACTGCCAAGGCAACAAGCAAGCCCTGCACACCAAGCGGAAGCTGTGCGGATGGCCTTCCATACCAAATGAAGAAGAAGTAAATGCCAACCTTGCTAGCTGCAGCTCTCATGCCAGTTTCACAAGCAAAAAAGCATCCTCAAGCAGCTCAGAGCCTGGCAGCACCTTTCAACAACTTCAGTCGGTCCGGGCTTTTCCTCACATGGCCATTTTCTTGTCGGGCTTGACCTTCCGCTGCGGCTCCGCACCGACGAGAAAGACAGGAGTATAACGGGGTATACCCACATCAGACCGACACAATCCGCAGGCTGATTGAATGCATGTTGCACGAACGTGGTGAAGCCTTCCTGAGCATTATCAGGCAGGCCCATGGCAGTCCTTTATGCCACTGGCCTCGAGAAATTGTGAAGGATTCGTGCACTCACGTTGGAAGGCAAGGCTACTGTTGTGAGGATACATTTCCACCAGTCATCAGCACAGCAAGTTGCAGAACTGTTTCGTGCAAGGACTTACAGTCAGATTTCACTTTGCTGCAAGCCAAGGTGTGAGAAGTCTGAAAGGAGCTGCAACATGGTAGTGCACAGTTGCAATCATGTACAAACTGACACATACACGCATCATCACATCACGCAAGAACACACGGCAGGACTTTTTGGCAGTCACTCTGCAACATTGAAGACATTGACAGATCCATGGAGCCAGGCCACCTTTGCCAGGCATGTTTCTTGTTTTAATGATGTTTACGCGTATGTCCCGACCCTTTCGTACGATCTGAATGGCCCGTTGCAGCCTGCGTTCGCAAAGTTCGAGTCGAGTCAGCATCCAACTTGAAGCCAGCAGCCTGAAAACAGATTTGGAAACTCAACTTCCATTATCGCCCAAACATGTTGTAACTTCTTGGGTCCACGAGGCTCTAGTTAGGATCCTGGCTGTGGCAGTATGATGCAGTATGCCTTTCGCAATATTTTTAGTCTTCGGCCTGCCCATATCTTCAAGCTCCCATGCTGAGAGGATTATCGTGCTTGGTTTGCGCCGAGTGCCCCAAGGCTGCTCCAAAACCCAGTGTGGGTTTGTACGTTCAGGGTCGGTGAGGAGCGTCCACTATGGCACCATGGCACGCATCTCACTTAAGATCTGGGTGCGAACCCCTTCCCACCGGAAATCTTCCTCCGGTACATGGTGTAGAGCTGCTGAAGTCCGCTCTACCAAACAGCTCGGCCTCGACGACTTCTCGGGAACTAGCCCAATTCCTGGCACCAAATCCAATGGTTGAACATGGTTGCACCGTCCATGCCATGCAGACTCTACCATAAGCTCGCTCTGGCGTCCTTGCGTTGACATGGTTGGCTCCTCCCTCCTGAGACCTGCGGAGAGATATGTCATTTCGGTGTTGCCATATGGTGTGTGGCTATTCCTAAAGTTCAAGCTCAACACAAGGCGCACCACGACAAGATAAGCCCTTTGGTAGCGTGGCGTCGTAGATTGGCAAGTGCTACTGCCTGCTGCGTAGTGGCAGGATGCATCTTCGCTTGCGATCAAAAGGTCACGCAGAACCTCGTGCGAGGCCGGAATGTGCTCCATGACCTCGCCCAGATTGGCCCAGCGATGTTGCAAAACATGTAAAACATTACACGTGAAACTGAAAAACTGGGATGCGACATGCCTCCAGGCAAATCAGCCAGTCGAAGCGCCTACTGTGGAGCATTCATCGAGTACACCAACGGGGTCAAGACACACTGCCTATTCTGTCATCCTGCCAGTAAGGCGCATGGATGCAAGTGGATCCAAAGCCTTCCGAGATCGAAGGGTTCGTCCAGCCTTTGGGTTTGGACCTGTGGTCAAATCTCAAGATGTCGTGAGAAAATGACCCCAAAAAATTACTGCAAATCTTCCTGCCGATGTGCGCCGGGGAAACTGCCAAGCCACTGGTGTAGTATGCCGCTCGAGGCGACCCATCAAATGCATGGCAGCAATACCTCAGCAATCGTCATCATTCGACTCAAGCGTCGGAAACATTGAACCAGTCAGCCTCAGTAAGCCCTTGACTCCCCGGTTTTGTTTAAAAAGTTGCAATAATGGCCACCTGCGGTCAACGGTTCCAGTGTGCGAGTATACATTGGAACTCACTTCGTCACTTCGTTCGTTCTTCTCCCTGTCGGCCTCCGGCTCCAAAGTCCGCAATGGTGGTGTGGCACTGGCCTGACCCGAATTGTTAGCCATAAACACGTCCTCTCTTGCAGAAGCAGACCAAAACGACAAAGGCAAGAATCCCGGCCTTGTTTGTCGTGCCCGTCCACAGGCGGCCAAAGCCGAACCCTTAAGCTCAAAGAAGGCAACGGCTTTGAAAGCAACAAAACTCAGAATCCGAAAAAAGACATCACCGCAAAAGAACATAATGAAAACAACTGACTGCAGATTGGCTGAGGACTTTGGCAGTGATGCAAGCAGCGCATGGTCCAAGTGCCAGGAAGATGTCAGATTTCGGACCTGGCACCATGTGCGTCGAGACCGAAGTACTTGCTGAACATGCTGCAAGAGGTCACCCACGATAGTTGCATCTGAGCGACATACTTCTAAAATCAACAATACGTGCAAAAGCTCGTCGGAAGCTCGATAAAGGTCATGTCTGAGAAGGCGCCACCATCGTCCTTGACAACATCTGTGCGACTTGAGTGTAGGCAGCTGGGCAGTGAGCCGCCGACCACAAGGACTTCACGCCATGCAGAGCTTAAACCATGGAAACGTCGTGAGCGCAATATGCCATTGCAGAATCTTGCAGGTTTCCCGGGCGAGCAATCTCCGCTTCCGTTCTGGTGGATAGCTTCACTGGCACAGGCACCACAATGGGCCTGTGACCCTGCTAATGGTCACCAGACTGAAGTTTCCATAGCGGCACCAACACGATGACGATGCGTGCTGCGCACAGTTTGGCCGAGGGCAATGAGACATGTGAACTCCAGCTGCGCGGAACGCATTCATGAGGAGCAAGATGTGCTGATATGCACCCTGAGCTACGCAGTTGCGCCCTGAGCGGCCTTCTTTGCGGCGCAATGTTGCTTGCATCGGTTCTGTCTTTGGGGTCCGTCACTTTCGACTGTCTTCTCATGTTTTGTCTTTATGGTGTCGGGCAGGTCTGTCGACTGCAAGGGAAAAGACCGATTAATGACAGTTCCAGTACGTTTGCCATCTGGCAGAATGCAGGCCGGTAATGGTGCCCACACACATCGACATGCATGACAAGCGACAGGCTGAAGCCATGCATGATCACACCAATTTGGCAAGTACTACTAAGTACACCAGACTATCCTAGCGTCAAGCCATGGCAGCCATGGAATATGAGCTGCTCACGCGTGCATGCGTCCACGCACAGAGGCGGACACTTCACTGTCCGCACGCGGACCCAGTGGCGCGACTAGTTTCGATTGTGAATAGCGCCTGTGGGTGGGACAGGGGGGGGCTTTCACGGGTCAACATGGAACCCAGTATAGGTGCTCCGACAGGTGCTTCGCCTGCCTTTGCATCCAAATGAAGCAGCTTCAAGATGTTTCAAGCTGCACGTCCTCTGTCCGAGATGGTCCTGCAGCTGGTAGCCTCGAGCTGCGCAGCTCTGACAAACAGCAGTCCCAGAAAAAGAATGTTGAGCAGCCGGCGAAACCACCCGTGCCCCATTGCCTTTATCCGCCAGTTGGTCCAAGATGATCCGAACCTGCGAACAAGTGTTCATTCAATTGTTGAGCTCCCTAGCGTTGCGCAACATGCCTCGGAGAAGGCATCTGCAAACTTGGCAGCATAGTGGAGCACATCGACCCTGCAGCTGTTCCGATCAACAAAATACTGCATGATGATGATCTTTCGTCTGCTGCCCTGCAAATCAGTTTTGGTATGACCCAAGCTTCGGGCGGTGGCAGCATGTGTCGCAGAACGTCAGTCGACACCTGCAAGGTGTCCGTATTGCTGCCATGCAAGTCCCCGGCTGATTTCCAGACGTTTTCAGGCTCAACAGCGTCCAGGCCTCATACAATGCATAACGTGAATGGTAAATGCCCGCCAATTGGACCTTGTGGACCTGCATTGTGCAAGTTGCAGCCTGTGACAAGTGTGCCAATTCGTCGGACAAGGGTTCCAGATTCCAGCCTCCTGAGACAGTTTGACAAGCCAAAGCATTGATGCACCTCAATGCGCTTCAGAATTGAAGCACTTAGCCGAGAAGTTTCGCCCATACTGCCATGATCCAAACAGCACTTGGAATAGAACCGATGGCATCGCGTAGTTCAGGATAGAGGCACCTCCGCTTGAACCATCCGGGCTCGACAACTTCTGCCGAGGCTGTTCTCATGCAGCGTCCAGATGCACATGCATCGCATGCGTACTCGGGCTTCCTTGCAACAATGCTTTTTGAACGAGCGAAACAACGAGTCTACTATCGGAAAAGTAAAACGTTGCATTGAACGAGTGGTCGATTTACTTGCTAGGCGAGTCTTCCTGGACAAACATCAACCCCGACCCGAGCAATTGGCCATTTCGGACCGAGGATAAGCTGCGCAGGACTGCGGGAACACCCTCTTCCCCTTCCAACCACACCTCCAGGGCCTCCCTTCACTCTGGAGCTATCCAAACACTGGCTCTCCTTCCACCGGACTCCGACATGCAAAAACGGAGGGCTTTCCGTAAAACTTTGTGCAGATACCTCTGCTGTTACTACTTCACAGGCTAACATTTCTGCATGAGAGGACAGCATCACAGGAAACAAGAAACCCAGGCCTTTCACCATGAACCATGACAACCGCCTGAATGAACTCCGTGAAGTGGCTGCAGATCCTCAGGGATTCGTTTTTCGGCAGCGGGCCCCGGTTGCACACTTTTCATTGATTCTCATTGCAGGCACAAGATACACAAGCTACAGTATCCACTGGAAGTCCACTGTCCACTGGGAACCATCAGGAGAGGAGACCACGAGAATATGGACATCGATTGTGTCTAGGTGCCCGCATTCCTACCGCCTTTCTATCTCCTTTCCCAGAGCCTTCATGCCGTGCCACCACTTAGCACTAGCTCTAATCTCAAGGAATCAGGTCTCGGCCTTCGCACGCTAAACTCTTTGGCGAAGGCCGCCAGGGCACTAATGGGTGCGGGCTCGCCAGAGGCTCTCCAGACAGGGCTCTCTCTGTCTCTCCGTCCTGTGCATGTCCATGATCGGGTTCAAGAGGCTGTAGTAGTTGGAGGATGTGAACCATTCTTGCGACGTCTGACCTTCCGGGAACATCAAATGTGCCACCCTGCATGCCATGTTCGACGATTCTTTTTGGGGGGAAGAACCAGACTCCTGTCATACTGGTGTGTCTCGAACAATGCAAGAAAGCATCTCGCAAATGTCTCCCATCACACATCATTCCCACAGCAAGCATGCCTTGAAAGCCTTTGGCAATCAAGATATCCTCCGGCAAGTGCTGCTTTGAACTCGCCACGCTGTGACGCCTCACCTTGCCTTCCACACATAGAAGTTGTCCCTGGTGTGCTGGAAAGATTCATGCAGCTTTTGCGAAACCTGGACAATGGGCAAGCTTTCACTCGAGACCAAGGTCACCGATACCAAGTTAGACGTTACACAGGCCCGGACCCAATCCAGCACCACCAATACCTTCCTGCTCCAGTCATCTTGAAACAAGGACGTGCATCATGAAATGGTTGCAATCGCGGCAGGGAGCACAGACATGGAAGTTGCTGATCGGCCAACATCGCAAAGGAACCTGCAGACCTCGGGACACTCTGCTCCACTCAAGACTTTTTCTTGGCACAGGAAGTGCCCCAAGTGCCCCGCCTGCCCCCGAACCCGAACCACAACCGGTTCAGGTTCTGGTTCGGGGGGCGGGTGGCATGGGCGGGCTTGGGTTCGGAAAATATTCAACCCAAATCCTTCAGCCCTAGAAAACCTAAACCTTGACAGCCCTCAACCGTCCTACTATAAGCCCTATAATAAAACCCTTACACCCCGATCCTTCATCCCCTAAACCCTACAAGCGCGCATAACCCGCAAAGCCCGAACCCTCCCATGCCGTCAACCTCCTGATATAAAACCCAAAACCGAAAAGCCGTAAAGCCTGGATTCGGGTTAGGGGGGGGGGTTCGCGGGTTCGCGTTCTCTTTCAAAGGGGGTTGGGGCTCGGGCTCGGGCTCGGGGCTTTTTTCGAGGGGAGGGGGTGCAAAAGTTGAACAGTGCACAACCCCCCGGTCGAAAGCAACCCTTTCCCCCAGTTGACGAAGCCCCTTTGTTGGTTTTGGCCGAAATGATCGCGAACCTCTCTTGAGTTCCCCTGAGATGAAGCACTATTTGTTTGTCTATCTCAGGTCTTGTATTCTCGGGTTCAGGCCTGTGTTTGGAACGGGTGACTCTCAATAACATCCAACAAACCATATTGCTCAGCCTCCGGCCAAGAGGCGTCTGGAAAAGCAGACCAGGATGTGGTCTCCTTCCGCCCTTCCCAGCTCGAAATTCGCAGTCCACCCCCCAGCGACATATAACTTTGGCTTTCTTTCGTCTGCGATGCGCACGCTACACCCCGCGCTGGGCCGGCCCGGCACCGCGAATGTCAAAAATCAAAGCCCAAAACTGAATAGCCCAAAAATTGGGCCACGTATGGCTACGTTCGCATGAGCGTGAGTACCAGCAGCCAGCTGTTTGCATGTCTTTGCAGATTAGACGTTGGTGACGTTGGCACGACCATGCCATTTAAAAAACATGTGGAGGTAGCGCACGACTACTACCATGATGACCTCTTGGGACACGGCAGCCAGTCTCCGACCAGTGGAGTCGCGGCATTTCGAAAGATGTCCTACTGCCAACAGCCGGATGAAGAATAGTGAACGGACATCAGAACCGCAGCATCCACAGCGCGATGACTGAGCAAGAGGCCTCCAGCTCAGGTGGCCGCCGCATCTCGAAATCTCCAACACCAGAAGCCAGCCCAGCCAACACCAGAGCGCCTGACAGGCAGAGTATGGGCAAAAAAACAACCCTGCCAGCACAGTTCAACTCGAAGCTGGCATGGGCTCCTGCTAGCCACACATGGCCGCCCATGTCCAAGTCCCTCACATTTTTGCAAGGTGGCAATATTTGGTGATCATGCTTCGCGTGGCAGTCAAAAAATGTGCAGCTGAGGCTGCTGACGGCCAACATTCCACGACTCTATCGGCTCTACAATCTCATGTCGAGCATTCTTGGTCAAGTCTCGCCAACCTGCCAATGACCTCTAAAGCCATACGATGTAATAATCAAGCGCATGATGTCTGAAATTCAGAAAGCGTGTGCAGGGATAAAGCTGCTTTCTAGTCCTACTATGTCCTGCGAATCGTGCAGACGGCATGCTTCGTCTAGTCTAAACCAGGCAATATCGCTGCACATGCTGAGCCACACCCTGTAGCGCCAAGACTGGTGTGCTTATCCTTAGCTTAGCACATGCACCACTTCGCCTCGGCCCGTGGGCCGAAGGAGGTTTCCTATAACTCGCAATGCCCGACAACCCTTGCTAACTGCAAAGGTTTTGAATTGGGCTCCCAAGCAACCCATTCTAAGAGAGTTCTTACAGACTGAAACACTCACAAACATTGGGAGATGGTAGTGGGGCTCTTGTGGGTGCCGCGATCGGCCTTGGCACATGGCCGCCAAACTTCTAAGGACCCCCAGCGAAGCCCCCCCAAAGGACGCTTTCAAAGCCTCCAATCCTTCAATTTAACATGGTTCAACATTGTGTGTCTTTGCATTTATCACACCGTGGGGGCATGCGGCATGAGTTGAAAGCGTTCAGCCGGCGTCAGCTCTGGCAAGCTGTTCCTCCTCCTCAGGAAACTCCTCCTCGTCGGAGAGGTCGGAGAGGCCTCGGCAGTCGTAGTCGGGCGGGGCAGTGCCGCGCTTCTTGTGCTCCTCTTCCCTGCGGGCCATCTCAACCATGCGGCGCGTGTCACGCCAATCGTCGAAGTCGACGCAGAGCTTTACTTTGGGAAACAAGCGCTGAAATTGACAAAAGCATGCCATGCAGGAAATGCAAGGCGTGTGAGAGGCATACAGTCGGACAGTGCCAGTGACTTCAGCACACTCTGCCTCAAATTCAGCATCCGTCTTTGCACCGGACGCCTCTTGCACGCGAGCAATCACTTTGATCAGGGCTTGCCGCTCGGCATGATTTGAGCGATCATGTTGCGCGAAGACCGGAAGAACATAGGAGCCGGGGGAACGCAACTTGGGCCTTTTGGGATCCCGCCGTGGCGAGATTGGCGGATCTCGCCTCTCCTCTCTCTCCTCACGCTTCTCAGATTTCTGAGGTCGTTTCTCACGGCCTTCACGCCCCTCCCGCGAGGGGCGGCTCTCACGCTCGGAAGGTGTCGCGTGAGATGCAGGTGCCCCTTGGTTCCCTTGGGTCTTGCTTGGAATTTTGCTGGGCACTTCAGTTGTCACTTTTTGCGTACTGGGTGTGCTGCCGGCGTCTTGCTTTGGAGCCTCAGCCCTCGGACGCGGAAACAGTTGGCTCTCCACCTTCGGTTCTGTCTCGGTCCTTGACGCCGAAGATTCGGGCTGCGAATGCGCATCACGAAGTCGCTTCTGTCTTTCTTCCTCGAGGCGCCGCTCCTCCTGCCTCCGCTTGTCCTGCTCACGCAGCTCACGCAGCTGCTGTTTCCGCTGCCAGACATTGTCTGGAGAGGGCATGGATCGGCTGCTGGGCTCCGGAGGGGGAGCCCGGTCCAAGCCACGAGACTGGGCTTCCAAATCCATCTTCAGGCGGAAGTCCGGCTCAAAGCTCTTTTGCTTCATCATGTCTATGATCTCAAATCCATGCTGCCACTGCTTACCCTGGCGACACGCTGACAAGGCGTAGTTGTGGCCAACGGAGCTGGCAGAGAGGCCCTGCTTGTCGATTTCAAGGAACAAAGACAGGGACCTCTGCCACTCGTGAGCTTCTTCACATGCAGCGGCCACATGCTCAAAGCTCTGGGCATCCGCTTCGATGCCAGCAGCGGGCATCAAAGTCCTGAGGATGTGGAGAGACTCCTGCCACTCCTTCGGCTTGCAGGCGCCTGTCAGTCAGGAATGGTCAGCCACAAGAGCCTCTCTCGTGCTCAACGTGATCCTATGTGATCCCGCAAAACATAGTTCAGCAAAACGCCCTGATCAGTCCTGCGCAATGGTTGTAACCTGTCTTCGAACACCAGCTCTTTTTTCCGATGCTGCCAACATGCACAAGACTGTCGCAACAGGCAATACAATCTGTCCGACCAAGCAAAAACAGCAGCTGCAGCTACCAGAACTGCCATTACCAACTCGAGAGCTAATTTGACGAATTAACGGGCAACACGTGACAAGACATGCGATGGTTGCTTGCATGGACTCTTTCTGAACGGCTGAACGTGGGTGCCGGAGTGACTAGCACGGAGACTGCGAGTACCACAACCCGCCCCCCTGTAATACAAGATTGCTTTGAATCCGTGACCCCTTCGCTCCCCGGAGTTTGCCTTCTCAACAGAACTTGAACCCAAGGAAGCGGAGGGTTACTAGGGTTTGGGCACTTTGGGGGGGGGGGGGGGGGGGGGCGCTGTGCTGTGCACCACAGTGCATGGCCTGGAGCGGCAGATTGAAGGCATTGAAATTGTGGCGGAGGGGGGCGCGTTCGTCCAGCGAAGTTCCATGTGGTACAGATGACCAGACGCTCTGCACGTCTTCATTTTCGGCAATGAAGGCACTCAGAACTGCTGTAAGATGCAAGCTCGGGCATTCACACCATTCGGGCATTGTGCAACAACAACAACAACAACAACAACAACAACAACAACAACAACAACAACAACAACAACAACAACAACAACAACAACAACAACAACAACAACAACAACAATCACAACAACAATCACAACAACAATCACAATCATCACAACCACAAGCAGAACCACAACCACAACCACAACCACAACACGGACCACTGACAACAGCAACTAGACCAACACAACATCTCATGAGCATGAGCACGAGCAACAGCAAGAGTGCGGCAGTCGAAGACATTTGCAAGCAAGCTGCTCTGCAGATCCGGACTTACGGATTTCTCTCTCATCTCCGCCAACATGGCCAGGGCCCGCTCCACCTGTCGCAGGCTTTGAACCACCAAACATTGCCAATCTTACACTGGTGGACCCTGCCTGCTTGTCTTTTGCCATGGCACTTAGGACCCAGTTGTACTTGGTAATGTCAAGCCTTGCAAGCTCCAGTCTCCAACAGCTACGCAGGTGTCAAAGATGCTTTGCAACAATCCGCTGTGCATGGTATGAGCCGGGTGCTCCAGGTTTAGGTCCTTCATCTCCCTGCAGTCGATGGCTGGATGAGCGTCTCTCTTAAGGAAACGACCGCTTGTACGTTTCATCACGCTTCCAGGGCCTCATCAGGCGAAGTGCTCGTCGAAATTGGCCATCCAATGCCAACGCCTTTGAAAGCAGGTGGAGGCATGCAACGCATGCCGGAACTGTCCAAATTGTCCCTACACCATCTAAAGAAGTAACCAGCATCAGCAATGAGCAGCACCAAAGGAGTGCAATTTGATGGCCCCTTGCATTTCTGTTGGCATGTCTATAATGGTGGTAGAATATTGCAGCAGCAGTACTACGGTAGTGATTTAGTACTAACTATTCTAATTTCACTTTTATTATCTCAGAAGTATTGCTAAACGATTAAGTTATTACTGCAATGACCCTGCAATGTTACTAACGATAGTAGTGCCATAGAATTCATATAATATTACTATCATGCAATACTATTGTCAATATGTCGATAATATTACAGCAATATTACTGCACAACTCCTGGCCTTTTACTGTACTATTTCTGCAATATTGCTGCAAAATTTCTATAATAATTCTCATGCCACCAAATTACAAAGACACGACTGTAGTGTTGCGGGAATATTGCTGTAACACTGCTATAATGCTGCTGTAGCATTGCAAATACTACTATAAATATTTTTGTTTCTGCAATATTACCAACAAGATTACAAAAATATAACGATAACATTGCTGTAATGTTGCTTAACTACTATATTGCTATATATTGCTATAATACTGCTAGAATGTTACCTAGTGCCGTTGTCATCTTTTTAGGTCTAAGAGCCACATTCGAAAGAATGCCTTTGGCTGGTCCATTTGCAGCCGGAATGGTACTGGTAACTTCAGGCCATTAAGGATAATAGTCACGGATACCTATGCCACACACACTGCAGATGCTGGTTTTGGATTTGAATGTAATGCCATTGCGGTACTGCATTGCTACTGTAATACTACTATAATACTTCTAGATTCTATCGCTCGTATATCACTCCTTATTACTGCGTTCTTACAAATACAGTACTACTACATTCCTGTTATATTGCTACTTTGTTGCTGCTGGGCTAATCTATTTCTGCTATATTCCTACAAAACTACTAGTCTATTTCTACTAAACTACTACTACATACTAGACTTCTACATGGCATCAGTATATATTATTATATTGCTCTAGTATTCTATTCTTATCGCTATTGCTGTGTTGCTGTATTGCAGTGTCGTTACTGCGTTACTGTGTTGCTATGCTACTGTGCCAATGTGTGACTGTGTTACCATGCTTCTGTGTTACGGTGTGAATGTGGTACTGCGTTTACAACTACGTCTCCAAGTCCGAGTCCTGCTCCCTGTCCTACTACTCCTACTCCTCCTGCTGCTGCTACTGCTGCTACTGCGAGAAGTCATACTACTACCTCCCCCCAAGCTCGCACAAACAAACTCAAAAGGCAAAAGCAATAATAGATGAAAACTCTGCTCCCCAAACGCTGCCTTGAGAATGACAAGGAACTCTTGCTCGTTCCTCGGAGATGGCTTCTGATACTGGGGTGGCATGCAACTACCAAATATATTATCATGGCCGGGGTTCTGCAAATTTGGCACGGCGGTGTCCACAATTCGCAGGAGCTCCCGTCCGCGGGTGTTCCGGAGAGTTTGCGATAGAGAAGGGTAGTACCTAGATTGGAACGAATGCCCTTGCATGTTCTGCTTGGTTGAAGAGCACCTCCTTCCGGGGAACGTACCGAGGTCCCGTCACTTTGCCTTCCTCGCGAATATCGGAAAGTCCTGGAGGCAGGCTCTTCGCAACAGTGGCGAATAAGCCGGCCTCTAATTACACTGCATCAACATCCAAAGTTGGAGCGCGATCAAGAGTTGATTTCAGAATGTTTTTGAAAAAGCCTGCAAGGGCTCTGCCCAGGTAGCAAGAAATTTACGTACCGTAGCAAACACCGAAGACCCAACATTCAAGGACAGGTCGCCGCTTCTGGGATGGCAAGTAGAAGGACGTCCACATCAGACAGACGATTCCAAGCTTGAGAAGCTAGATTGCCAAGGTTGGGGCCTACCTCCTCGTAGGATGCAGTATTGGACGCATGGCTTGGTGTTCAGGTCCGACTTTTCTCCCATAACCCCAAGGATATCGGAAAACCCCACAAGCCAACCTCGCCATTCCTCCGAGATAGGCTCAAAACTCAAAACTCACCAAGAATGGGAGGCCGATCAACATGCGCCATATTGGAAGAGTAACGGCTTCAGGACATGACAACTTCGAATGGCATCGGGGAAGCCTGCTGCTCATCAGCCAAGCTCGCGACGCCCAACTCAAAGCCGGGCTGCTGCACACATAACCCATTTTACCAAGATCGAGTCCAGAGGCATTCTACTGATCAACCAAAAGACTCAAAAGACGTACAAAGACTATGGCGCGAGCAACACCCTGGTGATGCGTTTCGTCGGCTGCCGTTTGAAACAAACTCGGCCAGACTCCTAGACAATGACATCCCTGATCCCGTAAGCATTCCTCTTAAGCCCACCTGAACCCAGATGCACACGTGCAGATCGCAGTCTCCAAACATCTCACAACTCAACAGCTGTGACATCAGCTCCTCTGCATTGAGTACGTCTTGGCCTCGGGCCACAAGACAGCGCCCAATTCTATGGAAGGATACTGCGCTGATTTTGCAACGCCTCCAGCGCCATGTGGAAACGAAGGCGCGGGATCCCGTCCTGTCGGTGTCTCAGGACAAGCCCGTATTGACATTGCATGGGCGCATGGGCATGGGCCTGCTAAACTGCACACCGACCATGACTTCTCCAACCAGGCGGTTGCATGTCAAGCAAGGAGAAGCCAAAGCAGACTGCACAATGGCGTCACCACAGTAGGCAGGCTACATTGAAGGCAAGCTGTTTTGTTGCCTAGTGCTTGTGTGTGTGGCCTGTCTGCTGACGTTAAGGCTAAGAGTCCCTACTCCAACATGCCGCAGGCTGTGTTCATGCTGGATCGTGGAGCATCTTGGAGCCCAACATACTGTAACATACTGCATCAACATCAAGAACATGAGGCGGCTCACAGATTTCTCGAGAATCTCGGCCGCTTCAGGCTCGTCCATCTGGTGACTGTCGAGAAATTAAAAATGCTAGAAGTTTGTTGCTCAGATTAAGGTTCACATCATATGTCGTGGCGCGGGCATTTGCGGGCAGTATCATTTTCACATAGTGTTGGCGTCGAGTTGTCACGCTGTCGCCTCAACGTGTCTCTTCTGTCGCATGGTGCAGCTATCGGCCTGGTCGATTGACACCGGGAGTGCTCAGTAAAAGCAACGTCATTATTAACAGTCAATCGTCTATCACATGCCCCATATCACAGCTTCCAGTATTTTGAAGCACTCTGACACGTAAAACAGCACAGCTTTGCATGCGATATCGAGCTATATCGAGCTATATCGAGCGTGAAGCTCGTTCAAAGGACCGCATCTCTTTGAAGCGAGGTGAGACAGTGCCAGGACGGCAGTCGATAAGACTCAGCACAAGAAAACAGAAAACTGCCTGATGCACTGCTCCCAAACAAACCCGGCAGAATGTGCCCCTGCAAAAAATTGCAAGTGTGGTATGGCAGGTATCTGATTGCTTGTCTCAGCTGGCAAGACATTGGTTGGCATCCGTTTGAGCCGATCATTGGGACGCCCACGAATTCTGGCCAGGTCTTCTGCGGCCCAGAAGATCTTCGATGGCACTGTACGTGCCTTCGCGCAGGGCAACGGCAAGCTCGGAGACAATCTGAAAATTCACAGTTGGATTCCACGGGACTTCTGTCAGCTAAGTTCTGCACTTCCGAGCCACAAGCTGTCTCTGTCCCAGAAGCTGACCTGCGTAGACTCCTCACAGGGCAGCGCCATGTTCTGAGCAGGGCCTCGCAACTGCAACATCTGGCACCTCTGCATCCTCGGGATCATACTTCTCGGAGGTAAAGCTGTCTGCGGGTACGGTGAGATTGCCTTATAAGATTGCACAACCAAGACTTCACACGGCACTTTACCAAGTGATGCGCACCGGCCCGGGACCGCGCAAGAGAAACATCGTTTCTCGCTGAAGTTGACACCATATGCGATCGCGCAAGCAGAACGTGCTTGAATGACTCCCGCTACAAGAAACACATCCGTCATTCTTGTTGTCAGACTAGCACGAAATTCAGGTGCGAGAGCGCCATTTTAGTTGTTTTGCTGGGGTCTCCCCAACAGCTCGAAAGTGTGGAAAGGGCCCACTGTTCAGGCCTACTTCCGCCAAAAGTGGTGGCAAGCGCAGCGCTTTCGTTTTTGCTTTTTGAAACAGGAGGGCCTGACATCCTAAGCCCAGAAGCTAGTCCGAAAACCCGAAGAGGCAAGTCACAACAAGGCTGAGTTGGTGTGGTAGGATCTGCTGCCCTCCGCCGACTCATACGATGAACAGCAGGGATCCCTATTCAAGAACATGTTGGAACGCGAGAGGCTTTCAAAAACAGAGCTTGTGCCTTTAATGTGTGCCAATGCTCTGACAATCCGAGGGCATCCTTTGATCCATTTCAAGGATGCGACACCTGAAGCCCAAAACTGAAGCCCAAAACTAAAAACAACTACGACGAATGACTAATGGTGACGCTTTCCCTAATGCTAGGCCTCAGTCTAATTCTAGTACTACAAGCGGGCCGGTGATTCCACATCACTGTGGACGCGGAAGACACATCAGGGCAAATCAATCCCCAAGTAGACGCTGGAATTAAGGCAAGCAGACTTAGAAGAGTTCGAGACAAAGGGTTTAGGGTTAGGGGCCAGGATTTGAAGGATTGACAGCACAGAGAAAGCGGGCGATCCTATGAAGCCTCGTGGGATGCCATTGCATACTTCGGCACGTGAAGAGATATACTCTGAGACTCTGATGTCGGGTCTTGCGCTTAGGGGAAGTCTAGGGTTGCAAGCACTGCTAGCAGTCAAAACACCATGTAGACGCCGCGTACGTGACGACGAAGCCGACTTCGCCACATAAAGAGAACTGTGGGGGATGCAGTTCCCCAATGTGGATGCGTAAACGAACAGAGCGATGCGAGATAAAGAGTGTCTACATGTCACTACGATGACGACTCGAGCATTACGACTACGATTCACGACAACGACGACGACCAACAATCACCACCACCTCCACGACTACGAGGACGACGACGACGACGAAGACTACGACCCTGCTCTTGCTGCACTGTGTTTGCCTGCTCTCGTCTTGCTCAACTCTGCTTCAGCACGGCTGAGTGCGTGGTGCCTTTGCCAATTCAACATGTTCCGTACGTGCTACTGGCCATTAGAACCGTCTCAATATGCTTTGGGCAGCTACTGTGTCAGCAGGCTGTCGTCGACTGTATGCCTAGGACCAGGAAGTGTTACTGACCTTTCAGGCGCAAAGCATGCGACATGAGAGTCAGGGCGACGGGTGACAACGTGACAATGAAATGAACGAAACAACATAATTTGCAGCTTAAATGCTGTCCTCACTCGCAGTATGATGCCGAGTGCTGTCTTCAGAAAACCACCATGAATCTGAGCACTCCGGGTGCAGGATACTGGCCTCAGCATATGTAGTATCAAAGTGGTCCAAACCAATTTCAGAATGATCTTTGCCATCAGCATACCACCAGGATGCTGTCGGCGTATGGCACCCAGATTCTGCTGAACTGATCTCGCACGCTTCGCAGTCGCTGCTGCAGGAGCTCTGCACGGGGCTGGTGTAACCAGTGTAGCACCCTCTGCGGCCCCGGGCTCTCGGCGTTAAGCGATAATGCTCGGCTTCTTGCCGACCATCTTTCAAACTGTCAAAGGCAGCGACGGCAGGGACAGGGATACCTCGCGCTGTTCTGGCATGTCCTGGATTGGGTTTGGCCGTCTCTTTGTACAACTGCGTCTCTGCAGCCATCAACTTGAATGAGAAGCGTTTGCTTCGAGCCCGCTCGGCTTGAAGATCCTTACGCAAAGCTCGTACCGCCCACTTCTCCTGCTGAAGTGCAGCTCTGGCCGCATGCAGATTGGCCTGAAGAGTAACACAAGTTTCAGCAAGCTCCTCGCGGCTCGCTGCAAAATCCATGGCAAAGCTTTCCGTTGGCGAGTCGCACAAAGCATCAAAGCCCGGGTTTCCCGCGTCGCTTCCAGTCTCAGGCTGTCTCCGCCAACGCACCAAGGTCCGCTCTGCATCCTCCCAGTTGGCCTTTTCGTCACTACGGCCTGTTTCCAACCACAAATTGTGAGCACGGCGAGTCAGCTCATCTTGAGCGCGTTGCAGCACTCCAACTCCTGAGCCGCCCCGCAAGAGCGCCGCCACGAATCTGGGAGAGAGCTCAAGCTCATCCTCCAAGTCCATTTCCTTTAGAGATGGATCTGGCTCATGTCTACGTGGACCCAGCCTCTATGTCGCGATCACATTTTCTCGAGCACTGAAACATACTGGCAAGTCCAGACTCTGTTTACCAACAGCTCAAGCAATGCGGTTCGCTGCTATGTGGGGTTGCTTACGTTGGATTCAGGATGCCCGCTCAGGAGTACTCCCAGGCCGAATGACCTCAAATAAAACTGGACCCCAAACATGGTAGACAAGACTGGTTCTCTGGTATGTCAAATACTGCTGCCGGCAGAGGGGCTTAAAGGGAGTACGCTCAACATCCTGCAGCAACATGCACCTACTTGCAACTGCGCATCCATTGCCTGGCCCTGCCAAGGCCATTTTTGGGACAAAGTGCGCATCGTGTTTCTGGAGGGCAGTTGGGGTGTGCCGGTGCCAGATTCGCGCATTGCCTTTGATAACAATGCAAAGAAGTGGTCGTGGAAGCGCTTCTTCGTTCTAGTCGTGTCAAGTTGCCGGGGAGCACCGGTGCTACGCTAACAAGGTCGCACCTTAACCTCGGACCCAAGCTGACCCTCGCGAATGTCTTATGCTGCTCATTTTTCACAGAAACGCATATGGCATGTAATTCACGTGTTCCCTTACATCGCTACTTCACCACACGAAGAGCGGCCCTCTCATGTTTCGGCACACGAGCGAAGGCACTCGCACAATCAAGTATCAATGAACAGACCCAGCTCTTTGTAGAGGTCAGTGAATGCCTGCAGAGAATAGGAATGGCATGGGAATTGTCATGTAGGCACGATGGGAGAACGCTTAGGGGCAGACCGAGACAAAGCGCTTCAACCAGTGATACACGACTTCCAGCGGCACCTCACCGAACAATGAAACTTTCAACATGACACCGGGCCTAGGTCTGAGCTCATGGCCCACTCATCAAGGTCCTATTTGAAGCTGCACTGGAGCCCCTTCAAGCAACAGAAGAAGGCATGTGACAGAGTCCTTTATCATCAGTGGCTGAAGGTTCATGCTCTCCCCGATTTGGTGGAGCAAGTCAACAAAGTCTTGCCTTATGGCTGCATGGACTTATCTTGCATCTTGCACTGAACCCTCATTGATTCAGGATGCATACCTGAATGCGCAACGCGGTAGAGCTTGCAACAACGGCGACTTGCCCATCTTCCAACTGAGCTGCATGTTTGTGTGGCTTGAAATCTGGCAAGGCTTCAGCAGATTGTACAGGTTCATGACCTGAGGGCAAATCAGAGCCGTTTTCATGCCATGGCGAAGACCTAGCGGATCTAGCCGGCCTAGCGCTGTCTGAGAACACCGCCACATCCATGTGGACGTAGAAGGTTGGCCTACCAGGCCTTCCAGTATCCTCAGTGTCCACCTGGGTGCAGAAAGGCTTGGAAGCATTCTCAACCTTTTCCCGTCTCTGCCATGAGTCTCGCACTGGTATCCGCATCATGCGAAATGGGCGAGGGGACATGTCCTGCAGTCGCAACTTACGCTCTTTTTGTCAGATGCAAGTGCGCTGCACACGTAACTACAACGCTGTTGAGGAAAGGGATTCCATGGAATTGACGTTGTAGACACGTTGTTAGTGACAGCTGGAACATCTTGCACATTGGGAACCGATCGGAACACATTTCTGCACAGAATGGTTCCAAACAGCGACACGACCATGCCTGAGCGACAAGCCTCAGAAATCAGCGAGGGGAGAGCCAGTTGAGGCAGTCATGTCTGCAGACACTGGTCGGCCAAGGATCTTCAGCATCCAGTCCACGAAGATGTCTTGACCATCCCTTACAGCTGTTGCTTCTATTTCAACATGATGCTGCGTGCGTCTGGCCGCAAGCCCGCAAAAACTTGAGGGTGACGCTCATCACACACATCTGCAATCATTTCCATGACGCAAAGAGCCTGGCATAAATTTTGGTGCAGAGTCCCACATTATCACATCTTCGCCCAGCCTTGAGCTTTTGAGACAGCTCCAGGTCTCCAAGCATCATCCGTTGCTCATTGCAGAATTCTGCAAAAGTCACGAGCTCCTCCAAAAGCAGTTCGCTATGATTGCCAATCCATCAGCAGAATCCTCGCTGTGCCTCAAAGGTGACGACGCCATCTCGATTTGAGTCCAGCTTCCAAAGAGTGGCAATGTGTCGAAAATCCAAGGACAAGTCCTGTAGAATGCAGAATCGCAATTATTGTCATTGATTCAAGCAAGCAACAAACCGCACCTCAGGTGTGACAAGCCGCTGAAGGGTCGCCAACGTGAGCACAGGTTCCTGCAGGGGCAACTACCGAGGCAGAACACTAACAAAGTAGCACCACGGCAACACGAAACTAAAATGCAACCCTGGTTTAGGATTTCAGGTGGGATTACAACTCACAATATGCCACTGCTTGTCACTGCAAGAGCCTTGCTGTCCTTGCTAACACTACTGCGCGTGTGTAGAGACATGGACAAAGGGACAATCGGCCGGGCAACAAGCGATGGGGGGGGGGGAATAGGGCGGAACCGACTTGCCAGATGTACTAAACAATGCCAAGGCCACGAGGCAGTAGTGTGTACATACGTATAGACTCGACATGTACAGACACTAGTTGCGCCGAAAATTTTTTTAAAGCACCGGCGCAAATCCTGCCTCCACGTGGGTCTGCGCTTGTGGCAAGGAGGCCTGAGGCTCATCTCGCTAAGGCTAAGGAGGCTAAGGGATTCTTCGCGACTCTTTGACAGGCCCCAAGTCCCCAAGTCCCAAGCCCCGTTGGCATTGGTGGATACCAGCGATGCCTTACCACGACTATTCACAGCAGGCTCAGCAGGGACAGGCTCAAACAGGGCAATATTGAGACTCAAGCCGCGAACCACTCCCCCCAAACCGCCTCACACTGACCGGTGGAGAGCTCAGCCACTGCCAACGGTGTGAACGCAAACCCAGTGCCTCCCCGTCAACGCCATGTGACTTCAAGCGATTGAACTCATTCCTCAGTGGTGGAACTGTGACGGATGTCATCTTAACAGGACTGCAACAAAGACCCACACGCACAGACACAGGCCAAGACAACACAACAAACACGGGCACGATAAACACACACACACACACACACAAATCAGGGATTACCGGTGCACGTTGCTTTAGAGGGCGCCGCTTGAACTGCTGTAAAGCATTCGAAAACCAGGGGGCTGCACCACCATAAGCCCAACAACAACCAACCTAAACCCAAGAGAGCCCCACCAAAGCCTAACAAAAACCTTAGCTTTCCTGAATGGGAGGGGGGGGTCGACGGACTGTTCATGTCAAGGTGTATCTTGCAGCACTGACATCGCAGGGCTTTGCATTCCATTTTTCCGCCATGATCTCGATCTAACAAAATGGCTGCAATGCAGTGCACATAGTGCTCATCCAACTTACAAGAATTCCAGCCGGTCCTATCGCAACTCCAAGTCTTGCGAACATGCTACAACAACCCCGAGCTATTCCTACCAAAATCCCGACAATTCCGTTAAAAAAAAACCCCAACCAATCTTGCGACCATCCAAACCTTTTTCCCGCTTGATTCCCAACTAGTCCAATAAGAGACCCAACGGTATTAGTATTCACTGTTCGGGAAAAACCTGTGGCATGCTTCGCCTGTGTCTTCCATACTGGGAGAATGTTTGGAGAAGGGAATGCCCCAGTGTTTTCCAGGATGGCACAGAAAGCCTTGAATACCATCGACAGAACAAGACCATGAGATAAGTAGGGTTGAAGAAGCATTGTTTCCAGCAGACACACACACACACGCGCGCGCATTCACACGAAATCACACGCAATCACACCCACGCGCAATCGCACACACACACACACACACACACACCCACAGCCACAGCCACAGCCACAGCCACACCCACACCCACACCCACACCCCACCCACTACACACCCACACCCCCACCCACTACACACACACACACCCACCCACGCACGCACGCACGCACGCACGCAGGCACGCACGCAGGCACGCAGGCACGCACGCAGGCACGGCGCACGCAGGCACGCAGGCACGCACGCAGGCACGCACGCAGGCACGCACGCAGGCACGCACGCAGGCACGCACGCAGGCACGCACGCAGGCACGCAGGCACGCACGCAGGCACGCACGCAGGCACGCACGCAGGCACGCAGGCACGCACGCAGGCACTCACGCAGGCACGCACGCAGGCACGCACGCAGGCACGCACGCAGGCACACTGAGTGACCAAAAGGAAACAACAGCACTATGAACATTGCGCAGGTACACAAGGATGCGTCCATCCTTGCTTCGCAAGATCTAACTGGGCGTCTTCGTTGGCTCTCGTCCCAGTTAGGCTCCGAGAGCCCCCTGCGGGAAAATTGAGCGAGATGCTGGATCTCGGTCCAACCTTACTGGCGTATCCAAGTCCCTTAGCTTAGAATCAGGGTTCACACACACACACACCCCGCCTACGAGGGGAGACACAATGCATTCCAAGGCCCAATCCTCCGCCATAGCCCCGTCACCGCCATAGGCCCTCCTCCTCCAGCACCGACCTTAGAAATCCTTAGTGTCGTCGTCATCGTCGTCAGAGACCTCCAGCTGCCATGAAAGGCCCAGGAGCGTCCGGGAGATCCCAGCTGCCAGCGCCGTGACCCAAGGCACCTCCCATCATCGTCGTCGTCGTGGAGGACCCCCAACTGCCACAGAGGGCCCAGGAGCATCCCAGGAGGCCCCCGCTGTCAACAGCGACCCAGAGCACCTCTACTAAGACAGAAGCCGAGCGGCGAAATGTCCAGCAAGAAAGAAAACGGATGAAAACGGTCTAACTATTTGCAACTGAGGGGCAACCACCGCAAATACGACTCGGGTCGAGACCCACGAATAGAGAGTTAGACCACCTCGTCCACCTCGTCTATGTCTCACGACTGGGTTTAAGACACCCTTCAACAATTTCCGGTTCCGCCCTTATTGGCGACACTGAGCTTCAGCCGGCGTGGCTGGTACCTCGAGAGAGAGAGAGAGAGAGAGAGAGAGAGAGAATCCGCTCATAGCACTGGGTGCCTACCAAGGCTCATCTGGCACTGAAGCCTCTCTGTTTACTTGGGTGATCCCCATCCAGGAATCAGGCAATGCCCAAACGGGTGAATTGCCCTTGGGCGATGAAGCCCACACACGGAGAGAGGGAGGTCAACCAGAGATTGTTGTACAATGGTACACTGTTGCCAGATCTCATCCAGGAGGTACTGAAACTTCAGATCACTGAGTGACCAAAAGGAAACAACAGCACTATGAACATTGCGCAGGTACACAAGGATGCGTCCATCCTTGCTTCACAAGATCTAACTGGGCGTCTTCGTTGGCTCTCGTCCCAGTTAGGCTCCGAGAGCCCCCTGCGGGAAAATTGAGCGAGATGCTGGATCTCGGTCCAACCTTATTGGCGTATCCAAGTCCCTTAGCTTAGAATCAGGGTTCACACACACACACCCGCGCGCGCGCGCACGCAGACACACGTAAACACCCGCAGACACACCCCCGCACACGCACAGGCACAGACACACACACACACACACACAGACACACAGACACACAGACACACAGACACACAGACACACAGACCCACAGGCGCACAGACGCACAGACGCACAGACGCACAGGCGCACAGGCGCACAGGCGCACAGACGCACAGACGCACAGACACACACACACACACACACACACACACACACAAGCTCACACGCTCACACGCTCACGCGCTCACACGCTCGCACGCGCACCCACACGCACTTTTTTCGCTTTACATGATGATGTCAGCCTTGAAACAATACTCCTTATCAAGCCGGGTTGCATCAAGTAGCCTCGGCTGAGCGCTTGACTGGCATGTCTAACGCAACCAGTGCAGCAGAGGGCTGGTTTCATTAAAGGAAAAACCCTCAGATGAAGCAAAGGTAAAGGTTCTTACTGGCAAGGTTAGTCAACGGCCGAGTTCAACCCCTGGCAACATGCCGTACTGTCGCCTAACTGTATGTTCTAGGATTTCGGCTTGGATCACGCACAGCCTTGGGCGGATTTTGGCGGACACGCTCTCGGGCGGGCTTGAGGTCTTGGACAGAGGTTCGAAGTCTGTATACGATGCCACGAAGCATGCAGAGCGAGGCGAGAAAGGAGGGTGAAACCAAGGTAAGGGACGAAAGTGAAGCCAAACAGAACACAAACATGGGTGGAACATGGTGGAACAACAGCTTGCAAGTAGTTGGAACCGCGTATTTGCACTCTGTCAAGGCCGAGCAGCTCATTGCGGTTTTCGACCGGCGGACAGAGCCATTTGCTCCCATGGTTCAACCGGTGTCATGGCTCAGTCCCTCCCTCATTTCTGGGAGGGGACTGTGCAGCTTGCTCCCAGCCCTGCATGTAGGGACGGGTAACAGGCAAGCTTCGCCGAGACTATGAGTTACGATGGGTTACGCATGTTTACATCCCTTGCATCACATCTTGCCCAGTAGCTTTACATTGTTACTAGTCTTAGTCCATGTCTAAATACGTACATTTATATAGAAAGCATGCATCGGCGTTGAAACCACGGAGTATCAAGTCCAGCGAGTCCAAGATTGACTAGCAGTCGCCTTCTCCTAATTCACAACAGCGAAGCCTCCCATGCCTCTAGCTCATTGTTTCCCTCACTATTTGGTGTGCTTCAGCCTCTTGAGTCTTTCAATGGGGACAAGCTGATGCTAGAGGACATGCAGGCACTGGTCTCTCACACGCGAGCATGAAAGCCATTGTTGTTTGCAGTTTTCGTCCGGCTGGGCCCAACACGGTAGAAACAAGATGTGGTCTGCACAGAGAGGCGCAGGACTCAGGCACCGTCTAAACTTCAATGAGCACCGAACACTCTCATCAGTGTATACGAGATATCAGGCACAGCATGGTGCATCAACGTGCAAAAATATCGAGCCTTCGGCGTAGTTAGCAAGATTTAACGGCTCACTCGACTTCTCGGATCTTTGGGTTGGCATGAGACTGCCACATGTTGGCGTCCTCACCTGGGTAGTCCGTCAATGTGATTTCGATGCGCAAGTATCAGCAACCGCACAGAAATGTGTCACGACAAACGAGGGCTGAACATGACGGCCTTTGTGAAATCAATTCGTCTGGTTTTGAACCTGAGGACTCCAAGTGATTCCAAGTGATTCCAAGTGATTCCAAGTGATTCCAAGTGCACAGAACAGGCCACGTACGACAAATCAAACGGTGCAAGGCGCACACCCGATCCACATACTGCGGTACCAGAATCCAACAACGAACGTACCGCAGAAGAGAGCGGACATCGCCTGCAAGACTGCACAATCTACACAGTGTAATACAAAATGTAACAGTACCAGATAGTACCAGCCTGATTCCCTGCTCAAGATTCTGCAAAAGCGCATCAAGTGGCATCAAGAGATCCGCTTTTCCAGCCTTCAAGCCGACCAGTTTGCGCTCATCGTGTGCCGGTTCTGCGGCCCAGCAGAGGAAATTCACAACCTCGGCTCGGCCCAACAAATGATAACAAAGGAGTATTGCATGTGTAGATATGTGTAGATGAGGCCAGCACAGGCATACGCATCATACTCATGCTGGGCTGCACAAAGCCACTAAGCTGCAAAACATGCAAGCACTCGGGCTCACTCACTTGGGCAATACACAATCGGTAACCGAAGCGGCTAAATCAGAAACCAGGAAATACCAGGAAAACACATGATGCGGAAACGACGACTAATTCGGAATAATTCGGAAGCCGGCAAATGGCTGATTCGCAAACCAGCAAACGGCTGATTCGTAAACCGGCAAACGGCTGATTCGGCAACATGCAAACAGCTGAGTCGGAAAATGCAAAATGGCTGAATCAAGAACTGGGACATGGAGGATTGGGAAGCCAGTAAACGATAATTCGGAACCGGGAAAGCCATTACTTTGAAACTAAAAACGGCAAGAGCTCGACTTGTAAAATCTTTACTCGTCCTCACCCTCCCAACCCCACCCCAACCCCCTCCACCCCCGCCCCCCCCCAACACACCCCCCCACCCGCATCCAGCAGGTTTCTGCTTTGCAGTTCCTGATGCGCAGATCCTATTCGCGCGCGGCAGTTTCTTCGCAGTCTCCGAATCGCGCTGGTTTGTGATGCGTAGGTTTCCAAGTTTTCTGATGCGCAGTTTCTGATTCGCGCGGATTGCTCATGCACAGTTTCTGATTCGCACGAGTTTCTGATGCTCATTTTCTGATTCGCAGTTTCCGCATCACGCTAGTTTCTGATTCACAGTTGCTGACTCGCGGTTACTGATTCGTAGGCCAGCTTCTGAGTTTTTTGCTTGATCCATCCGGACACACCCTCCAGGGCCAGCTGGCGAGCTGGAGGCCACAAACGCGGCGGGCCGCTAGCATCCCCCTTGTTACATGGAAGACGAGTCGGGCCATAGCTGCAAGTTTTGCCAAACACGTCTGCGATCGGGCCCTCCTTCCTTATACCAAGACGTGGCGGGCCGATAGCAGCACTTATGTTGCATGAAGCGCCAAAGTGTGCTGCGATTGGCGTGCTCGCTCGTTGTACAAAAGACGAATTTGCACGCACATGTGCAGTGCTGTACCGACCAAGGCTGCAACATCCTTGGCCATCTGCGACTTTGTGCATGGAGTGCCGTCCTTCGAGCGGAATTTTCATCTGATCTGCAACGTGCATCTAGTTGGTTGAAAACGCAGGTGTTTGCAAAGCTACCTGCCTCATAATCAACCAGGCCATCTGAGTGCAAAGGGCTCGGCATTCCGATCAGGCCTGGCAGGATGGCTTCTCCACACGGAGAATCCATGACAAGTCGGGGAACATAAAAAAGGTCACACATGCGCCAAGGAGGTCACCCCATGTCAAACCAACTATCTTGCTGCCATGCTACCTGTTTCTTATGGACGGGATTGATCACGCAGATTCGCAGCAGAACAGTGCAAGTCGAGGCATTTCCCCAAGGAGGCATTAGAAAAGTGTGCAACGAACACGTGACGGCGACAGGCACCAAAAGGTTTTTGTTAAAGCCGGCCTCCAGGGAAGTACCTTGGTTGCACCGTGCATTGCTCTGTGACACATGTATCACATCAGTTGCAGAACGGGATACCCACGCCGGTTTGCGACGACAAAACCCCTATACCCTGTTGTGATCTGGAGGGGCCGGTTTTTACATAACTTACATTCAGCTGTACATCTTCATCTTCATTACTGGGACAAACTTCATGAATCGTCGTACCAGCTGCACATTGTAGTACAGCCCGTCGCGAACTTCGATGCCAGCGGGAGGGTCCTTGATGAAATAACCGAGCTTTGACAAACGCTGTCAGACCAATAGATGCAACAGGACAGCACGTGAGAGCCAGTGACAGGGGCCACCACTCGGTAGCCCAGCAACAAGGCAAAAATGTAGTCCAGTCCTCATGTGAGTCAAGGTGGACAGCTTTCTCTACAAACATATTAAGTGTACAATCATGCGCATGGACCACAAGGCTGCGCAGCCTTCATGCTTTGCGGTGGTGTACACGCTGAGATCTGGCCTGCGATGGAACACGTGTAAGGCACAAGTATCTCTTTCTGGCGACAAGACATGATATGCTGTGGACACTGCGGATTCGCGCCACCATTGGCGTAGCGAGCAGACTGCACACGTTGGGGTTTCAGCCCGTCAACGCCCAGTGCTGCGACACAAAGACACCTCGCCTCCTCGTTTGGATAAGGTGATGGAAAGGCATCCACGAGGATACCCGGCCGAGTAAACATCTCCCCTTTCAGTAAGCGCTGAGCTTGATTGATGGGTGTTTGCCTCTGCGATGCTTCAGCCTGCCTTCATCATTTGGTCCATCCACTACATCGTAGCTTGAGGCGATCTCCTGACGAGATGCGGGAGTAATCTTGCCCTAATCAACCTCCTGATGGGAACACGGTTAAACTGTCTAACCCATTGGGCGAGGAGCGGAGGCTGGAAGACTGGAATCCTGGAAGGAGGAGTGCGCCAACAAATCGCGAGACAACGGCCGAACTTCTTGGCGTATCTTAGCGTGCTACTTCCTGGTTGACGAATGTTGATCACCAGGACGACGACTAATCATGGCTAACGATGGTCTAGCTAAGGGATACCTGGCGCTTGAATTAGCTGCACTTTGGCAAGCACAAGCCGTGAACACCTTTCTGTCGCTTGATCATCCGCATTGACTCCTTCATACGCTTCTCTGGAAGAACGAAATTCACCAGGTGTCTGAAGTGAAGCCTCCCATTGACATTTGCTGACATTTGCTGATTGCCGAGTGTCAAGACACAACCTGCAGCTGAGCTGTGGACTGTTTCATCGAGTGGCAAGTTGCACAAACCTGTGCAAGAGCGGGCACAGCGGCAGAATGTGGTGCATAAGGATGCAAAACAAAGGCCACCTGCCGGTACACCTCGTAACCACGGCCTCAGTCTGTACGAAATGGAGGTCCGAGTGGGCAGAATTGAGGGTCAGGTGCACTCAAAAAGTGTCGATATCGTGCTTTTATTGATGATGAAAGCGGGGTGCTTCGAGGTGGTTCGGGGCAGCCTTCAAATGCTTTCAACCCGACGATTCAACATTTAATCGTCCGTTGAATACCTTGTGTCGATTTGTGTCGTACGCAGCGTACGCTGGAGCCATTGGACCGGGGACCAGTGCACACAACAACAGTCGGAACACGCCAAGCGATGGTCACAGAAACAATAGTCGAACACACATGCGCATCAGTACTGACAGGCTGCTGCCAATATTCATTTCAAACCGATGCTGATAATACTTGACTTTGAACAAGTTTGCAATACATTTTGTAATATGAAATTATTAACCCTCTGGGATACCCCAGTTTTGAGGCTACAGGCACCTCCTGGGTGCCTTGCGCACGCTCGGGATCTCGTGGGCATGAAGTATTGACTTCACCCAAAACGGGTATCGCCTCAGGAGAACTGCAAACATTCTAACGCTGCAGAACATTTCTGTTCGTGGCCTTGCGCTTTGCAGCCTGAGCAGCACGCGGAGGATGTGGAGGATCCTTGTCGTCGCCTGTTTCTTGGCAAAGCCATGTCGCAATGTGTGTACAGACTTGTACAGACACCATGTACCCCTACTGGCTGCCATGTGAGGGAAGAGCAAGAAGGCAAGCCGATTGAATGCAACGTGGCTCGACCGGCGAGTTGGGAAGTCGAGTCGTCGAAAAAAGCGTGGACCGAATCAGAAACTACAAAAGACCGCATCGGCAAACAACCGAGACTGAGTCAGACAACGACACGGCACAAGGCAGACAAAAACAACAGGATAACAGAGAATGCTCATGCCATATAGACAGGTGTTAGGCATTTAAAGATCTAGATGACTTCCAATACAACCAGTTGCGTTCCCGCTTCCGCAAGAGCAGGTCAGGCTATAGTTTTCTCGACTCAAGCGAGGTGACTCGCATGCACTTTTGCTGACTCGAACGATACTCAACATGTGCGCTTAAATGTAAGAGACTACGCAGGCCAAAGCAAGTCATTGATGCGCTATGTTGCCGGACTGTGTCCCCAACTTATTGTTCAGACTGCTTGAGCATCCAACACGCGAGTGGTTAAACGAGGCAGCTGAAGCGTCATTGATCATTCATCTCGGCCCCGTGATGAAGGTGGCTTTATCCAAACGAGAAATTCATCAAGTCTGAGCCCTGTGCATTGCGCTGGCAAAGACCGAGCAACAAAGGCAGCGCTGCCCAGAGCAGCGGCCCCTGCAGTCGCTGCGCAACTGTGCTGAGAGCTCTGAGATCACCGTAGATTGTCAATGTCTGTTGTTCTTGATTGAGTAGTGCTCAGTAACACTTTGTACATCCTTACATTGCCTCCCAGCGAGCGTGCGACGCGTCTGGCAGTGAAGGCCATGACCTTGCAGGTCTTGGCAGGGCTGGTGTGATTCGTTGGCGCACAGATTCTGTCCTATTTCCTGCTGTGCCAGCAGATCACTGCTGGGGGTCCCCCAAACAAACTTCGGAGCCTACAGAGCCTACAGTCCCAAGCTTGCAAGGTTTTCTGAGCCAGCCGCCCCAACGTAAGCTGGAACCCCTGTGGCCAAGTCTGCTTGCTGAGCCGAAACAAAAATACGCGTGGTGTGACATATTGGGACATGGTGTGACGAGGGTCCGATCACCACACAGATGTACACCGTTGGCGGCAAGTGGAGGCAGATGAGGATTCTGATGTAAAGTCGCCGACAATCACTGAGAGTTTACATCTCACATGCACTCCCCCAAGAGCACTCTTGCATGATGACGTGAGTGTGACATTTGACGTTAAAATGCCCGCCTTGGCACATCCTGATGTGCCTAACCCCTCAATAGTGGCCGGGCTGTGGTTAGTTAGCTACGTGTCAGCAACACAACAATCGGAAAGAGAAGGAAAAGCAAGTGCGTGCGCTGACATGTCGTAAGGTATCGCACGAGCAAAAATCAAGCAACAAGAAGCAAGCAGTGCAAAAGCATTAGGCGTACACCGGATGCAAGTAGATGCAGGTAAGCGCAAGAAACGACCAAAACGATTCGAACGGATGTGCTTCTAGCATCTTCCGCCTGAACCGAGGGGCAAATTGTTGATGCAATGCAGCGCTGACTCGCACAGCTCGAGTTCATTTTCGCAGCCTGAGCCAAGCCTCAAACGTTGTTGCAGGCCAGCCCACGCAATCTAGGGTCGATCCTCGCTGGATCTAACCCCAGCCATAAGTCTTTGGGAAGCTTTGCCTGGTGAGTGAAACATACTGGTAAGCACGACGATGGAGTCATTGGCTGCGACGAACCTCACCAAGGACCTCACGAGAGGTGCACACTCAATCGCCCGCATTTCTGTTTATCTCAAAGGCTGCATTCGTTTGAATTTCTATGCATTTCCAAACTGGTGTATGGAGAAGAGCACAGAGGGCGAACCTTTACTTCTGCAAACACACGCACGCACAAAGCCCATGAAGCCAGGAAAAGGCATCAGCCCCTCTCAATGACTCAACTGAAGCGAAGTGCCGAACCCTGGGGCGCATGCCTCAACAGGCGTCTGATCATAAGCACTGGGGTCGCAGCCTGAAGAACTGCTACGCAAGTGTCGATGGCGATTCCTGCACCTGCACTCGGACGACTCAGAAGCATGAGTTTGTCTATACATCGATATGCGAAGAGGATCTGTGCCTGGGCACATTCGAGAGCCTGATGGCCCGACATTGGCAAACACCATGTTCCGCTCCTCCATCCAACTTGCATGCAAGACAACGATCCGCTCAACGAGCCGCTCACAATGTGCTCAACATACTTGGACTATCATGGCCTGGAGCCCTGGTCGATCAGGATTGAACTCGAACGCATCCACGCCCCAAACTTCCTGTTGTCGTGCGGCTCACTTAAAACTTCATTGCATGTGCTCTCTACACCTGTATTACTAGGAGAGAGCACAATATGATTAAGTGAACAGAGTGAGTGAAGAAGCACGCAATAATACTGGTGTGCGAACGTAATGAGCGAGCAATTTTTGCATTCTTACTTGGCTCGCTTGTAATACTAAAGGAAGCATGCGGGCCCCCTTGTTCGTATCTTTGTTTCACTTTTTGGTAATTGAATTTCTGGAATTATACAGCGAATTAAGAAAGGCCTTCTAGTTTAGTGTTGATTTAGTCTCTTAACAGTATTAATTTTCTATTATCTTTTCCTTTTACTTTCAGTAGCTTTAATATCCTAATTGTAATTGTAATATTGTATCCTAAAGGTAAAGGCAAAAATAATTCGAATTTTATGTTACTTTTCAGGGTTTTCCAGGGTGAAGCGTGAAGACTCAAGAATCGCTTAGTCATTCCAAATCCTGCAGTTCGTCCATGATGCCGCCTTAATAATAGGTTTGTGTCCAGTTCCCACGGTTGAAGAGAATAAGAGAGCACACTAATACTAATGTTACAAGTTAACGCGTGAATATTAGTATTAGTGTGTGAACACATGAACGAAGTAAGGGCCCTATTAATATAATAGCTATAATATGAGGGCCCATGAGTATCCTTAATATTATACCGGGCTAATATACTACTTTCATGCCCGGTTCATAGACTGGTTTTTAATATTGAATTTTCTATCTTCTTTGCCTTACTCTCAAGCAGGCTCAAACTGCTGCTCCCTGATGATTTCTTGCGTCTTTGCCGAAGTCGGAGGGTATGTTGTAAGGAATCGAGCCCTAGCTCGTGACCCACCAAAACGAACGCGCGCGCACAGATTTGCCGCACCCTTGAAGGGTAGAACAACCGAGTGCGTTTTATTGAGATCTGGCACTTCGACCGCCGAGCTTTGTGAAGGAACTTTCTCATTCTTGATGTGGCCATGACTGCCCCCAACGGCAGAAGGTGGCTGCCAGACGTTGCGTGGATCGAGGAAATACGTCCTTATACCACAGCATCAGCATACCATCATTATTCGTGTCGGCCTCCGGCCTCCGGTCGAAGAGGCATCTAGACCAGTCTGCTTCCCCTTTCCCAACCCTTCCCCCCCGCCCGCCTGAACCCCACGCCAAGCGACATACGACTTTGGCTTTCCTTCGGATGCGCAGGCGGCCCTCGCAAGGGTTTGCAATTGTTGTTGGTGTTGTTGCGTAGTGTTCTTACAGCAATGTATACATAATATGAATATGTGTGTGCCCGCGGAGCCGAGCAGCCGCTCTCACCTACGGAAGATAATGAAGACATTCCGTCGCCAACATGTGCCAGTAGCAAAAGTGCTCGTCAGTGTCAGAACGATGTATGCCAACTTATCGAGTTCAACCGCAACTGCTGTGACATTGACATCAAGCAAGCATCATGGCTACGAATGGCGCTTGGACGTGAACATGGGCTCTCGTGTCTCTGCGCCTGGTCCGTCATGGCAAGATTCCTTGAGCACTAGATTGGCGGGATATTGGAGGCATAAACAGAGTGTCGGTTGTATGTACATGAAGATTGGCAGCCTCAAGTCGGACCGTGCAGCACACGCTTTCATTTCCAGCCGAGGTGCGTTGGAACCAAGATTCGTGTGCCAGCAGGAAAATCGACTGTGGAACCTGCGCTGCCATGAACCACACATGCCCAATGTACAAGCAGCTTTCTTACCAAAACACGGCTCGCAGACCTTGGATGGTAACCGAGAACGCTTCCTTGGCACCAGCCAACCCATGGCAGTCATGCAAGGAGCAACATCGGTATACATTATACAACATCATGCCACACCATTCCTAGCTTGCAATTTAACGACTTACAGCAGATGGAAAGGCCGCCGAGTCACTGTAGCGACGTGATGAACTGAGCTAACGGGCGGATGCAGGCGGGCGGCCTCTGGCAACTGTTTGCTTCAACTGAGTTCAAATCAAAGAACACCACTATTACATCACTTCAGTTGATACCAGTGGGTCCAAAAGACGGCCGCGCTGCCACTCCCAAAACGCTGTTGGTTCATCATGTAATGATCGACTTCCCACAACTGTCGCGGGCGCAACTTTGCCCGAAGGATGTGTACACAGAGATCAATGCGTAGAAGCATTGATTCTTCCGATTGATTCCACGTTCTCATGACTATCAATGTTGGCTTTCTGCTTTGACAGTACCTTAGGCATCTCATGCAGTCGCCTCGTAGCAGAAGTTCCTCAAGGCAACATCATCCTCAGAGAGCAGTTCGATTCAAGGAAACAGCGGAGATTTTAAAAGCATAGCATCTGAGAATCTAAAGCTCTTACGTGTTCTTGGCCGCAGAAGCTTGAGCTTTAAGCTAGTCTTACACTAGCTCATTGCATCTCATGACACATGACCGACATGAAAAACTTTTTTGCCCTCGACAACTTGCTGTACCCAAATTCGCCGAGCGACCTTCAAATCAAGTTTGTCCCACAGGGCGGGTATGTCGATTTTGTCCATATCCTTCACACGAAGACGGGTGCTCTGACAATGAACACAAAGTTAAACGGCTTGTGTTCCAGTCCCACTTGTCCCCACAGCTTGACTACGCAGATGCAACTGCTACATGCTGCGAAGGGGAAGTAGCGCATGCAGCGCCGCGTCGTAGGTCTTCGCAACATGCACTCACAATATAGTGATGAGCGATGAAGGCAACGCAACAGCTTCTTTACAAAATGACCTGAGCAATGCTGAGCAATGCCTGAAGTCCAACAGTGGTAGCGGCGAGCTTATCTCAACCCACTTGCGCAGAACCCTGGCGTAGATCCGCGTGCGTAGCGCCTTATAGGGATCCGATGCCCTCGCGAGGTCTTCTGCTTTTGTGACCCGAAAAAGTGAAATGCAAGAAAGCGTTCCGCGGGGCGTTCCCGAGTGACTTAAAGAGCTGCTTCAAGCTCTCTGTGTTCAGGAGGCCCTTGTACAGATGACCCGGGATGTCCGGATCCTCTGATTCCTGCGCTCGGTCTGTGAGACATCAGGTCGCGAAATACACATCACCCCATTTTGGACGCTACAGAACGCAAACACTCATCAGCAGCGGAAGTACGCATCAGGGCAGAGCAACCCTCAGCAAACACAGGTCAAACTGCCGGACGTGCTGCGGACGCCAGCGATTTTGGATGTTTATACAGTATTCTACTATAGTACCTCACTGTCGACAAACGCCTGTGTGCAAGATGTTTGGCGGGTCCGTTGACCATTCAGTTACAGACTTTCTTCGAGTATATAGGGACTTTAGGGTGGGACCCTGCATTTTGGCATACGCAATTTGGACAGACGGTCCCAATATTTCACAGTTGTTTTCAACAATAGAGATTCGGCATAGCTGCTGTGGCCAGGCTGTAGCGCTGGACCCAGGCGGGTTACCGAGAGGAAGCCTAGACAAACCAAGAACCGGCAACAACGTACATAGCTCCAAATCGAGTGGGGATCACGAATCACGGCTCACTTCGCGTTCTTGTGTTCTGGTCATTTTCTGTTGCGCGTTGCTATGCACACAGGAGTGCTGCAGTTTCGAGCTGAATTTTGAGCAGACATGGTTGGCGTCCATGCTCTGCAAGCGCTAGCAGATCGAGGTCACGCCCACTGTGCGTGGTTCTGCTGCGCACCCAGTACTGGCTTCTACAATCGCAGCATGCATTGTTCCTAGTGTTCAGATTGTCAACACGGTTTGGATGCCTGCGCGGGCCTACGGCGGGGGCCTGCCCACCTTGCAGAATAGCCTACGCCGAGTTGATGTTCAGCCCCTGAAGCTATATACGGCTTTTGGAAATCTGCTCCTTCTTCTTTTGCTGAGGATGCGCGTTGCAAGATGGCATTCGACAGGTCAAGAGTGTGTGAAGTGACATGGCCCGGTACTACGATTGGCAAAGGTTTCCATGCACAACAAACAGCCGCCCAAACCGACTCGCGACTTAGACGAAGCCTACGCGCCCCACGCGGATCGCGCCAATCGGTTTTATGTATGATCCAGTGTGGCCCAGCCCATTTTCAACGTCTGAGCATTCCTACGGATCGGACCCAACGCCCACCCAATTTGGCACTTCAGGGTTCAGGGCTTTCCATAGACGATGTCAATGACATGATTTGACATGATGTTCTTCGTGACCGCGACGACTCTAGTCTTCGCAGCTCTGAGTCCCCTGAAATGTACTCGAGAGCCCCTGTCCATTTCGAAAAAGGTTCGGCACTCGACACCAAACTATAATGGGATCGCATGCTGGAAGAGTTGAGTCCCACGGCATGCCAGATCCCCTTTCTGTCGTGACCGCGACCTATGCTGCAATCGTTGCTTCATGTTGCTTCTAAACATCTAAACAGGTGAGCTTGTACCAGTGGGTCTTGAGAAAAACAACCTGTCACTCCTGTCATCTAAGTTTCAACATGTGAGGCGAACTCAACTTGCAGCTGGCTAAGCATTTCGCAAGATACCAAATCACATTATGCCAGCGTAGACTCGGCATAGACCATGGGCATTCGAAAGATCACTCCATTGGTGAGCCCGACATCCAAAAGCAACGACAGTTTCGCGTTTCGCGAGCCTAGATGTGCAAACGTGACAACAGTTTGGCATTTCGCGCGCCCTCGATGACAGCTTCGGGCGCAGCACCCGACAAAGACAGCAGTTTCATACTTCTCTTCAAGTGCATCTCAGAAAAATTCCGGAAGCTACTGGCAGCCTTATACGGTGGCAGCTTCAATCCGCCAGTGATGGACTTGGCCTGAGGTCAGGACATGCATGAAATAGCAAACTGGCTTCAACTTGGTGGTAAGCTGAGAAGATGACCAACTGAAACGTGCCAGTAATTGCGGCCATTCTAAAAATGCAGGTTGTTAGCCTCGGCTTGCCCACAGGCCCTCACAGCAAGTCTTCGCAGCATCATTCTGGCTGCTTCACGGCATCCGCACGGGAAGGACTAGCACCAGGAAACTTATGGCAGCAACTAAGGGACGGATTCTCAAACACGGCATGTGTGACAAATCCAAACGGAAGCCAATCTCTCAGCATGTCTCTGCCACACGGCCTTGCCAGCTCGAGTTTGGACATCTTGCCATAGCGCTCTTCACCTTGGCGTAAGCAGCCATCGCGAGACAGTCGGTTCTGTGGCAGAAGGGCAGCTGCTGTAGCAGCTGCTACAGCGCTCCCCCACCTACGATCACCTATGCTCCACCTTCCAACCATGGATTCCAGCCTTCGGTGAAGTCGGAAAGCGCTGGGCTGCTGTATATCCTGGCACCCGCAGCACATGGGTGCCACCGATGGCGGTAGGAGAGCTCAGGCCTATCATCTATCTGCTTGATAGCGCCGTTCAGAATTCCCAAATTCGCCTGAGACAGCGGAACGACATGGTGCGAGACGAGAGAGCGATGAGAAAGAAAGATTCACTCTGCAGGTCGAGATCAGATTGAATTCTGAGAGCTGAGAGCCAGTCGAAAGGCACCAAATACTCAAAAGCAATCCTCGCTTGAAGATGTTGTAATTACGAAGCAGACATACTCAACGACAAGCCAAGCAAACCACGAGTCGCGTGACAACTTTCGTCAGAACTGTTGGACCGAAGGTGCTTCGCAGCTTCAGTAACAGATGTCAATTCCTCTTCAAGTGAGACTAGCTGCGGCACATCGCCCTTCATCACCGGGAGAAGTGTCTTCATCACTTCAGGGTCTTCTGGGTCAAGTCCGACCATCACCTGGGCGACAGTGAGGAGTCCAACCGCAGGATTCACAGGTTGCATACGGGAAGGCTGCCATCAACTGCAGTACGAATTGCAACATGGCTTGTCCACTTGCCAAGCTCATATCACTGCGAGGGCCAGTGGTCCAAGTAGGTCCAAGTGGCATAAAAGAAATATCTGATGAAAAAACCGTGCAGGCCTGAGACAGAATTTTGCTTGGGTGCTTCGGTACACAGACGGCAAGAGTATGTGACTCCTGACCACTTTTGAATTAGTGACAGCGATGATCGCAAAAAAACCACAAAGCGCCTGAATCGTTTACCTTGAAGAAATGATCACCCGGCCCATGCGGCATGGTTTTGTAGTCCTTCAGACCACTTTCGGGGACCCTTTCACGGTTGTGTCACGTTGTGCCGCTTGTCGCATGTCGAAGCTGCTAGTCAAGCAGTCAAGCTGCTGCTGCAACTCACCGGTCCTCTGCCAACTGTGTCCAAAGCCGCGCTGCTTTCTCGGACTTCATACGCTCTGAAAAGCCCTCGCCTGAGCAGAAACTTGTCGACCCTGCAAGAGCGCGCAACAGCGACTTGCCCTGAGGTTGCCGCAGAACATGTAGTGCTTGAAACATGCTGCGACCCTGCGCTCAAACGAACTCAAATGCATCTGCACCTTTGCAGTGACAAGAATGATCTCAGCTGCAGTCAAGGCACTTCTCGTGCAAGGAGTTGACCTCCTGAGTTCAGCTGTGCTTGCTTGACGCTCAAAGAAACCATAAAAACCATGTGTCTGGGACATGCCCGCAGCACCAGTCTCAGCAGTCAGAGATACAAGCCTGCCTTCCGATGCTCTTCACAGAGCTAGCTACAAGGAGTACACTGCGACAGACATGAGAACAGTAACCAACAAAAGCATCTCGCAAGTACGCACACGATTAGTGCTGCTACTGCCGGGTGGCAAGATTGGACAGCTCCAAGTGGAAGATCTCGCGATCCACATATGGCAGATTGGTCAAAGGCTGGCAGGGCAAGCTTGTGACTGCTTTCTGCTGTGATTTCTCGTGCGTCCTCCAGTTCTCAACATCTGCATGGTCCGTTCTAGGTCTCTCAGCCTGATGGCTCCTGTGTGCTGCTTGGAATCAACATCTTTGGATTTCCGGGCCTGTGCCCCGAGCAGCTGCGTTCGACGCTGGCCACTCAGAAGCGTCGCCTCAACGACCTTCCACGCACGGCTCCACCTTCTTGGCTCGTGCACAGACCCCATGCGCTGACGTGCACCTCGTAGTCACTTATGGACACCATTCCGGCAAAGCAGTAGTTGCTTCCGAGGGCGTCCCTGTCCAAGAATTCGGACTGTGCAAGTAGCTGACGACTGAAGCAACACATTCATTTCAGCCAGGTCCCCCACCTGAGGCGATGGCAGCGCGCGTTGTCGCAGAGTTGCATGCCTCATGCGGCATGCGGCATAAATGACCCCACTTTCTCGCATCACAGACCAACACTCAGCAATAGTCTTGAACACTTGCACAAGTTCCATGGCACGAAAAGTTGACCCAACCACCCCCCAAGCCTTGAGAAACATTGATCACAGGAACAGCCTCGAGTGCAAGGCAAGTGCTTCAGCCGTTCTGAAATGCGAGCAAGTCCGAGGCAGTCGCCATCCGACTAAGCGGATAACCCTCAGCTGACAAGCCACTCGATTCCGCTCAAATCCTGCCTGACTAGGCCTAGGCTTTAATTCTTGTTTGCAGGCACCTGTATTCGGTTAAAGCGCAGGGCATCACAGGCTGCAAGGTGCAACAAGATGACACTCAGCTTAGCTTGCCCAGTCAGAGCACTACCTGCTAGGCGCGGTCGAGGCGCTGGATGCTGCAGAAGGCTGATTTGTAGCCGCGATGACAGGCCAGGGCAGCCAAAGTTGGGAGTGAGCAGGACCACAATCAGAAACAGGAACACCTTACGATATGCATCTTATGCAAGCACGAAGGAGCGTGACAACCACACAGTGGGGCAGCAAAGGCTTGCCAGCAACGCACACAAACCTTCTTCGGTCCAAGTCTCAAAGATCGGTACTGCTACAACAGCCACGGCAAAGGCCTCGACTGAACAAAGCAAGAGATCGCCCAAAGACATGGCCGTCAGTCGGCATTTCTTTCGGCAAATGCTGTCTCAGTCAGTTCATGTATCACCTCGGTGCAGGTGCAGAGGCTCAATGACAACGCAAGAAAGGGCTTCTGCAAGTCTGCAGAAACATCACGCTTCCACAGCCCCTGATATCTTTAACATGCCACCTTTCCGGTTGCCGTCGAAACTTGACACGTGAAAGCCACGCGTGGCTTCGAAATCGAAAACCTAAATTCGCCTTGTAGTACCACATTCTCAAGACAAGCCACATACATTTAACAAAAAAAAAAAAAAACATCAACCTACAGAACCAACCCCACGATCAAGGGTTTAGAGACACCATGCCGAAAGTACCACGGCTACATGAAACTAAACGAGGCTCCGCCGTTCGGCTCCACAATTGTTGGGGGGTGTCTTCTTTGCTGTTTGCTCGAGAGCAGGGCGGACGAAAGCTAGGTCCCCGCAGATGGGCCGTCTGCGTGCTCTTTCGAGGTGTGTAGGGTTTGGGTGTCCGGTTTCCAAAGTAAACATCCTCGCGCATGTCTCCCGACGGTCCCAACGGCTTAGCACGAACGCTGCGGCTTGGCAGGTACGACTTGAAATATCACTGCACGCTGAGAGAGTAGGAAAATTTGGGGGGGGGGGCCTCAAGGAAGGGGCTCACCTAATCGAGCAAACCTCCCCCTCCCCAGCCCTGGGAGACATCAGGGACATTGCCCCCCAACAAGAAGGTTGTACAAAAAGCTCCCGCAAGCCCCAGAGGAGCTAGCTTTCCTGAATGTTTGGAAACGTTTTATTTGACACGTCTGTCGCGCATGGTCAGCGTTTAGACGGTTTAGGGCTGAAAGCAGAAACTCGATGAAGGTTTCGCATGTTGTAGAAAGAGGCAAAACAGCTGTAAATGGCAGTATTTGGGGCATGTTCGTAATAGGCATGAACACTTGTGACAGTGCGTCTTAGTGGCAGAAGCACCAAACAGTCTTCTTCAGTATGTTCTCATGAAAAGCAAAAACGCCGAACATTCCAGTGTTGTGGGCATGTTCGCAAAGGGCTTGTGACAGCGGATCTTGTTGCAGCAACATCTTGTATGACCATGCACGAACGCAGCGTTTTGGGGCACGGTTAGCATAACATCGTCGTAACCAACCCCCACCCTTCAACAAAAAAGACAACACTAAACGGCCCCGCTTGCACAAACAAACAAAAGCGCAAACACACATCGACTTTCTCTAGGCGATGCGCCTGCCAAGCCGAGCCCAAGAAAAGGGTCACCTCGGTGGGATCCTAGGAACATCTCGACACGTTAACAAAAATACATGTGCCCCGGCCGGCTGGTGCCGTACCCAACATACTCCGTCACAAAATGAAACTAAGCAAAGGGCCACAAAAGCTACAATCGGGGACAGCCCGAAAGCTGTGTGCACCGAAAGAGTTGCGTTGGGCATCTCCTTGCTGCAAGCACAAGCACAAGGTGGCAAAATCCCAACACACAAGCAACCATCTACATCCATTTACAAGCCGGGTGACCCCAGTTGCAGGAGGCAGTCGGGCCGCCTCGCAGACTGCTCCCAGAATCTCTGCTTGATGCAGCAGAATCCAGCACAAAGCTGCCTGGAGCAGAGGCTCTGCCTCGACCACCGGTGCGGCGCAGCAGCCTCCTGAGCTCCACTCACTTGGCAGGGTGCAGGGTCTTGTTGCAGAGCGTAGGCGGATCACCATTAAACATCGCTGCGTGCAGCTGGCCGCTGACAGCCTTAGTGCAAGATAGGCTCAGATAGTGCTAGCGGCTAGCGTACGTCAGCATTCGAAGAGCAAGCTTCATAGGCATGTTTTGCTTGCAGGCGGTTGGGCTCAGGCGGCACGGCGGCACTGGCGAAGAACTGACTACATTTCTTCTCTAAGCCATAAGCGGATAAACGCAAGAAAACAGAGGAGACATGCGAAGAGTGGCAGACGGCAGGTGCTGGATCAACTCGGTACAGTAAAGGAACCCTGGAATCTGTAGGGCATGCATGCAATGCATGCCCCTTTTTGCAGCTGACTGCTCTGGAAGATCCAAATGCCTGGCAGAGAATGAGAGAGGAAACAACCAGAACCTGTCTGACGACATCCGCCGGCATGCAGCAGCGTGGCTCCAAGCAACGCATCTATGCAAACTTAAGGTGGACCTTCAAAAACCAACTGGCTGTGCACATGTGAACTTATGTGAACAAAGGCGCGAATCTGGCGTGGCATATGCAGAACGAGCATGAACAGCAAATTTTGGCAGGCTGGCGGAGGCGGCGGCCAGTAGGCAAGGTGATCGCGCTCATTGGCCTCCTTGACGTCTTCCAACCATCCCGCTCGGGCACCTGTCACATGCGGCACATCATCGGGAGCAACTGGCAGCGTAGAGCCCTGCCACAGTGAGCTAATGCTGGGACATAGCATGCAGGAACTGGCCTGCAAAACTGTCGCAATACGGGACGTAAGGCTTGATGTCGAGGACCGGTGTGCCGTCGAGTAAATCCAAGCCATGGACAAAAGCTGGGCAGCAGAATTGGTGTGCAAAACGGGGTTAAAGGAGATGTTGAAGCATCTACATTCTGTCTACGCTCGACTCATTTGAGGACACTCTGCCGCTATCCGTCTGTTCACTGTTTGTTTGTCAGTATTGCAGTCACAATATGTCAATGGAATTCACAGCCAAACAGGCATCTGCTTCAGTAGTTCACCACACTAAACCACACTCCAGGAAACTTGCCAGGACAGTCCGATCACGTGAACACAATCACTTCGGTGGTATTTCCGGTCAGGAGTTTGAGTCCCGGTGGCGGAATTTGTTATTGAAGGCCGATGATTGACTCCAAAAGGAGATTCAAAACACCGTCTAAAAGTTCTCCGAACGAGATCGCAGAGCCTTGGTTTGTTGTGGGCCAAGTCTGGATGGTTGAAGTAAAGTTAACAAGCTTCGGACTCATTGCAAGATCCGCTGTAGTCTAGCTGCTTAGGATACTCGGCCCTCTGGAAAAACGGGGGTTCCGATTTTCCATGGGATCTCCTGTTTGAACAGCGTGGGTCTTGTGTCTAGCGAAGGGCTTTGCAGAAGCTCGTGCGATAGTTTAGTCCTTTGGCTTTGTGGCTTCGGGGTCTTGGGCCTGGATGGGGCCCACATCCCCTCAAATTCGCTGCCCGATACGAGTACCAAGGAAAAGAAGGCTCGTTCGGTCCTGGAACCACCTGAGCTTGCGGCTTCTCTCAAAGTAGCATTACATGTGCGTACCCTGCATCTCTGTTACATGGAAGCCCAGTCAATTCCTCATACAAGAAGCCGATGCTCTGCGCCAGAACACACAACAAAGGCGAATGCTGTCCCATCCAATCCGAAAATGACATGCGTACGCACAGAGATGACCAGGGCCCTATGGTTCATGACAGGCCTCGCAGAGTGGCAGTGTCCACATCCATCAAACCTGAGATGCAATGCTCTGCATGATCGGTGGTGCCTATGGACGCCTGAATTGCACGAATCTTAGCTTAGTCTGCGGCGGCACGCCGAAAGCCCGATGTGGTTCCTTGGCTGTCTGCTGTGGTGTAGGTCTATTAGTAGGCGCATCTCACCCGAGAAACACAAGCCATGATACAAAAACTAAGCACAGGAGAGTACAAGGTAGACTGCGCAGAGAAGTACACAGGCACACATAGGCACACATTCTTTCTTGGACAGTGATGACATGCTCAACTGAAAGGAATAAATGAATTAAATTCGTGTCTCGGTCGATGTGGAGCTCGCGTAGCAAAAAGACCGCGCTTCTGGCGTGGCCCTGAGCGACGGGGTCCACATATCCGGTAGCCCATCTAGTCCATCTAGTCCTCTGATGCTCTCTGTCCCCATTCTTTTGGCACTTCATGACGCTTCACTGGCCTCTTGGTGGAGTCACGCGCGCTGACCAACCTGCCGTCTTCGTTCAAGCGGGCCCACCAGAATCTGGATTCTGTAGACTGTACTGTCTCTTAATGTGTCTGTTGCCTTCATTCATGTGCAGGTAGCTGATAACCTGGCACGCAACAATTCATGCCACGTCACCACCAACAGCGCAGCAACACGGTTGGTGCTGGACCCAGATGAACTCGAAGCCAGCAAGGTCTTGCAAGGCCGCTCGAAGTTTCGCCTTCAGGTGGCACTGGGATGCCGCGATGCCACTGAAGCTTGTGAAGACATGGACCGTCCTCTGGATTTCGCTCACTGGGCACGAGCTCCAGCAAGCCAGTGGCAGCTTCTCCTCCTGCAACCTGAAGCTCCAGATTACAGATTGGCGATAGGAACAAGATGGAACAAGGAAGCACCTGCAGGGTCCCACACTCCAGCTGTGACGGTCGGCTGTCGGGGACAGCCAAATCGTTCCTCTCGTGTTTCTGCATCGAGCGACGCCGCATCGACTCGCATCTAAGAATGATTGAAGCTTCTCCTTGTAAGGAGAGCGCGCAATTGCAATGGTTTGCATGTTGACCTGCCACGCGCAAACGACGTGACACTGCTGCAGAATTCTGCGGCACCGTGCTAGAAGCGAAGGCAAGAAACAGCATACTTGACAAAGTCGCCTCCATAGGTGTGGGAAACGCATCTGTGTGAACCTGAAGTCCAGAATTGGCACACTTTGTGTCGTATCTGTTCTTGTAGTTGTCTTGCTTTTGGCCATCCATCCGAAGACACAGGCCATGACAAAACACGGCATAAACTAAACGAATGTTTAAATTTCAAAACATGTGGAATGTGTGGATATGTGTGGATCAACGAGCTCTCTCAAGGCCTGCGGAGGTCTGGAGGCACGTCTTGGCATGGATACCTCCCCTGCTGGCAGAGCAAAGGTGCTATTGAAAAAGGCGTTGGTCAGGACACTGACGTCCCTTCGAATACATTGAAACATGCTGTGCGCCTCCAGTGCTTGAGAGGCAACGGATCAAGCCTCAGCCGCAAGGAACTCGCACTAGAGGTCAGAACGCCACTTTACATCACGAATTAGTGCTGCAGACGATGTGGACGAACGCGAGCAGCCAGAACAGCATGTTATTCCATGCGATGTACTGTCATGAGGCATGCTCGCTACCAGTAGCATGGAGGCTGGTGCATGAGACCCCATTCGCGGGAAAACATGAGTGGTGCATTCCGCATTCGCTGACTTTTCTCGCTTGCAGACTTGTCTCAGGGTCAGCAAGCCAGCGCTGGCTCTGCCCTGATTGAAGCAGCCTCTAATCATCCGGCTCGGTGAACTGTATGCCACCCATTCCTTGGAACGCGCGCTGCGCCATGCTAGATATGACATTTCATACTTCCCACTGAGAGGTCGGAGATGCTGATCGGGAGCGCAACCCCAAAACAGGCAACTCGAAACTCAATGATTCAACCGTCGCAACTCGACGCGAAGCTTTCCACCAACACCCTATAGAATGTCTTTTGAGATGTTCAGTGCCATGGGTCGGGTATTCATTACACCCTTCTGCGGCTTCTCCTTCACTGCCAGCTTGGTCCACTTCTGCCCGTCTTGGAAGACGATGGCACTTCCGTCCCATTTGCCGACCTCAGACTTAGACTGTGCCTCTGCTTGCGGCGTCCGCCTGTGCCGACTTGATTCTTGAACTCTAGTCATGGCAGTCAAACATGGTCAAGCCGTGTCAAGGTAAGGACTTGGCGACCTTGCTGGGCCCACCCTTTGGAGAGAAATCCACTGTGATTTGGTCGCCCTCAACTTTGCCTCAGGCAAGCACCGGGCGATGGCTCGGAGGTCAAGACACTGGCCACTGCACCTGTCATGATGCGGGTGCCTGGAAGCAGGAATTTCTCCAGGTTCTTGTTCTGCTTGCAAGTTCTGCCCTTCTCAGGGTCCTGTTGCTGCAGCAAAGCAAGCCAGATCAAAACACATCGAAGCACACTCGGCCCAAATATGCACATGTCTGCATAAGGACTACGACCGAATGCGCAAAGCATACAGCAAGTCTCACCACCAGCCACTCGTGATCACAGTGTCAGCCTTGATGTTGACTTGGATGTTGCCCGAGCCCAGGTCCAAGATTCGCCTCTTGCAACCAGGATACTCTGGGTCCTCAGCAAGTTCTCCTCTCTTAGCGTCTCATGCATTGCCACAAGTCGAAGCATTCTAAGCGCAAGTTCTTCAGACAGGCGTCGTCGTAACTCCCTCCCCACTGGACGGCAGCAAAGGCAGCCTCTGGTTGTCCTGATGTGCAGACTCACGAGGCTAGAGGGTTACAGGACGGTTGCAGGACAATTCGGACTTGGCTTCATCGGATACAACAAAACCTGTTGCGGAGGCTTTCAGGACACTTCATCAATGATCCGCCGACCTCGACCGCTGGGGGAGAGCGGGTCGAAATTGTATCTCTTGACGCACTACTGCTTGACTGGGGCCCCAGGTTCCCTCGGTCCCAAGGCTTTGACACTGACCCACTGCCGACACGGGTGAACTTTGGCTGCTGTCATGAGTCAAGTACCTACAGTAATGTTTAATCCCTTCGACCTGGCCAGACAAACAAAAACACACACACACACACACACACACAACAGGCAACTTTAAGTTTCTTTTCGAAGAGGTCGGATATACATTTCAGCACACAAAACTAAGAGTGAGCATCGTAAGCATCAGCGGTTCCAATCCGGAAAAGCGTGGGTTTCCCCTTTGCCAACTCGGGCGAGCACTAGCAGCATCAGCTCGGCCAAGGGTGAAAGGAGAATGGCCATTGGTCAACCGCTACGTCGACTGCCTTGCGTTTTCCAATAATGTTTTCCACCACGCCCAACGCGCGCACGCACACGATCGCACACGTGCACACGATGGCAGCTGCAATGGCGTGGGCAAGCTCCGGCTCGGAGTTCGCTGGGATGAGGCTTGGGGCGGGGCCAGCTGTGGGCGACAGCCCCACTACGTGTTCAACAGCTCAATGAGGGCTTACTGTGCTCAATGAGGGCTTGACGAGACAGACTTGAGCTGACTTGTGATGCAGAGGGCACAGAGTGCAGCGTGCAGAGAGATTGTATGCACACGAGCTGTCCCAGGGAAAGCAGGGGCGCCGTCGCGAGGCCTAATGCTAGCTGCCGGCGGCCCACAGCACCTTCACACCGATGACCAAGATTGGGATCACATGGCCTCAGGCCTGGACTGCAAATGCCACACCTGTGCCAAAGGCTTGTAGGAATGCTGTTGCGCCCAGCAACCTCGGCTGTTGGCTGGTTCGCATTTCTTTGTCAATTGGTGGCTACATTCAGCGAAGGAGCGTGGATACTGCCACAAGAATAAGGGCAGTTCCGCGAAGTACATGTCCTGCTGGAAGCAGTCTACGAGTCTATGCAACTATGGTCACTGGATGTGCTGCGCTAACCCTTCCTTGTGGCCTCTTGGCCCCTCTGTGCAGCACTTGTAGCACCATGGCTTGAAAATCTTGAGTTCGGAAAAAGCTATGCAAGAGCGACAAGAGAATACAAAAGAGACAACAGCTGTAGAGTACTTCAACAGATGAATGCAAGCAAGCCCGTGCGACCCCATGAGCATCCCACTTTCTGCTCAGCCTGCGATCCACGTTGACCAGGGAGCTCCTTCTGGATCTTCTTCGCCCCGAGGGCATGCTTCTTCTTCCCAGTTGGCTCCGGCAACTCATGTGCAAAAAGGGTGTCGTGATGGCATTGACGACCGAGTGCGTCCATTAGAATGTTAAGCGCCTTTTGCAGTGCTGCCGGCAAGCCATCTGATGGCTCCCCGAAGTTCTCCAGCAAAAGCGCAGCAGCTTCTATCGTTGAAATTCGGCCCTCCTGAGATTGCCGTCTCCAATGAAAATTGGACTTGCCATTGGGGATGAGCTTCACGTGCTTCAACGACTGAAATCGTTTGTGCATTCGCTGTGCTTGGTTCCAAGTACCATCGATTAGAATAGCAACGGGAGATACGGGAGTCTCCGCCTGCATTGATGGGCTTGTTGGGCTTGCCGTACTTGCCATGCTTGCTGCTTGCGCCGCTTGCGGAAAGCTCACACAAACGTCGCGCACGGGCTTGGCGTCTTCAGATGGGTAGACAACAAAGGCATGGCGTTCACGCAACAACTCCTCCAATCGAGCTTCGTCCTTAGACACACCTTGTATTAAAATGTCGGAAGACTCTGGAAGCAACAGCTGCAGAATTTTGCCTGTGTTGGAGGCCCGTCGGCGCTCTTTGTGATGAATCCAGATCACGAAGTGCAAGCAGTGCAAGTGCGCACATTTCTGTTCATTCAGCATGGTTTGCCTCGCATTCTGCACGGCGGCACAAATACAGAATTCGACCTGCATCATGCATTTCGGGCATTTTCCTTCCGCCTGCATCTCCACTTCCAGAGAAGTCGCACGAAGTTCAGCCATCGCTTGGGCACGCTGTTCGGGCGGCAGCTGCAACACAACTTCCAAAGTTTCGTTGCGGTGGCGCTCAATGGATTTCAACACGTAGCATCTCAGGGCCGCAGCCTCCTCGAACATCGAAGGCATGGTCGGCACGGGTTGCTTTCGCTGCCTGCGCCAACGCCACACTTTGTCCGGCTCGCTTTCCATTGCCATGTGAAATCCATGCGAAAGACCTCAATGACTCAATGACCTCAAACGTTCACTACGATGCTATGTTTCATGGGGCCGCAGATGTCAGACGATCAACGCGGCATGGCTTTTCGTTGTGTTGCACTACATGAACTGCATGATGCTTCCGGAAACTGATGGAGGAATGTGAAATCTGAGCAGAGCTTCTGCACAGGAGGGTCAGCACTCTAGGCTGCAGAAATTTCGCAACAAAGTCTGCGGGAAGCCTCCAGTGTATTCCAGTGTGGCAAACCCGGAACCTCCTGGGATCCCTTAGGCCCCGTGGCAGCCTCGCGATCTGGAAACCCTAAACGAACCCTTCGCGGCATCCTGCAAGCCTTTAAACAGGCCAACAGGGCTTCACGAGCCCTCCAGCAAGCCTTCACGTCCCTGAAGAGTGCTTATGCTGCAGGATGCTGCAGGATTCAGTATGTGCTTCAGCTTGTTTCGGATGTGTTTCGGGATGTGTTTCGGGTCGGCTGCTCTCCTTTGCATCTCTTCCCTCGACAACCGTGGTTGTTGTGCCCGCGCAGGCCGCGGAAACTCCTCCGGCTCACCACTTGGACCACTGCCGAGGGACGGCCCGGCTGCCGAAAGGCGGCGAGTGCAGGCGTTTACAGTTCTGATCGAAATTCAGTCACTCATTCAAAACATATTACACATGGAAAGCCCAGTGTCCCAAAGCTTCCCTCAACATCGCTTGCGTGGAATTCACAGGCAATATGAGGCTGCAAAATTGTGCTACCCGCGTTGTCTGTGGAAAAACCGAGGTGGCGGCCTCTAGAAGACACGCAAACGATACCAGCCAAAGCCAAGCGCCTGCAGAACTGAGTCGTCGGGCATTCTCACTGCCCAGATGAGGCGTGCCAGTAGCTGCCAGTTCGTTCATGGCATGAGCGGCCGAGTGAAATCATGTGCTATCCTACCTGCCTCCTCCACCACAAGCTTGTCCAGGGCTGGCATCTGCGAGTGTGCACCTGAAGCGACTGGAACCCCACGCAGGATATTGCCGGAGGAATATGAATAATGAGGCAGCGTCCGCACCAAGGGCTCTCGTCACCCTGGTTGCTCCAGCAGCTGCAAGTGTCATGAGCCACCGGCTACAATAGCGTCACCCTTGTCTCAATCGATAGACCATGTTGCCACGGAAGGATGATGGAAACCCGACTATTTCCTGTGAAACAATATCCTGCCGAACCCTGCGAGCTGATGTCTGCGCTGCCTTTTGTACCAGAAGCAGGCTAGAGATGCTAGAGCCAGGACGTGCGCAAGGGCTGAAGCCAGTAGTGAGTTGGGTGCAGCATGGCCGCGAGACGACTCTGGAGCAAACATCCTGCGGACATTTTCTCAAATCCCCAATGCGCTTGCGCGGCAATGCGCAGCCCCCTTCCTGCACAGAGCTCAGGTTGATGAACACCCAAATAAAAATGGTGGGCCATATTGGGCCATAATACGGCGCATTGCGTATACTCTGTGTGCTCAACACCACGAGAGCATCAAAATAGAGCTCTTGCCCAGTCCCTAATTGGTCCAGTGGCCAAAGATGACTCTGCCCAGACTTACGTTTAAATTACACGCTTGCCGACCTGCCAATCCGAGAGGTCGGAAGTGCTACCTGTAGTAAGAATCCTGGCATCGCCAACGTTTCACCTCTGGGATCGACAGCGACGGCAGATCGATAGTTCGCTCTGTGACATTACATGATTTACATGTGCCCGTCTCAGGCTTTGTCAGCAACCTCGGGTCTGGCCTGCTCAGGTCGCAACTATGACACTATGACTTCTCAGCCACGGGTCATGCCGCAAGGTCCTTGATCGCCACCTCGCTACGCACCCTGGGTGGTGGCGTGAAGGCCTGTTGACCCAGTCACTCATAATTAAGCGGTGACACAGCGTGACTATACTTCACAGAGACAAAGGCCCCAGCTGGCGAAGATGATTTGCGGCTATCTGGAGTTTGTGGAATGTGCCTCTGAACCTCACCGGCAGATGGCAGCAGCTTCAGTGTCAGTTTGTAGTGGCCGCATCTTGGTCTTCTGAGCTTTCTGAGTTGGTTGCAGGTCGAAATGGAGCTCTTTGAAACTTCTGCACCTTCGGCCAGGCAATTTGAATCTGATGGTCTGGTCTCCGTGTCCAATGCATGTCGGGCCCAGCTTCAGCCGTTGAGCTGATGCAGAAGCCCATTTCGCAGAGCTTTTAGGAATCGTGAGGTGGCTATTCTTATTCTTGCCAAGACACAAAGACATGTTACAATACTCCAGCCACATTGGCTGCTAGCGCTCTAGAATGCACAGTAGAAGGGAGTCTCAAATTCACAACTCAAAATTGCTCATCAATCAGTAGCACTAACCATGCCTCGGCGGACCCGCTTGACCTCCAGATGAAGAGCACCTCCACAGCATCACGATGCACATTCTGTTTTAACTAACAACCTGAACAACCAATTGAATCACAATACTTCGCAATGCAACGTGTTGGCCCTTCGACAGGGTCTACTGCGCCTTAAACCCTGTGCAGAAAGCGCATTTTGCATTTGGCATCGCTTGGCATCTAGACATGACGAGTCATGACGAGACTGAAGAGCACCTCCACCTGACAAACCATGATAGAGGTTCCTCTCTTAATATGTGAATAGTTCTTAATCGCTGCCCTTACCTCTTCACCGCATCCTACATCCTAGATCCTTAAACCTAAAACCGGGTTGGCTTGTGATCTTGCGGCATTTTTAATCCACATGAACATTACCGAAACCCCAGTTGCTTGTGGGTTCTTTTCGGACAAGAGGGCCTTGGGCTGCCAAAACAAAAGGGTCCGCAGGTTTGGGAATGTGTGGGGATCTTGAGAAAAAAGTTGAGCGGGAGCGCGTGCAGAAGATCCCAGTACTGAGTGCCCGGGAGCGGCTGCTCACCATGATTGCTGCGCAACTCAGTACTGTCTACCTATTACCAGTTGCCATTACGATTCTGTGAGTGGCTTCAAGTGCCAAGGCTGCACACATGTTGCACAAGTGCTGCACATGAGGCGTCACCGACTAAAGATCTGCTTTTGAGGCTCCCACGGTGTTCGAGGCTGCTAGCAAGCTGTCACTGGCAGCGTCAAAGTGCAAACAGGAGATTGTTGCCTGGCGGTCAAGCAGAAAGCCGTGATTCCGAAGTCTCTGGGTTGGTAGACGCTTGTGGCTGCCAATCCTATAACCTGTCGGCCCCGCCCCCGGACCCGCAAACCGTTGAGGCGCCACGGATGGTGGCTCCAGACACCTGGAAAACGTGTTCTTACTTAATTCGTACTCAGCATGCGCCTTGCGATTTTTGAATCTCACTGGCTGGGCTTGCAGCGGGAAGGGGAAGATCTCAAGGCTGCAGCCATCCGTCACGGCAACTGAGTTCCTCAAAACGGAACTCAACCACACGATGAATCGTGCCACCCGGCGCCAAATCAACAGACCTCCTGCCTGCCGACAATTTCATGGAAACGGCGCTCTAGAAGACTAGCCTGCATCAAGCACGACACAGACGACACACCATCGCCGAGCGCATGTCACCTGCTTCAATGTGAAAGGGCCTTCATCGGCTCGCGATTGGCCCAGCAGCCGTGGATCTGCGCGCCAAGTGGCGCGGTCCATGGGCAAAAGGGGACCTCTTTCACAAGAGCCAGGGTCGGCAGCCGGCGTGCCATAGGCACGTCAAATGCCAGCTGCTTGCCAGAGAGGTCGGTACTTAGCAGAAAATTGCATGGCAGCGTGTCTGCAAAGCAAATGTCGAAGATTGGCGCCTCATGTCCACGCAAAGTGGCCACTTTGGTGACAATCTCTTCTCCGGTGTGGACTCCGGTATACACACAAGCCCTGCAAGTAGCCTCTTTGAATCGGAATGTATGGATGCAGCCGTCCTCTGTCCCGACTGCTAGCCACAGGGGATGAGCCCCAGACATGTCCACAGCAGAAAACTTTGCACAAGTCAGCTTGGCCTTGTTGGCAGAAAGGGTTCTCCGAAGGACATAGTGCCTCGTCTTCTCGCTCATTATGGATAAAGTGGCATCACTGCATCCGACAGCCAGCCATGCTGAAGACTCTTCAGCAGCAGACCCAGAAATAGCCAGACAGGTCACACCAGCGGACGCCCGCAAGCTGCGACTTTCAATGCACTCCAGATCAGAGCCGCTGTAGCAGCGGACCACCCCATCCAAAGCACCGGTGTAAATGCAGTTCTCGGCCGGATGAGCAGCAACTGACGTCAACTGCAGGCTTGGCTGAGATGCAAGCACCTCGCATCTTTGGATGCCCTTGACACCATCCAGTAAGTCCATGCAAATCAGGTGCGTTTTCGAGGCCAGAAGAAGTTTGTCGTATTTCCAACTTGCCCCTGAAACAAGGTGAGTCCTGAAGCGAGATTCAGGCCAGCAGTCCAAGGCTGAAAGATCCTTCTCGACGGCTTCACCAGAACTTAAGATGGTACAGACTCCATTTGCGTGGACTGCAGCGAGAGAGTCCCGAAGCGGCAGGATATGTGCTATCGGGGATGGCTGAAAAGCCATCTTCCGCACCGCTCGACTGCCATGAAAGAAAAAGATTTCTCCCGCGCTGCCTCCAACGACGGCCCGGTCCCGTGCTACCCAGGATGCACAAACAACCGTTTTTGGCACTCCATCACATCCGAAAGCTCCTCGGCGGCCGTCGATTGCAGCACTGAGGCGTGCTGACCGGGCAGACTGCCAAAACTTCACATGCTGTGAGCCATAGGTTGCAAACAGGAGTGGAAGTTCACTGCCTCCCGGCGCACTGGCCACGCCGCTGATGCCACCGCCCTTGAAGGCGGAACAGACCACCAAGGGAGCCCCATCCCTGCGACCCATACGGAAGACTCCGGCCCGCGCAGCTGGCCAAAGTGCCATCGTCCTGTCACGGTCTGATCCAATGGTTACGAGCACCTCTCCATCTTGGATGAAGCCGATGGTCTCGACATCATGTTGGTGGAACGAGAAAGTTGCTAAGATCTCCAGCGTTTCTGAGTCCCAAAGCAATACTTCTGCCCACTTTGATCTTGCCTGGTGCTTCTGTCCGGATGCCCCTAGCCTTTGCTGAAATGAAAAGGCTAGGCATGTGACTGCGGAGCCGTGCTGAATAAATCGCTGCTGCTTCGACCCCAGTGAGATCTCTACCACCAGTCTGCCCGCTGCAAATGCACAACGCTCCTCCGACAGGAAAGTCAGGCAGCTAGCCTCAAAACCAAGGACCTGCCACAGCTGCAGAGAAGTCTCCATGGATGTGTAGCTAGCAGGTTGCGGCGACCTGTGTTCTTGCTTAGTGGTCTGTACTGGCCCGCCGCTAGCAGCTAGCTTTGACACTGCACCTTGCCCCAAGAATTTTCCTGTGCAGGACCATATGTTCATATGTTCATCAGATGATCCTTGAGTCGGCGCACAAAGAATCATAACCCTCTCGACTGGAACATATCTCGGCCACTCTGCAGGAGTTGTTTGTCAACACAAGTTCCTAGTGTTTGACTCCGCGCGAGCTGCTCGTCCACCTTGAGGCTCACTAACCTAGGCCAACCTGCGCTAACCTGCACTGCTTGTTCTACCATCGGTCAGCAAAGGTCCCCGTTCTCGTCGAGGGGGCCTCAGTGCGTGCAAAACTAGACTTTGCCGTCGAAAGCAATGAAGGAACTATGGGTTGGAGTTGCGGTAGAAATAGGATGACGATGGATTCATGATGCTTTCATGCTTCACGGATCTTTACTGGAATTTAGACGTGTCTGTGCGGCACTGGCAAAGCGATTCACCAGGGCCACGGCAACAGGCGCAGGTTTGAGCTGGATCACAGGGGAAATCTACCCGACCGTATCGGTGTGTTTGACCTTGGCGTGACATCGCTTAAGGCTGCCCTGGATTTTCCGGGAACGGCACTTGGGGCCATGGCCTGCCACTCCGGGCGCCTCGCGTTCGACTCCGACTCGGGCTTGCCACCTTTGTGGGTCAGCCGAGTCCTGTAATCACTGCAGTCACATTAGTCACATGTAGTTTCTGCAGTCTGTCCGTCACATCCTGTCAAAACCAAGGGCTTGACCGGATCGTCTTGCAGTTCGTCGCCTGCGGGCAGTGCGGGGCTGGGAGGTGCCTTCAGACAGTGCAAAAACAAAGAAGAACTGCAAACATTTACACCAAGTTTAAGCCTGACTTACGATCACTCCATCATCGAAGATAGGTTAAACGCGTTTTGCCTGGGCCTGCCTCGGGCCCTTCCCCTCAAGAATCTCGCTATCGCATCCAGCAGCTTCTACGCAAGGGTGTCTCCATGGACCAATACTGGACCAGACTGCATAGAGTAAGTAGCGACATGTTTTGCAGCCCACGAAGACACAGACTCAAGGAAGGCCTGCCACAGATTGCTCCTCAAGCAACCCCAACGCATATCAACACACAACTTACTATGGCTCGTGTGGCATCAAAGTGTTCTGAGTCAGTTCTGACATGTCGCAGGAACTTGTGAACTTCAAAAGCACATCGATGACCATGAGCAAAGCTACACCAATGTCCTTGAGACGTGATCGCCACACCGTGACAACGTTGAAAAGCCAGCGTCGTCGTGCCTGAGAAACTGTGTTCTGCTTAAGCTCGCGTCATTGTTTGCACACATGTGCACACCTTGTCTGGAACTGGAAGCTGGGTTGCTGGCCCTCTCCAATATCCAGGCGGCACAGAAGGCTCTGGGTGCCAGATGCGCTCGTCTGTCCAACACCTTCTGCACATGATTGGATGGCAGTTCTGAATCTTGCTCATCCAGCTTCACGCAGGACAGAAAGCCTTTGACCTTGCTCTGTCTTGCTGTTGTCCTCCGTCACAGCAGATCTGTTTCGTTTCTTGTGCTCTGGCTTTCCTTAGACCTTTGTTGTCAGAATGTTACCCGTTTACAACTGTTGCCTTTCACCCAAGGTCAAAGCATGTCAAATCCCCATGTGACGGCTGAGTAACCCTCCGGGATACCTCTCAGCCATGATGCTCTACAATTCAAATCCTGCCGAAACAATGAAAACGGAGATGCACACATCCGCGGACGCGCCTTGGCGGCCACAGCCTGCCCGCAGCTCAGAAGCTCAGTACAAACATCCAAAAAGAGTGCAAAAACGATGTGAGAACTCAAACTCAACATCCAGCCCGCCTGACTGCAAACAAGGCCGGCAACGATACCACAGGCCTGTCATGGTGAGGTCGAAGGGTAAGACAGAGTAAGAAGAAGAAGAAGAAAGATTGCCTCTGATTTGGGAGTCCCCGGACGAGCTGCCCGCAGTCCAGAGTCCAAACGTGAGTACCTGCAGTCCGTGCACTTGTGACAACTTGCTACCGGTCTCAGCGTGTGCTAACCTGCCTGGGCTTCCAGGTAGCTGGAGCCAGCCTGTCACAGTCGACACTCCAAAGCAAATTGCTGATCGGGTTCGGCACAGCCTCTCAAACCTTGGGTGCAATCTGCCGCTTGCCTCATCCGCCGGCGCATTTGTGACACTGCCAGACGAACCTGGCCGACAGCGCGCAACAGCAGTTGCCGCGTGCTTCATTTTGGCATTAGCGCAAAAAGCGGAAAAAACCTTCCGGCATCTTCCCTGCCTTCCGGCGAACCAAGTTCTGCAGAAGGGCCACGCCGGCCCTGAAAGCTGTCAGCGCCTGTCCAGTTCGGCTGCTGCAGAAGGTTCATGACGATTCCGAAACTCTTGCCCAGGCCTGGGCCCGTGATCGGCTTTCCCGGCTACCTCGCACAGGCACACATGCAGAGGCGCCCAAGGCCTGGAATCAGTACTGATTTCATGATTTTGGCAAATTTTGGCCTGCTGCAGAGCCTGGAATGGAATCCTGGGACATCTGGAGTTCGACTCGACTTCGACATCTTCAACCGGCCGATTGTTGCACGATGCTGAAGCATGCATCATGTTGACGAAGCATGCCACTTGCAACATAGCTACACATGTCTAAAAACTCTATGCTAAAATCTGCGAAGCCAAAAAGAGTTGATGGAAGTCTTCTTGAAGCAAGTGGAATGCTCCGAGGCCCCGAGCGCGTACGCCGCGGTAGAAGTCACCCAAGGAGATGTCCTTAGGTCCAAAGGGTAAGAGCAAGACAAGAGGTTGCCAGAGGATTGTGGGCAACTCACGGCATCTCTGCTTTTGAGGCACAGACATCTTGAGTCAAGCACTGGCAAAGAGTGTTGCGAAACTTGCTCACCTTCCCGACATCAGGAATGCTAGCAGCTCCGAAATGTCAAGCCGGCTGCCAGAAACGTGTATCATTGTGTATCTGTATAGCCTGTGTAGTTAGCCGCTAGCCATTTGGTCACGCTCTGGTGCTGCCAAGTTCTCACCCATCTCTCTATTGGTCTCTATCCTTTCGCCTCAGAAGTCTCCATGACATCTGGCTTTGACAGCCAGGAGAGGCGGCCTGCAGAGGGGGTTTGCATTGCCATCATTGTCGCAAGCATGCACAGAGCGCCATCACCCAGACATCTTTGGCGTCTTGGGTAGTGCCACAATGTTGCTTTCGACAGCCAATAAGAAGCTACTTTCAAAGACTGACTTCATGCGCCTGTCAAGCGCTCTGCAGGTTCTGCCTGGCGAAGCAGCGAACAAGATCTACAATTCCAACACGCTGGAAGGTGAGCCAAAAGGAGCGAAACAAGGCGTGACAATTCGAAACAAGCCTCTGACATCCTCTTGTTTATCAAGCCCCGCGCCGCGAACACCTGGACCACCTGGCGCCACGAAAAGCAAATGCTGTGGGAAGCGTGAGCCCTGCGAAACTCAAGCCGTGGCCGAGTTATCGTGATTTGACAGCGCTTGCTAGAGAGGGTTGGGCCGATTTCTGTGATGTCAGGGGCCGAACAGAAAGGACCCCCCAAAGGCGAACCCCCAGCCCCAAAACCTCCAAAACGAACCTTGGCGAAGTCAGGCGACTTCGACGAAGGCAAGAGAAGGGTTTACGAAGCTGCGCTTGCCGAGCCTGATGTTCTTCACTTCCCACCTCTCAACTTGCCCCCAGCGCGGTCGACGAACCCTGAACCCGAACAAGCCTCGGTGAAGGGGGGGAAGCTTCGACGAATGCGCGAGGGATCGACGAAGGCCGGCGGGCTTAAGCGAACTTTGGCCAAGGTTCACATGGTGATTGCCCTTTGGACGGGTCCCTTGCATTTGGCCCTGACATGTGTTTAGACTCTTGAGCAGTGTTGGTTGTCTCAGGTTGATCTCTGCCTCTGGAGTACGCTCTTGCTCAGGCTCGTCCTCTGACTGCGAAGCATGTGAGGCATCCTGACAGGGGGCAGTGATTAATCCAGTGCTGAGCCCCGGCTCATCATTACAACTACTTACTAAGCAGGCCGACAACAATAACGGCAATAACGCAAAGCTTCCCCAACCCGCTCTGCATGGATGGTTGAGCTCGGGAGCCAATGCTGTCTATTGTAGCCTGATGTAGCTTTCAGATGCGCCCGCCAAAAAGGGACTATGCATGCTGCATGGGTGGTGGCCAATGATGGCCATTGGCTGCTGGTGGCAGATAATTAACACCTTCATGGCTGTCATATGCTGTCATTGTCCAGAATCACCAGGCAAGCCAATAATGTAATCGTTCGCTTTGGACGGCCCAGCCTCTGCTCAGCCAGGGCTTAAAGGCGTGTGGAACCCTCGCATGAATCATCAATGCGTTTCGCTTCCGCCTCTGATGGACGATGCAGTTAAATGCGTTTCCACGCAGTTGCTTTGGTGAGGTTTCAAGGGCCGTTGGCGTCCTTTCGGGAAGACCCAATAGCCCCTGGACAAATGTTTGGCTCAATGGCTTACCGACAGTAGCGCATGCAGCTCAGCCCTGTGGGCGTGCAACGTCTGTGCCGCGGCCGGTAATGCCACGCACTCTAAATCCCAAATCATGTGGAGACAGCTGGAAGGCTGGAAGGCTGGAAGGCTGGAAGGCTGGAAGGCTGGAAGCACTTGAATTCGCCTCGGCCTTCGGTCGAAAGGCGTCTGGAACAAGCGGACCAGGACTCTCCCAACCCTTCCCCCAACCCGCAATTTGCACCTTCCGATCCCGCTCGGAGGAGCAGCAATCCGATGCAACCAAAACATTGAAACGGACCTGCTGGGTCGTCTGGAACACCCCTTGAACCCGTCCTGACATCTTCCTCAGGAAAAAAGACTTCTGGGATGCTATGGAATTCCTGGGACCCCGCTTCCGGACCCTTGCTTGGGACCACCTTAAACCCTGAAAACGCTGGAGCCAGGCGACTTTGGCTTCCTTCGTGTTCGCAACACCGATGGCTTCGCATACAAGCCTACGAGTATCATGAGGTTGTTGTCCCTGTCCTCGGATCCCTCGCCGTATCCGAGGAGGTCTTCCAGCCACTGCAGCAAAGCAGCCGAGATCTCATCGGCCGAAACCATTTCGTCGTCTTTGGGCAGCTGCCGCAGCTTGTCAGCCCAGTAGTCGGCCACCGCCCCAGAACCTGAAACACAGCCCTGGCCATGGAGCCGGTCGTAGAGGACTCGCAGCTCTCGTACGGAGCACTCCGCCGGCTGCTCACTTTGCTGCGACCCCCCGAAAGCACCTGGAAGTTCCAGCACTGCATCCCGGAACTGCCGCAGACTCGCCATGACCTGCAGGGTGCCGTCATCGAAGCCGCGATGGTTGAAGACCCTTGGCGCAGCGAACAACTGCAAATGCATCAACTGAGGTTTCACTCTTTCGAGCACAGACGGACTAGCTCGTGAAGGCTGCATGCCGGGATTCTGACATATCTAACAGAGTCGACCCCACACAGCGGAGTTTATGTCAGGGGTATTGAAGTTATTAATACTGTACCTTAGCTAAACTTGTCCCGTCTCTTTTAAATTTTTGTACCGCCCGATGACTTGGGCACCGACCCTGCAGTCTGCAAGATGGCTTCCATGCCATGCCAGAAAAGTGTGAAGTTCACGTAGTTCAGAAACCCCCCGGTGGCATACGGGCCGAAGTGATAGTTTAATATCTCGTCGACGCTGCTGGTCCTCAGGGCATCGCAGCGGGCCACGGGCAAGCCTTCCATGACTCGCCGCAGGGTATCCCACTGAAGGCCTTGCTCGGGGCAGTTTCCTTGCGAGATGACACACATCCTCCACAACTGCACCAGGGCATCTGTTGAGTTGTTCATCACCTCCGCAAGCCATCACTCCATCAAAACAACTCTGCGCTTGGAGACTAAACGGTTTCAGCATAGCCTTGCCATGCCTTGTCCTTAAAACGTTAAACGTTTGGAGGTTGAAGCCTGTCTGTTTGCAACATTGCTCTTGCAGTTCACCTGAAAGTCCTTTCTGACCGCTTGAGGCATCGATCATGGCAGGCCTTCTAAGTTGTGGTGCCGAGCTGAGCACAAACTTCAAGTTTTGCGCAACATGTTTTCCCAATGACTCCCGAGCAGTCTCGATGCTCACGTACCTGCACCGTACCAAGATGTACCAAGATGTACCAAGGCTTCAAGCCAAGAAATGCTTTCGCAGCACAAGCAAGGACGCACAGGGTCCCTAAGGTGCGACTATCACGCGTCTTCAGCGCTAGCTACTAACGGGGATGCCAGGTCCTTCAGCTGTCCACGCGGGCGAAGGAGATGGATGCTGCAAAAGCGCGGTACGGACTTTCGAATTCGAGGAAACTCACCATGCACTAAGGAGTGCAAATCCCAGGGCTCGCTTGCTGTGAAATGCTGCAAGCCGTTTGCGCAAGTAAGCAGCTGAGCACTCTTGTCGGGATAACTGTACGCCAGGCGGTGTCCCAACATTCCGCAACACGGCAAATACCTCCCGGCTTCAATGAAAATGGGCGATACAAAGCTCAGCCAACCGTCAAGTCAGATCCTCGGCTCAAGCGGCCTTCAGCTCCAGCAGCCTCAACGCAATCGAACATCATCGAATGCTTGGATGTTCATGGAGTCTGCTAGAATCTCGAACAGAACGCCTTGCTTGCAGCTGCTTCTCATACTCGCTAGCTGCATCAAGCTCACGCCGCCTCGAGTAGCACTGCTTGGGCACACCGAAAAAGTTGGATGAGCACTCAGCTTCACCACCCAGGGCGAAGACAATGCTTCCAGACCTGCTGAACCGGCTCTCAGTCGGCCTGGCACTCGGCTAACGATGGCTCACGTGCTCTCACATGTTCTCGCCTCTCACATGTTCTGCACGGATTGGAGATTGGAGAGATGATGAGACATACCCCCACAAGGAATATGAACGTGGAATCTAAATGGATCTAGAGAGACATAGAGAAAGGATGAGAAAAGCAGCAGAAAAAACATCTCCGACCATCTCTGAGTCTTCGGCGTTTGAAGACAACGCCGGGGCCGTCAGATCGAGGCTTCGCTTTGCGTGGCGCGTGCCTTCAAGTGAGAAATCTCAACACCGAATCATCTGAATCTCCATACACGATCTCAGCGCTCGTGCAACTGGACACGGGCTACAGCACGTCGAAAGTTGTAGGGCCTACGTGCGCGAAAGGGAGAGCGACATGAGCGCGGCGGGGACATCCACCAGATGGGTTTGGCACCTGCATAGTCATCGAGACATCGCGCTAACATGCCAAAAGCAGTCTTAATGAGGATTGGTGCACCTTCTGCCGAGTCCAAACCTTTCGCGAGTCTGGGTCCTCGGTGGCCGCAATCCACGGAACAAGTAAAAGACAACACTTGACATTTACAGCGCATGCCCCACGAACTCAGCTATCCACAAATCCACAAATGGTAGAAAGGAAGCCAACACTTTCCCACAATTGGCTCAGTTGGTGGCTGGCTTTCCTCGTAGTGCTCAGAGCTGTCATGGCCTCGAGCCAAAGCATCACTTGAACTATCGCACATAAATCCCCGTGCACCCCGGCAAGAGAGGTCTAGCCAGTTGCCCATCTTAGGTGTGCGCGGCTGTTAGCTGGGCCCCAGCCGCGCCTACGCGAGGCAGAGTCTCTTGCTAAATAAACCTTTCAGTGTCTTTAAGCTGTCATTTGCATGACGTCGGCTGCAAGTTGGCTGTACTTGTTGCGCTAGACCGCCAAACTTAAACTAAAATGCAAAAATGTGCAAAAATGATCAGCCCCGCACCTGCCAGTCGCAAAGCAGCTGCCAAGTCAATGGCCCGCTTGCCTGAAAAAGCGCAACTGTGCCTGGGGCTCCTTCGGCGATGCTAAGCTCAGGGCGGCACGCTTAGGTCCTTTGGCAATCTTTTCAAAGCTGGCATTAAGCACAGCATCCTCACCGTCAACTTGCCATCTCTCGCACATGCTGCTGCATCTCACAGACTCTCTGCACGTTGCTTATCAGCATGCCAGTGCGGGAACCTCCCAAGGCACGACGTCTCGCTGCCTCACCTTGTCTCAGCAACTTGCTTCACCGCTTGGCATGCAGCACTGGCATCTGAGTGCGCCACACGTTGCACAGCGGCTTCTGGTTCGGAAGGATTTGGCCCATTTGGCCGGACCAGTTGAAGCACATAAGGCTTCTTCCTGGCCAAAGCTGCTGGCCCTCCCAGTTGACATGTCAAACGGAAGCTGGTATCGGAAAACTGAGGTGCCATCTCGTCTTTCGAGGAGAAGACAAGCTGCAAGCAAACCGCTGGCCAGTGAACCGAGGCCTAAGCTCAGATGGCATTGCTATGCATGGCCTGCAAAATTGCACTCTAAGCACCTTAAGAGATCAGGACAGACCCCGCAATCTATCCCCTGCTTAGATGCCTACACCTCTCGCAAGCGTGTCTTGCATGACAGCCTGAATGACAGTAGTCTCGGCCTGTTCTAGGATCGCCAGAATCACCACTGGTTGTGCCAGCAGCTTAGGATGCGAAACGCGCACGACGACCTTCAGAATTGCATCCCACCTCACCTCTTAGGCCCTCACATCTCTACCACGAGCATGCGGATCCTTGCACCACGCAAAGTCACCTCGTGTTCGCGTCTCACAGAAAACCGCATTCCTGTTGGACCTCTTCACAGCGAAACGACCGTAGATACTCGTAGATCCAAAGAGTCCAAAAAGTCCAAAGAGCCAATTCTCACCAAATTCCTTTGGCTCCGGAGCTGCTCAGAGCAGCTTTCGCCTTAAGCGACGAATGCCGATAGGCGGTACATGGTGGTACATATGGTGGTACTTACATTCGAGCTGACGCAAGGATGCCGTCAAGCCACAAAATGCAGAGCCTGGCAGGGTCTGTCAGTGACTCAGAGACTTCAACTCCGGCGCTTGCGACAGCACCTCTTCATTCCTCTTCAGTTGATGTGTCTGCAACATCCCATTATATGAGCCGGCGCCTTGCTTGTTTTCGAATTAGCGCGTCCCCTGTCGTTTTCCATGTTTTTCACATACCGCACTTTTATCCTACCGTATCAAATAACCCTATGATTTTAGCGCGTCCGACGCGTCCCCTATCGATCCTCCGCTTTTTGCTGCAACATCTGCCGGGTAGGTCCAGAAACGCTTTGCCACAATGCGCGCTCGCGTCGCTTATCAGGGGCTTTATCAAAGAGAAACTTTGCTACTGTTTGCAACAAAAGTAGGCTGGATTTAAGGGAAGCAGCGCAAGATGGTGACTGATTGTGTCACGAATGACATAAACAGAATGTCTACTTCTTCAAGTTGCGTTTAAAAATCTGCATGGGCAAGAGCATCATGTGGTATCATGTTTATGAAGCCATGTCATGCATGCAAGCTAGCGAGTTTTTTTAACCAAGAGACCCCTTCGCAGGAGCGAACTTGCTTGGCCGCAGGAGCTGGGTGTGCCAGGTTCCTTTTGGGTCGGCCTATGATGTTACCTTTTTCTCACCTTTTAAATACATGTTTGTTTACATAGAAATACTAGACCTGAGTCTCTTGAATCTACCCCCTCTACTAAAATAAGCAAGTGGTGATTTTGACCGTGTCTCATATTGTGAGATCGTCACCGCTTAAAAGGATGCGCAGACCGTTTCTGTGCCTGACATGTGTTCAGCCTCTCGGAACATCAGATTCCCGGCCTTTCTCTCGGTCCGAGCTCTGGTAAGGGATGCCGCACCCCTGCCAGGTTGTGGTCGTAACTGCCGAGTCACGAAAGGCAAAAATGGACATCAACCCGAAAAGAACTCGAGCCTCGGGAAGCTGTTGATCACAGCCCCAGCACACTCCTGCAACGCAGGGTATTCGCTCACCGAATCGTCGAAATCTTGAATGTCTTAACGGTCTGCTTGCCGACGAACCTATTGAGGCAGTGCTTCGCGTCTTTCGCTTGAAGCATGCGAAACTGGAGAAGGAGGCACAACGAGCCCATTTTTTCGCATGTTAGTCGTCACAGAAGTCGGCGGAGGCAGAACTTTGCCACCTATGAAGGGGTAAATATCTGCTGACAAGATCGCTCAGCAAGCTTGCTTCGCGTCTGTCTATGTGAGCTGTTTTCGAATTTCTTTCTTCGTGAAAACATACTTTCGCAAAACTTTCGCGGACCCATCGCGGCGCAGCTTTATCCTGTTAGCCCAGATCAAGGTCTAGATCCCTGAGCTTCAACAAGCCAAATTTGTGCGTAAAGGGTTGGGGCTTAGGGTTTAGGGTCCAGGGTTCCAGGCTTAGGGTTCAAGTCCAGAACCATACAAGGCCTTGCAGTTCTTTCGGCTATGGATTGGTTTCACTATTTCAGAGATATGAACTCCAATAACAGCCAACACGCACCTCAGATGCTGGCTACCTCGACTTACGCAGGCAACGCTGAACTTACACGGAACTTTCGCCAAATATCCAGCCCTGAGAACTGCTTCCGGATCGCGAGTATTTCGGAGCCATCCGGGCAGTCTAGCAGGAAACTGAAAGCTTGGAAGCTGCTGGCAACATGGAGCAAAACCTGGGCGACATAAGAACTGTTGCGCAAAAACTCTTTCGCAATCCCAACGCGGATCTTTCGCAGAGGTAGTGCCGTGTGGGTCACTGCCTACTAAATGCCCCGCAAGGACCTTTAGATCAACGCTCATGCTTCCTTTCACTGCATATGGGTTTGGATGTGCAGACGTACTTTACATTTCTTGGTTTCGGATTCATTTTGCGTGTGTGGTTCGACGCCTTCTTTTGGGAGGTCTTGTAAGGACTCACTGCGACTTTGTTTTCCACGGCATCGGCTTTGTGCTGATTGGCGCAAAGATCTTACAGAAACACGTCAATGCTGCGACGATTACAGGTCTTCAAGCCCGCGAGACAGGTCTGCACCATGATCATCTGCTTGTGAGGCTGTAATCTTACGAGGGTGTTGCGAGACTCCCTGCAAGGCCACTTACTCAGCCGATCGCCACCTTCCGGGGCAATGGTGGAAATGTTAGCTTGGCTGCATGCTTTCGAGATCAAACTTCATCTTGGCTCCCTTGTCCGTCCCCCCAACATGTGGCAACAAATTCTGTTCTGACCAGAAGGCCTGCCAAACCTCAGGAATGAATCAACACTCGGGTCTTTATTCGTCTTATTGCCGGGCTACTCATGCGGAGGGCGTTCATACGGACAAAGACTCCTAAAGTGCGCCAAGACGCCAAAACTCCAGGGCTGAGGAAAGTTTAGGCAGTTCAGGCCTCAAACCGACGAGCACCGACGAGCACCGACGAGCAATGGACTGCCCAAAAAAAACTCACCTGCCCATTCCTGGTGCAAAAAACGCTTCACAATTTTCTGACTCTTGTGCACTTACTTGTCTGCCCCATTGAAATGCTCGCTGATCGCACATCCAGGTCCGGACGCCAATGATTACCAATGTTTACCAAGTAAGTACAGAACAGACTTTTGAAGTATGCGAACATGCACGGCCACGCTGGTGGTGTCAGGCCTGATTGTCTTGTCACACGTCGTCGCTTTGAAACGGGAGCCTGCAGTGTTGTATAGTGTTGTCACACGTGTAGCCCTCGATAGCAGCTTTAACTTCTGGCTGAGAAACCACTTCACCAGCAGCTGCGCATGGCACCGCGAGATCCGTGGAGGACCTGAGGACGTTTGTGAAGCCCAGCGTTCCGCAATGCTGGCTTTTTTTGATTTTTTGTGCCCAACCAGCATACTTCAGCACATACGTGCACTTTCTAAATTTGTCAAGAGTCTTTTCTGCAGCGCTTTTGGCCTCAATGCATTACCGGCGTTCGTGCGGACAGCATGTTAGCTTCAAGCTTGTCGATGCAGTGGCACAACTTGACATGCAGAAAATTCTTCAATAAGTCCCAAGAAGTCCTGTGCCGGCATGCAGGCAAAGCGCAGACTTCCGAAGCCTCTTGCGATCTTCTCGTGCCTGTCCGTCCAGACTTGTCATGATGGTTAACGAGGACCGAACAGCAAGGGCAGACATGATCGCTTCCATGTGCGTCCGCCTGTTCTTGCACTCCTCGCTTTTCCTCCTTGCTAGCAGCTGAGGCCACCAACGTCGCAGAGTCGCTTCCACCCTCTTTGATCTTTTTGACGAATTCATTGCTGGCTGTCACTGCTGGCTTCACATGGGTTGCAGAATCTGCACTGAGCTCAACCTCCGTCACTTGTCTCTTGCTAGCCTTGCCTGGTTTGCCGTCCGTGGATGGAACAGGGGTGTCCTGTGTGGTGACTGTTGAACAGTCTACACCCTTCTTCTTGCCTGAGGCACCCTCTCCGCTTTCAGAGGCAATTGGCTTTGCCGATGTCTTCCTTGCCGCGGCACTTGGGATGGAGACTGCGGCACCTTGACTGGCCAGCGCCTTCGCTGCGGCTGATGCCTGGCCTTTTGATGGCATCTCTGTCTTCACCCCTTTACACTTGACTTGGGTAGGAATGCTCTGAATGCTCTTCTCGGCACCACCATCAGCCAGGGCTTGTGAAGCGCCCTTGCCACCAGCACGGCCATGCGTGGCAGGGTTGGCGGACGCCTGCTTCGTTGCGGGCTCCTTCTTGATCGAGGCTAATCCCTGGACTTTTGAAGTCTGTTGCTGAGCGGGATCAGCACGCGCGGTGGACCCCGGCTTCGTCGCAGCCTCCTTCTTAGTCGGGGCTGAAGCCAAGACTTGCGATGCGTCCTTGCCACCAGCAGCTGCCTGCGTGCCAGGGGTGGAGGACGCCTGCTTCATTGCGGGCTCCTTCTTGATCGAGGCTGATCCCTGGACTTTTGAAGTCTGTTGCTTTGCAGCAGTATCAGCACGCACGGTGGATCCTGGCTTCGTCGCAGCCTCCTTCTTAATCGGGGCTGAAGCCAAGACTTGTGATGCGTCCTTGCCACCAGCAGCGGCCTGCGCGCCAGGGTTGGAGGACGCCTGCTTCATTGCGGGCTCCTTCTTGATCAAGGCTGATCCCTGGACTTTTGAAGTCTGTTGCTGAGCAGCGGGATCAGCACGCGCGGTGGGTCCCGGCTTCGTCGCAGCCTCCTTCTTAGTCGGGGCTGAAGCCAAGACTTGTGATGCGTCCTTGCCACCAGCAGCAGCCTGCGTGGCCGGTTTGGAGGACGCCTGCTTCATTGCGGGCTCCTTCTTGATGGAGGCTGGTCCCTGGACTTTTGACGTGTGTTGCTGAGCGGGATCAGCACGCGCGGTGGATCCCGGCTTCGTCGCAGCCTCTTTCTTAATCGGGGCTGAAGCCAAGACTTGTGATGCGTCCTTGCCACCAGCAGCGGCCTGCGCGGACGCCTGCTTCATTGCGGGCTCCTTCTTGATCGAGGCTAATCCCTGGACTTTTGAAGTCTGTTGCTTGGCATCAGTATCAGCACGCGCAGCAGACCCTGGTTTTTTCGTGGCCTCCTTCTTGATCGGAGCCTCTTTCGATGGATTCGAGCGCAATCCTGCTTGCTTCGCCATGAGCTGCTTCGGCCAAAGAAGCCGTTTAAATCCGACAATCTGACTTGAAGGGCAGATCCGTCCAAATGCCGGCTCCATAATCTAGGTCAGATGGCGTAGTGCAGTGTGTAGTCTGCGAACGCTAGCAGCATTCCCGTGAAGCTTCGAACCATCTGCCAACAGCAGCAACTCGCATGGTGGTTGAAGTGCTCCGCAAATCTTGGGCCCTTTTGTTCAAAGCACAAGCTGCTTCCCAGCACGCCCTTTTATCACTCTTTTATCTGCTTTGCTCGAAGAAGCAACAGTAAAACTGTATGTGACACAGGCCACCTATGTTGTGAGACAGTTCATGACACATGTGCGTACATATGTTCAAGAAATCGCTCGACGACACCACTCTTGCATGCCGCCTCTCTCGCTCCAATATGCCACCCTTGCTGCAGCTTCGCTTGACTTCTACGTATGGAAGCTACACATATCATACAAATTTGTCACAGATTTTTTGCAGAGCCAAGCCCACCGCTCAGAGGATAATGAAGCAGAGCACGCCTCTCTCTCTAGCGGCGGCCTTGCTTCTTGTTCTTCGCTGCACGAGCAGCAAACGCTGCTTTCTGCTTCCTTGTCATGACCAGGCCCTGCAGCAGAAGAGGTCAGACAAAAGATCAGACAAAAAGATCAGACAGGATTCAAACCAAACTTTTCTTGCACTATGGCACGCAAGCGCACTTCTCAGATCTGTTGTGTACAGGTGAATACTTTACGCCAGGCTGTGCATTGCAGTGAGGAATTAGCTCTCAGCTCCTTCCATCTCCTTGCCCCGATTTCAGGCCTTGTAGTTCATGAACTCAACGTCCACGTTCCCAAGGTCCACTTCCCTGAAACGGGAATTACATAGACTATTGGGACATATTGGGACTCATATTGCCGAAGTGTGGCGACAGCCAAGGCAGCGGCTGATTCATTTGGCTTTTCTTCTTAGCTCGAGGCTTCCCTTCTTCCTTATTGGCCTTGTCAGCTTCTTGCCTGATCAACACGCGGTCGTGGCATCTAGTCACACTCGCAAAATCCCAGTTCAGCAGCAACAGGATTGACGGATCTTTGGCAAGTGCTCACACGTAAGAGCTTCGTTGGCGTTCGTACTAGCGCCACAAGCAGCTTGCAGATGCTACAAGTGCAAGGAGAATGCAGAGATCTTAAGGCCCGAACTTCGAGGCTTGTGCTGCAGTGCTCCGCTGGATTTTGGCAATCGCCTTTATCTTCAGATCCGTGGGCGGCAGAGGCAGGCCTGGCACAGCTGACGGATCACCTAGACCATGCTGGACTCGTGAAAAACTTCTGTCCTCAGAGGCAACAGCAAAAAGCTGTCTGGCAGCACCAAATCAAAAGTAAGTGTGCCACCCAAGTCATCGCGGCTAGTCAGCTTCTTCTTTTTGATGTCGTCCACCATGGTTTTCTGATCGTCAAAAATGCGCAGATCAACATATCGCCCACGCATGGCTGGAGGACACCTCCTCATCAAGAAACTGGCGAGTCTTGTCCACGTCCCACTGCCACCTGTCGTCTCGAGGGTCCTGGCTTTGCATCGTGATGTCCCAGAAAGGTTCCATCAAAGTTGCATAGTTTGGGTGCAATGGAAAGGGTGCCTTGCGCACGCTCTTGAATTGAATTCTCTAGAGCATAGAAGAAAAGCACAACAGAGCCGGCAAGACGTTGAAAATATACTTCTCGCACAACATCTCATCCTGAGGTGGCATGGCAGATGCAGTAGACTCCCCAGACTTTCAGAAGAATCAGCCGCAGTGTCATATCTTCGAACTGACTCTCCATGAAATCAAGCAGAACAGCGGCGGCTCTCTCAGACACTCCGTTTGCCATGGTTTCAGGTGCAGCGAAATATTGCTGACTGCAGACTCCGCAAACAAGCATGGGGGACATGTACTGACTGCAACATTTGCCGAAAGCCTGTGGTCATGATGTCCTAAACAAAGAAGAGCACATCAAACAGCTCTTTCCCTTCCACACAATGCTCCGGCGTGCCCATGGAAGCTCGCTGGACGTACAGCTTGGGCATGCTTATCTAGGGTTCCAGGTATGGGCCCTGATTTTGGGTCCCTTGTTATTGCACCCTTGTATAAGCTATACATAATTAGCGGGCAAGGGTAAGGGACCATACTTGGTTCCAAACTTAGAGCTTGCGCTCAACAAAGCATGCCGTGTGCTCACGATTTTCCTTCCAGCCTATGCCACGACCAAAGTACGTCATCACGCATTAGGAGTCCCGTACTTGGAGCATTCATGCCTGACTCTGCCAACTAGAAACATGATGCCAGGCCTTTAGAATTGCAGGCCTCCCGGGCCTGCTTTGATTGTCGGACGTATGATTGTGCGCACCTACAAGCGACCCTGCAAAAGCGGATTTGCTGCGGTTGAGTTAGGACTTCACAATGTTCGCAAGGTGTCGAGTTGTTTAGCGGATCGTTGTGCTTTGATGGCTTCATTTTTGTTTCCTGGTGTTTGGCAGTGCGTTGGAAGTCTGTTGTCGTGTCGGTAGTGGAATGCATGGGCACTGGGATGCTAAGCTTGAAGATAGTCCAGGCCCTTGGGCTTTCAGTCTGCTGACTCTGTAGAAATTATAAAACTGATGTTTTTCATGCTTGAGCTGTACTGTACACATTTGATCACGTTCGTATGCAAGATTCGCAGCAAACAATGCGAAAATCCCCAAATCTGGCACCTGGCGCCTGAAGAGGTTGATATAGAGCAAACGTCGCTTCCGCTTCTGCGCCAGACCAAGCGCTCAGGAAGCTCAAGAACAAAGTGAAGCACAAGTTAATATAAGTCACTGAAGATTGTACGTTCGCATTCTCAAGTAAATCACGATGTAAAGCACTAAATTGTAGTCCCCGGTGGCGTCTCCGAAGGCGTCCCCAGACAGCTTAAAACACTTGCGGTACTAGCAACGATCCGCTGGTAGAAGCCTTCTCTGTCATGGCTGGTGGAGGATGGCGCGCCAAATATTCCGCGTTCCTGGAGACAGCCACCGTGATCCACCGTGCATGCTCAGCATACAGAACATCACTCTCCCCTGCAAGTTCTTTAGACAACGCTGATCTGATTGAGTCCGTCTGGGGCTGTCTGTCTGCTTGTCTGGATGAGGGCAGGGCTGTCGGAATTTGATAGGCCAGGTTCGCTGTCGCTTGGCCTCCATGGCCTAAGCATAGGCAACACAGCAGGTGAACGCCGGATCAGGATGGCTCTGAAGTCTTCTACGGCAGTTGGTAGTTGCATCTGCAAGCTTGCAGAGCGGCACAGCGCAGCTGGAAAGATTGGAACTGAAATCAATTCACTGAGACTGCAACTACAGGGCTGCAGTCAGGCGCGGCTCCTGTCTGCTTGCATTCTTCCATGTGCAAGCATTGCTCTGCTTGATCACATTTGCTCCGCACCGGTCAAGCTAGTTCTGCACATTCATCCAGGCTCCGACCTGACACCGTGTAGCCTGTCACGAAGCTCTTCGTGCTTCCCGGCCTGGCAATGACATCTCCCTCCTTTCGCAGATTTTCTCAGGCTCCCAGAGAAATTGCCGGCTGTGCCCGAAACATGTGACCATGGCCACGGTAGCCTTGTGCAACACGGCGAACCACAGAGAGAAAGAAAAGACCTAAAACGACCAAGCAGCTCTCGGATGAAACCGCTTAGCATATGCACGCAAGCAGACCCCACCCCACCCAAACTTGTAAGATGAAAACTGCAGGATTCATGCCATAAACTGGCCCACGGAAGCGCACCCAGCAACAAGAGCGTACTTGATTCTTGGAATTACACGGGTCGCTAGGGCGATATCAGTTGATGCGCTGCTGTTTCTGCGGAAATCATGTCTTGAGGCAGCTACAGCTGCCATAGCCAGCCATCCGAACCGTCTTCTTTCCTCAGAAGCAAGCGCTACAGACCGCCACGAAAGCAACGAGGGCACACTTCTGAGGACTGAGCACAATTGAGTTGGTGAGGCTGCATGACGGCCATGACTGCCCTGAGCAGACGAGGCTTGACCGGCAGCGAGCACCTTGGAGCTCCTGAGCCCTCCGCTGCAGAGCGGCAGTTGGGGCTACGCCAGCGGCTACATCCAAAATGGCCGCCGGGAGAGACGAGCACCGTGATGGGCAACACTCAAAGCCGCCGTATCTACCAAATACAAAGAAGCAAACAGTGGCTTACTTATCTTGCTTTCTTTTTCTGCAGATGTGGCTTCCAGAGTCGCTCCACGCAGCAACATCGCGGCAACATAGCAGACATGGTACGAGCGATCATCTCTGCGAGTCTCTGGGCAAGCGCCACCCTTCTTTGTGTTTGATGGTATGTGTGCGTGTGTGGGGCTAGTGCTTCGCAGTTGTCGGGCTTCAAAGTCAGGTATACACATCCCAACTAAACACAGGTTCATTCTCACGACACAACCCCGAAGAGGTTCGCGTGGGCCCAAGCCCCAGTTTTCAATAACAATCGGTCCTGTGCTGAGACGAATCAGGCAATGCGGTAAGGAGTCAGGTTCCACACGACATACTTGAGTCTTGGGAATCATCAGAAAGAAGGCTCCTCTACGCACTGCCTGCAACTGCCAGAACTTGACCCCCTGGTGAGGGAGGAGCTCAACAGCAGAATGAGATCCTTTCAACGTCTCGAATTTAGGAGACTGGTGACTAGGCATGGCCAGGATGGCCATGGCCATGGGAATGACCGTCGTGAGCTTCATGTGCATGCTTAGGCTCGTGGTCGTGCTCGTGGCCGTGCTCGTGGTCGTGCTCGTGGTCGTGCGAGTGGCCATGCGGAGACATCTTTGGGCTCGTATCGTCACAACCTGTCCATCAGATGTGGGGATGCAGCACTACTTCGTGGGTAGCATGCACCCTGTACCTGCAAATTGCTTCGACAACAGGCCGGTCCATAGCATTCTTTTGGACAATACCCTCGCCGCCCTGCGGATCCGCGACTACACACACAAAACCCTAGTAGCTGTGTAAAGTCGTGTTACGCTTGGTTTTGCGGGCTTGGAACTTTCCTTCGGAAGGTGAAGATCCACAAGGTTCCTCAGGGTTCCCGGTCGTGCCTCCACAGCCGTCCACGACCATCTCGCCAAGCACCTGCATAGAAACAAAAATTTAGCCGGACAGCAGATATCCCGAAACCTTTCAAGGAAGAAGCCAAAGGGGCCTTGTCACTTAACAAAGATGCAGCAGAACAGGAACGCTTCAAGACACGAAAGCCTTACGACCCCATGTGACTCGTGACGATTGTCGAACGCTCCAAAACACGACAAAATTCAACGCACGGTGAGTTCGACTGCTTCGCACATGCCATAACATGATAACCGCACGACCCCGTCGCTTTCGCCAATAGCACCCCTGCGCGTTTTGACGACGTTGTTGTGGAACATTCGACAACGAGACCGCCCTATTTCAACAACAATGATTTCGGACGTTCAAAACCAGTCATGCAGTCAAGAACAATTTGGTGATTTGGGTTTCTCCTGCGGGCGGAATCTCCCTGCCACGCCGCAACCCAACGGAAAGTGTCAGCACACCTAAGGACGCATGTTCTAAACTCTTTCCACTATCGGGGCTGCTAAATCAGCACCGATGCTACTCTTCAGGTCTCGGCCAAGCAAACCTGGGCTCTCTACAAGCAGTATGGCAAGCTTTTCGGAAACAATCAATGGCATTATGTCATTATGTTAACATGGCAGATCCATTGCTACAGCCAAAGGGCACGGTTCAGGAACCGTAGGAACCGAACCGCGCAAGAACCGAACCGTTCACGAACCAAATCATTCCTACACCACCTCGGAGAAAATGCAGTACGGGCAGCGACTGGACAAATGGGGCGGGCTTCAGCATGTTAAGGCATACAACTGGTCAAACAATGCCCTTGTGAAACTGCCTAACAGTTCAGGCTAGTTCGACCCCGCTTGCAGATCCGGGACAAATGCGGCAAGAGGAATAAGCAGGAAAATGCAATCACCACAGAGAAGGATGGACGAGTTTGGACTCGAACGTAGGGCTCAGAAAGTGGCTCCCAACCCTCTCGCGGATCGTGCGATGGACCGGCTCAAGCACAAGCAAGAAATCGATCGCTGACTCTTCGTCTTGGACGTCTCGAGCCGAGCAATGCGAAATACTCGCCTTGGTCGAGGGACAACTTCGACGACAGGTCCAGAAGAGGTCGGACTTGGTTCAGAAATTGCAGAAGCGATCAATTGTATTTATTGTCTCAGTATACGATGGAGGATGAATTGTATTGGCTCAATTGACGATGGAGGACAATCGCAGGAATGTCTGTTGCATGAATTCTCTTGTTCACTGCATTCTGTGGGCGCACGTGCATCTCTACCACGTGTACCCATCCAGACCCTACTACGACCCTTTCTGGCAAGAGCGAGTGCTGCGTATCCTGCAAGAACTGGCTACTGGCCAGCTGTAGACTTGTGGCCATTGCCAGACCGGCGAAGGCTGTCTCAGCCCTTGGCGTATGTTCCACGCATGGAAAGTCATTTACAAGGTGTTCGTACGTTCCATTTACTTTCCACACAAACATTTCGACACCATCTAAGTGACGAGGGTTTCGTACGTTCTGAGCGAAGCAAACGTTCTGAGCAGGAATGCATTTGTACGAGACATGAAGACATGGAGAGACATGGAGACCGAAAAATGTCCACGCCTGTTGAATCAACGAAAAGGAACGAACTTCTGAACCGCGTTCGGGAAAAAAGAATCAAAAAGGCAAACATGCTAGCTCAACATGCGCAAAGTCCCCATCCCTGCTCTTCTTCCACTAGCCTCCTGCTGGAGGACCACCCACTCCGCTCGACTTACATAAATCACGACTCAGCAGATATCATTGGACCATGGTGCTGCGACGATATTGTCGAACAGATGAAGTGCTAAAGCTGGGTTCAGTTGTCTGAATCAGTTCTCACGTCACTCAGCGTCGTGCCAAGAAAGTATTCAAAGCTTTGACTTGGCGACTGAAGACGTGTCTTGCCTCCATCTGGAAAGTGCTGTGTCCGATTCCTGCTCGCTTGACTATCGCAATCGCCTGCATGAAAACACGCGTCGTGCAGCTGTTCGAATTCATGTGGTCTAAACTCTTCCTACAAGAAACGTGCTTGGCAAACTTCTGCCAATAAAGCTCCCTACCGCGTCGGCACCAGCCTCGCGCAATGCCCGTCCTTGATGGTCAGGCGCATCAACCTGAGGATGGTCCAGGACACGCACGTACAGCCCGTAATACAGCCCCCTGAAATGCAAACGCAGTCAAGGTGCGACTAGGTGAGCAGTGCAGCATACTTGGCTGGATCCAAGCTTCCAGACATGGAGGTCGTGAATGGATTTAACCTCCGGCTCACCCGAATCTGCATGTCGAGGAATTGCGACTGAATGATGTTCGACGTGCTGCCAAGATGCGTTTTTTATTCGAACCAACTCCTCCGAAAGCGAGTCCCTTAGATGTTGTGCCGACATCAACGCCTCTGAAGCCCCAGCAGCCTTTGGCGGTCAGGCAACGAAAACGAGATACTGAAGAACACTCAAAACGAGAATCTGGTTGATGCTGTTCGGTGCTTTACCCATCAATGTCTCCACGGTGCGCACCTTGGGCAATAGCTCTGAGCCAACTCCGCATTTAGCCCTTTCATGCTCTGTCAAAGAATTGCAACTGCAAGCGTCATTAGCAAGTTCTAATAAAAACTTGCGTATAAACCTGCTGAGCCGCCATGGTTGATCGCGTGGTGTGTAGCACAATGACCCCAAACATACCTGAGCTTCCACCAACGATCACATGAATCTGCTGATTGCCCAGGGTTGCCGGACCCCGCCACTGTGCTACCCAAAAGCGTCCGAGCAGCGGCGTACAGAACAAAACTATGAGCACAGGATATCCTGCTGAAAGTGCAATCCACAATCGGATTTCTGACGGTAGCAGTATGTTTCAAAGTGCTTCAGATCGGCGTACCTTAAGCGTAGAGGGCAACAAACGATGGAAAAGTTTCACTTTCCGCGCTTCTTGACCAGCCTTCCTGGATCCTCCTGGATCGATGCCATGCGGTTCCCTTCCTGATCTTCCTGAAACAGTAATCGGAAAACAAAGGTGTCGTAACTGCTTGTGGTGTGAAAGCGGGACTTTCCGTACTTTGGGGGGGGGGGGGGGGGGGGGGGGGGGGGGGGGGGGGGGGGGGGGGGAGGGGGGGGGGGCTGCCCGAAAGGGGGGGTCGGGAGGCACCAGTGAAACCTACTTTTCTGCAACACAGACAGCCCGAGGCCTCGGTGGATGACGATTCGAACTTCCATTAATGCAGATCTCCTTTGTCAGGTCGTTTTTTGACTTGTGGCCCCCCCTCCAAGCCCTCCCACCAAGGCCCCCCAATTCCCAGCCCCCCCCCCAAAGGCCCCCTTGCATTGGAGTGGTTTGTGGGGACTGTGTCAACTACCCCCTCACCCGCACGCTGGTGACGCGTCGCAACTGCAGGCTTCGCCACTGCCAAGCTTGGGAGACTCTTGGGAGTGGTATCCGCTTCAGGGTATGTCAACGCATTCAGAGTCTGGGGGCCGCTTGTCCGGACTTTGATGCTCTGATTTGCAGCTGCGCGGCACGTGCAGAGTGGGTCGGCCTCAGCGATGGGAACAGAAATGCCACTGCCCGCCTGCCTGACCAATCGTGTCATGGGTTTCAGAGCCACGCGGCACAGCCATGCCAAGCTTAAGATGCCCTGCAAACATCCCAACGCTCCGGTCCGAACGGTCAGTTCTTGGGTCTTCATTGGGTTCACAAAAAAGGACAGGCAGAGCCTGGCCTATTTGTTGAATGGCTTTGCTTTTCGCCTTGAGGCACGTACTGCACTCCCGGTGTTGATTGCATTCCGACCGGCGAGGTGGTGCATCCCCGCTGTTCCGTTTCGCAAGTCTTCGTTGGACCTGTACGCATCGTGGAATGTATCGAGGAGCACTCGCATTCCTTGTCTTTCTGGTCTCGCTTGCCCCACGAAGGCGTTGCATGCCACCAGCTCACAAGAGCTCACAACAAAGGCGATTTCAGGTTGCGGCCACGCAACTTCAAAGGCAAAAACAAAGTGACTAAAGCCCTACTAAGTCTAGGCCCAGCAAGGACAGAGGCGTCGAAGTCATGAAAGCACTCGAAGAGTAAGCACTAACAACATGATGCAGCCAAACGGCATATATCCAGTTGCTGACCTGTCACATATGCATGGCTTCTGGACACTGGGACCAGGACAAGCAAAACTAAGATCAAGTGAGTGACTACGTAAACATGCGCGGTGCCTCGCCATCTGGGATCGGGGTCGATCCGATATCAAACGGCTCAAACCAAATGCACAAGGCTGCCACGCAAACGCCCAGCGATTGAACCTTGGACCGGCTCAGCCCTTGAGAGGCCCTCGGGTCTATGAAGCATCACCAAGTGTGTCTGGCACCCGTCTAACTTTGGCCGCGGTAGTACTTCCCACCCCTTTTTCCTTCCCTTGACCCAACAATCGGGGCTTTTTGTGGGCCTCCCAAACCCCAGGACTTTCGCCGGGACCCGCGAGAAACCTTTGGAAGATCCTGGTGGAAAGCGGCCTCCAGGCTCAGGTTCTGCTCTGTGCTTCTCTTATGCTTCACAAGCCGTACCGCATCACTCGAAGACTCGAAGCGATTGGCCCCAAGATTGTGGTCAAAGGCCACCATGATGCAAAAGACAAACATTGGTGATCATTGGTGTCATGTCCCTGAGTTCCTCGACGGGGCATAGCATTTTCTAGTCATTGGAAGCTCTATCCCTGTGATTGCTCGTGTACCTGGAGCATCCCGACTGGCACAGAGGCATTCGCAAGCTGAACACTCCGTGCTGCTCAGGCCATGCCGCGCCATTCCAAGAGGATTCCATGGGTTCTGTTCTTTCCGGGGTTCCATCCGCACAATCAAGAGACAAACCCTTGATTTTCCTGAGTCCCACTCAAAGGCCCGTAGCACGTGACGGTGCTAGCTTCGCTCTCTCACACCAATCTCGCACTTTTTCAGTTCTTGTGGAGCCTTTCAACCTTGCAATGCTTCGGCCACACCTTATCAGCCTTATCAGTTACACAAGAGCTGTCACGCCAAGCGGCAATGTCTCCTATGACATGAGCTAGGGCAGCTTGCACAGCAACGCTTTCGTCTTCATGCGAATGTCCATGATCGTCATCATGCCTGCCGGCTATTTCGATGTTCCCGAGCACAGTTGGTATGGCAGGTTCTTGCTGGCGTCAGTTCGGTCAGCTAAGCGGCGAGTGCCCATGCCCGAGAACCTCACTGACAACCACGCTGCTTGAACAAAAGGTAAATGCAGGCTCGTTCGCGCATAGCAAGAGATTAAAAACACATGACATCATGAAAACGCATGTGGGTAGCCTTCATCAATATCAGATTCACACCGAAGCCAATGGCTGCAATGATAAACCTGCAGCGAAGTGCGAACGCGAATTCACCTTGCATTGGGACCCCGAGGCAGCCCTCGCATGTCTGGGGTGGTGGCATCAGCTGGCCATTCACCGGCTGTGGCCTGAATTTGTCAAATACCGGCATCAGCTTGGGATCTACAAGATGCTACAAAACACATGGCTGGCAGTTGAGCCGAGTCTCCTGAAAAATCTTGGGATCGCCTTCAGAAATGGAGAGACTAGCGACAGACTGTCCCCTTGCAACACCTATGCACCCCCTCACTGGGGAACCCAAGGCTGCCCTTTTCCCTGAGGGCAAAACTCGCACTCTTGGCTTTTCTCACAGACCACGCAAACCCCCTGCAGTATCTGCAGTAGTGCCTTCTAGTGGCACTGAGCACAAAAGGACACGTTTGCCTCCGCGCAACACCCGACGCTGACATGGACCCCCAATAGCCCAAGCTCCTGAAAACCCCTAATAACTAAGTACAACCCTAAGCCCAAAAGCGCTAACCTCTCAACCCAAAGCCCGACGGCCCTGAACCCTCCACTCCGAGCCCGGACTAAGCGGTCGACATGCAGAGTTTACGCTTACGACCCGCCATGCCGAGCAAGCGTAAACAGGATTCAACAAACAGATCTTTACAAGGCCTCCCAGAGCAGCACCGCCGTCAGTGCCCAGACGATGGCCACAGACAACAGCGCTCCAAGGACTTCTGCCTGCTGACGGATGACGGCATCTGTGACTCATCTGTGACTCAATCTGTGACTCATTGTCAGCGAGTATGAAAATAGTATGAATCACAGTATGAAGAAATGTGAAGAATCAGCTGCAGCCTGCTTGTAGCCATACGTGTATTCTTTGGTTGCTTCCATTTTGGATAGCTGCAGCGCAACCAAGGACACAATGAAGCCGCCGACATCGGACAACATGTGCGCCTAAGCGGCCGCCCTAAGCTTCTTCATTCAGTCCGCTCTCCGCGTCACTCCTCAAATTGGCTCTGCTGTGATCCATTGTGCTCCTCGGTTTTTCTCCAAGTAGCTGCATCTGTAATGACAGCCAATGAGTTGGCCTGGGCCACTGGCATCACTCAGACTGCTAAAGCTACATTTTACAATCCAAAGGTAGCAAACTACTATGTGCTTTCAGCTGGCGAGCACGCCACCGACTATCTCAATCAGCATGAAGAACCTGCACAGACACGCGGACGGAGCGGGCGCATGAACAGATGATCGCATGGTTTCTTGAAACCTGCAGCTCGAAGAAAATGCCAAGGGGCAGAGCCCACAGCACGGCTTTCTGAAGGCGCTGCTCATCATCGAGATAGTCCGACTCCGACATCTCAGAGGCGTGATGACTATGGCTGTGTCCATCACCGTGGCTGTGGCCATGGTTGCCATGCCCATCGCCGTTGCCATGCCCATGGCCGTCGCCGTGCCCATGGCCGTTGCCGTGCTCATGCCCGCCGCCATGCCCATGGCCGTCGCCATGGCCATGGCCACGATGTTCATCCATCAGGGGCCGCTCCAAGTCGTGGCCATGTCCATGGTCACCGTCGTGGCCACCCATCGCCGCATCTGCCGTCGAACTGCAGAAATCTGCGAAATTTGAGCCCAGCAGATTCAACGAATCGAGATTTGGGTCAGATTTTGTTGGGAACGTGGAAAAATGTCCAGCTGCATGAGAAGAGGTTCTGCAGTAATATTCGCTGTTGCCATCATACAAGCTCCTACAGTGAGGTCATGCTCGAATGCTCCATAAACCCAGCGTCTACTATATCTGAAACTGAACTTGGACTTGGCAAATCTCCAAGTTACACACCTCTCTAGCACAAGACACAAGCCGTTCAGCGAGAGAACGCATTCATCAGCACGGACATTCAGCAAGCTCTCTGGCATACGTGGACCTTTTGCCTCTATTTAATTACACCGGATGATGTCACCCAGCAAGGGGCCGATCTCAGGCAAACGGATCATCGAAGACAAAATGCAGCACATATAGACACTATAATATGTACAGTGACTCAGCATGCAGAGGCAGGTGCCCGAGCGGCACTCAGTCCCAGCACGGCACAGTTCCTACATGTTCCTACATGTTCCTACATGTTCCTACATGTTACTACACTGCTGCTTCGGACATCCATGCAGCGCCGCAGCGTGCTGACTGACCAACTTTGTACGAAGTGTCCAATTCGGCCTGCCGCAGTCACTGCAAAGAAACAGCCAAGCCAGACACTTCCGAAAAGCGCTCGACATTCTGCAGTGTGCCAACGCAGAAGGGCGCACGGAACATGTGACCATGCTTTCACGTGCAGGAGTCTGTTGCTGATTTGGCGTTTTCTCGCAACGCTGCCGACAGAACACTAGAAGTTATTCTTCCTTGCGTCTGTGCCTGAGTCGTCGTTGCTCTCAGTGAGTCATGAACCAGGCCTCAGAACCACCGAGGAGCACCGAGGCCAGAGGATGGTACAGGCAACAAGTGGCTCTGGTAAAGAAACACCGGGGTGGCCGGGGCCGTTCGGGGCCTTGCAGGCCTGAAAAGCTCGTGGAAAAACCAGCCAGGCTGCTCGAGGTTCCGGGAGCTCTTAGGGGATACCTCTGAATCCGCCGACCCCGCTGTTGGGTCGAGTGCCGGGGAATGCCAAGTGGTGCGCCAACCCCCACTGCCCCTCCACGCACCACCCTCTGCTCCTCTTCTTCGTTCCACCCCCCACCCACCCCCCACCCACCCCCACACCGACCCCCACCCACCCCCACACCCACCCACACCCACACCCCCACACCCACCCCCACACCCACCCACACCCACACCCACCCATATTTTTCTGCGTTTTTGGAGGGCCGCCAAACGCCCTGGAGGGCTTGATGCGTGACCCGGCGCGCATCAGCAACCCTGCTTTTTGACATTGGGCGAACATGCGAAAAAAGACCCAAAAAAAAAACATATACCTCAACGTTTGGGGTACCGACACCTCAACAGGGGCGAGCATCATGAGCATCAGCGACAGGCCTCCGGGGCCACAGGAGGGCCCGGGCGCCTCAACAAAGCCAGAAAACATCGTAAATACCGTGTTTTTCACCTTGTTTTGGGGCACTGCCGCGCCTCCACGGTGAGCATCATTGACACCCACGGTTTCGGGGGGGTCAGCCGACGCTCACGATGCGCACCCACGGGTGAGCATCATGAGCCCTTCATTTCTCCAGGGCCCTCGGGTGGAAAAATACCGTGTTTTTTGCGTGTTGCGCGAAAAACTGTTCAAAAACTCCTCGTTATGGCTGCCGTGTATGAACGCAGCGCCAACCGTGCGCACGTCGCGTAGGTTGGCGCTGCTCCAAGGGCAGCTCCCTGAAGCTCCGGGGGGTTGGGGGCGGGCGACAGCGGCCAAGGCATCCAAAAACAAGGGGTCTAGCCACCTGTTCGCCCGCGGGCCCAGGCCGCTGATGCTCATGATGCTCGCCTGGGCGTGGGAGGGAGGGCCGGGAACAGAAAAAGGAGCGCAACCTCGGAGAAAACGTGTTTTTTTGTCGGGAAAAGCTGGGTTTCGTCGTTCTTTCGGATGTGTGTTTCGCGACTTTCGGCCCCCGCCCCCACGCCGCTGATGCCAATGATGCTGTTGCGCGCGCACGAAGAGGATTATATACAGGGTTTCGGCTGTCGCTTCCTGTTCTTTCTTCTCTTCTGTTTCCTGTTCATTCGTTTTCCTTATTTTTCTTATTCTTTCTTTTCTGGATTCTTTTCTTCCTCTTTTTCTTCCTCTTTATTTTCTTCTTTCTTTTCTTTTTTTTCTTCCTCTGTCTTTTCTTCCTCTTTCTTTCATTATTCTGTCTTTTCATATTTTTATTATTTCTTTTATTCTTCTTTTTCTTCTTCTTATGTTTCTTCTTTTTCTTTTGACTCCTTGGCTTCTTCTCTTTTTTCTTCTTGTTCTTCTTATTTTTCTTCTTCTTTCTGTTTCTTTTTCTAGTTTTTATTATTCTTTATTTTTCTTTTAGTTATTTTCTTCTTATTCTTCTTCTTTTTATTCTTCTTTCTTTTCTTATTCTTCTGATTCTTCTTATTTCTTTTATTTCTATTTTTCTTGTTATTGCTTTTCTTCTTTTGTTTGTTCTTCTTATTTTTCTTCTTCTTAGTTTTCTTCTTATTGTTCTTCTTCTTTCTCTTGTTCTTCTTATTATTCTGTTTATTCCTTTTCTCTTTCTTCTTGTTATTCTTTCCTTTCTTTCTTTCTTCTTCTTCTTCTTCTGCTTCTTCTTCTTCTTCTTGTTATTGTTCTTCTTCTTTCTTTTCTTGTGCTTCTGTTTCTTCTTCTTTCTTTTCTTCTTACTATTTTTCTTATTTCCTTTCTTCTTCTTCTTTTTCTTCTTCTTTCTTTTCTTCTGATTCTTATTCTTTTTCTTCTTCTTTCTCTTCTTCTTCTTCTTCTTATTCCTTTTCCCTTTCTTCTTGTTCTTCTTCTTTCTTTACTTATTACGTCCCGACTCCCTGGCCCTAAACCCAAACTCGAGTTTCAGCTTTCAGACGGCCAGGCCGGCCCGTGCCGCAAGGCCTTTAGATAACATCTTCATTGGGCCTGAGACCGCTACTGCGGGCAGTGGACAGTCTTTGTGCATCTCTTCCCATCTCTGACTCTGGTTCGGTTTCCCATGCCGAGGTTCAAACCACGACGATCAAGCCGATGACCAAAGTCCAGAACTGGCGAGCGAGGCATTGTGAGCAATACTTGAGGAGCACGATGTATCACAAATCTATGTACAGAGCACTGGCTAGTGTACGCACACGTCGTTCTTTTCAACTCGCAACTTGCGCGGCCCTTGTGCTTGATGCAAAACGCGACCTTGGCAGAAGGTCGTTCAAGAAAGGAAGTACGTGCCGAAACAACGAAGACTCCAAGAATGCTGCTTCACCATGTCGGCTATCTCCGGCTTGTTGGCCTCAAGACTTTGCGAAAGCCAGAAAAGCCTAGGGCCTAGGCTTCCTTCAGCAGATTATCATGACATGTTGTTCTTCAGCAGAAGAGGCTTCAAGTCGTGTGACCGTTTGTCCAAAGACTACAAGGTGCGAAATGATCTGACAGAGGTGCACGTCGGCATGCTTCGGCCAAGGCCGTCGCCCTAGAAAGCACGGCGATGGATTGGCCAATCAATGCGCGGTCAGGATGCATGTGCTGTGACCTGCAGCATCCGGCAATCAATGGCAACCAAATGGCAATCAACCTGCGCAAGAAAGGCTGGATGAGGCCGGTGCCTGGAGTGCAGAAGGAGGTGCACCACATCTGCCCAAAAGGTCTGCTGCCCCTGCACCGAGACCTGACTTGAGACTTATAAAGCACTGAGACAAACAAACATAGCAGTCACTGGCACACCTTGCAATCTGAGTCAGCCGCTAAGGCATCGAAAGACACCATGTCCTTCTTGACTAAGCGGCGAGACATCCTTGCAAAACTCTAATGCCAATGGCAACTCAGTGACAGCTCAGTCAGGCTGCCATGTGCTGCCATCGATGGAAACTAAGTCGTGGACTGCTCCATCCTGGCAGCCGGCGCGCTAAGACGTGTTCAGACTCACCGGAGCATTGTTTTGTGCTGGTCTGCCGAGTCTCTGCCCGGCTCTGCCCTACGTTATCTGCTGTCTACTTACAATGTTGGCAAGGCCAGTCGCACTAGCCTTCTTGCCTGCTGCACTCGCTGCCGTACCATCGGATGCTGTTCGGCCGCCCCTCCCTGCTCCATCGAAGTATGAAAGGATTCGCCCAGCGTTCAGAGATTAGCACCCCCCTCATTCCCACCTCTACTCACTCCAATCCTCTCCACAGCGAAGACCTCCATGGACGCTTTTGAGTTCTGCCTGACGTGTCCGGCGACCCGTTGGCCTGAATTGGCGGCCTGGGCTTCGAAGCCTTGCACCCAAGGGTCCGAAGACCGAAGACCCCCCCCCCTCCAAAGAAGCATGTGCTCAGAAGCCCCTCTACTCTCAACTTCCCAAAGCCCCTCCAGACTTGGAGCCCGCACCGGTAAACAAACTGTACAAACTGCCGATTATCGTGTCGACACGCCGCGCCTAACAATGTTTAACCGACACTGCATGCAGTCGGATGTATCCGTTCGTCCGAGCCCTACGTGTGTGTGTGTGTGTGGCTTTTCTGCTGCTGGAGTCCGACAAGTGATGCAAAATTGATATGTGTCCGGTTTTGCATTTCCGGCATGGTACTGTATGTCATTATATGTCGAAGAGCTGGGTTCACACGAGCCACCTTGCCAAGGCAAATGATGCAACAAGGCCGGGCTCGCAAATCTGAAGCTTTTGACCAAAAGAGACTCTGGCCGCAAGCGAGAAACCTCGAATCAAACCAGTCAATCGCAGCAAGAAAACACCCTCCCTCGGACTTCTCGAAGAGATCCTGAGCCTGCGGCACCGAATTGAATGTGGCGATGTCTGGGCGAAGGCCGACAGTCGGCAGGACCTCGGCTTCCAGCGTTACCATGTCCAGCACAGCATCAGAGTCGCATGAGGCTGGAGCGTCCAATGCGAACCACGCATTCTTCCGATTCTAGCGATGCAGCCAAGTGACATGTAAGATCTCAAGCGCCTGTTTCCAGCAAAGCGCCTATCAAAGTGTGCACATCGAAAGGGGACATGCGAGCGCTTCACCTGCTAACAAACGAGAGCCTTCTCGTAAAACTTTGCAGCGGCGTAGCAGAGCATCGCATCGGTGCGGAAACCTGTCTACAACAAAGTCTTGAGCTCTTCACTGGCGGAGTGTTTTGCTCGTTTCATGTGTGGGCGAATCAATTGTTCAAAAAATGTATTACGGCCAGTGCAACAAGACAAAGATTTCGATTGCCATGAATACTCTAAATTGCACTATACGACTGTAGAAGTACTCAAAGTCGTCTTTCTCATTGTATCCCTTCTGCATGACCAATCGAATGACTTTTCATCCGGCTGAGGTATCCATCAGATCCCAACAAAAACTATCCAAAAGTTGAACCACTTCTTGAATCACGCACGTCGCAGTCTCCATCAAGGACTTGGGCACCAAGGAAACCCCCCCATTTACGAACACAATGCTCGTATCGCGGGTTTGGAAGCGCAACCCCCATTTGCAAACACTATAACGGCTTTGAAAAGATTCAGCATTTGCTCTAGACGGCATGATGCTCTTCAAAGCGCGCTTGCCCGGCCAGGCAGGGGGCTTGGGCGTTGCGGGTGCAGACCCCCCATTTGCAAACACCCTTCTCTGGCGCCCCGCCCTTGGCCTCGACCGCCCAGGCCTGTCACCAGGGGCCCCGCCCTGACCCCCAACAGCAGTCCAGGGCAGCCGGAAGGGTCCCCGCCCTGGCCTATCTCAGGGCCCAATAAACGCATCACGGCTTTGGAAGGTTTCATAGAGCTCTTAAAGCTTAAGGCGGTTCCTCTTGACTGTACGATGTTCTTACAAGAGCGCGGATTGGAGCGGCACTGGTGGCAGTTGGAATCAGTTGGAGCTTGTCGCTTTCTGATTGGGGCCTTCGAAACAGGAGTCGGTGTGGGTGGGAACCGCGAAAGCACAGAAGCCGACTTCCTCTACATGAGAAACCGAATCAGGCACCGTGTTGTCAGTTCACGCTCCTATGCACACAAAATCACACAAAGCAAGCATAAGCAAGCTTTGCAGCGAACCTGGTGTTGCAAGCATCATGGCAGCTTTGGGCCACGCAGCCTTCAACATAAGCATGCTCCAAAGCTGCTGGCAGCTGTCCGACTGTCCATGTTCACGAGGAGGTTGCTTGAAGCTTGCCTGCCACTGACCACCAGGCTGACTAGGATCTCTTTGAACCTGATGCAAGGAGATGGCAGTAGTAGTTCAGAAGACCTCGCGCTACGAGGGCCTGTGCAATTACAGTCCAGGAGCTTGTTCACAGTCATGCAGCACTGCTAGACCCGCCTACTTCTGAAGGTGGCACAAAACAAACTTTAAAGGGGGATTGGGAGCCTGTAACAGACATAGTGCACGGGAGCCAATATCGGAGAGCTTAGCCACAAAGCCGAGACAGAAAAAACTCGTACAATGGGGTCGTGGCTGTCAAAGCTCAGAACTTGCTACAAGGCCTTTTGATGGACTTCAGCGGCTTTTGCCACGTGGCAAGTTTGGGTTTGGAGCCGGTTCAACCACACTCTTGGGGATCGAAATGGATCAAGGTTTGCCGTTCATTACTCTTGTACAGCTCAGGAGCTAGGATCTGCTGGTTACCATTCCTGCTTTAGGAGCGTGGGCTTGCTAATGTCTGCCCACCTGCATACGAGTCGGATTCCGCATGCCGGAAACAGTCCGAACACTCAGGAAAGAGGTTGTCAGAGCCTTAATCTCATCTCTATCCGGTCTACTCAGGCATGCAACACTCGCGACACACATCTCAAAGACAGGGTAGGAGACCTCGCAGGCCACACACACACACACACACACACACACCCGAAAGGCCTGTGCGGCCTGCGTTGATGTCATTCCCAAACAAGATGGTAATGTGATATGATCAAGCTGCAGAGCAGCTTGCCCCAAGCATCCTTGGACTTTAACACAACTCTCAAGGCACAGACACAGCAATGTGTAAAAGCCTTCCAGAACCGCCCCCAGCTTGGGTTCCGTGCCGACCAGGCCGTGGGCCTGCTGCCACCGAAGGACCTCAGCTGAAAAAACCAGAGTGCAAACACGGGCAACATTGCGGCAAACAGATTGCCTTTGTCTACTGCCACCGTGCCTCATGCCCCTCTGTGGCCCAGACACAGGCACACGCACTAATTGCCAGATTCTGAGCAGTGATATCCACTTCGATGCCAGCATGACCGAGCACACGCAGAACGTGACTCCAGCTGTCCGCTCTTCTGCACGCGGTGGCAACTGCACAGAGCAGTTGCATGTCTGCTTGGAGGCCGTAATCGAAGTAATGGCCCAGTGCTTGGATCGCCTGTCTCCAAGCAACCGACTCCGCAAAGCTTCGCATGCTAGCCGTGAACACAATGGGCCCAGTAACGCCCACGTCCAGGTCAAATTGCTGCATTTCCCCAATGATTCCCAGTGCTCCGTCAATCATGCGGTTCTTCAGCAGTGCTCGGGCAGTAGATGCATACCTTCTCGCATCAGGCACGAAATAGCTTTGGCTCATGTGACGCAGATATGCTAACGTTGAAGCCCAATTGCTGGCGCTATGGCATGCCTCCAAGACCGGGTTGAACGTTCCTTCAACAGGGTGCAGATGCCACTTCTCCATAGAGCCCAATAACAATCCAGACCGTTCCCAGCGCGATCCTATTTCACAAGCAACCAATGAAGCCGTGCAAGTCCTCAGACAAGGCCGGAGGCCATCCTGACTGACCTGCTCCAGCACGGTCAGAGCGCCCGTCCAAGTCCTGCTGCAGCAACATGCGCCCATAACCTTCACGTAAAGAGCGGATGTTGCTGCAGAAACCCGACGGGCAAGTTGCAGTATCTTCAGGGCACTCAGAGCACAGGACCAGGACCCTGCATGGCGACAGGCCTGTGCTGCTTGTTCAAACGGGCCATCAATTTGCATGCTCTCGAGGTGGACGTCCACGCCAATACCAGCCCGGCAAAGGTTCCACAGGAGCTCAAGGCTCCAATCCCAGCGAAGTGATTTGCCGCATGAGCGCATTGTCGTGCTGTAGTAGGACTGATATGGGCGCATGCCAAACTGCACCAGAAATTCAAAGTAGGCGAGAGCTTGCCTCCAGCGCTGTTCTGCCCCTATGCCAACGCCAACTTCTTGACGTATCAGGCGATCAGGTGCTTGCTGTAGATTCAGATGAGCGAGGAGCAACACTGTGTTCTCCCAGTTGCTCGCCCTAATACTTGCGCGGCTTGCCATGTCCACGATGCTTTGTGCATGTTTCTCATAATTTACATCATGACACCGGGCTTCCCCGATCCCACGCAGTGATGTTAAGCAGCAGCTGGCCGCAGACCAGCGCCGCATGGTGGTATGCAGACGTGCTGCAACAACGTGACGGTAACTTGTGCTTTTCTTGTACTCCTTGCGATCTCGTCGGAACTCCTGGACTTTGTGCCGCAATTGCGGCCCCGCTTTCCAAACATGTGAAGGCAGCTGGGGCTTGGCATCCCTATGGCGGCCTTGCGCATCCGCCGCCTGATACGTCTGTCCCGAGCATTGCACCATTCCATTGCCGCATGGGAGCAGGCAATGGAAGGGCTCCTCGCTACGCGGTGTTCGCGACTGCAGGGTGAGCGATGACCCATTTCAGGGCCCGAGGAAGCCAAGAGGCCCCGACTCCATTTAGGGTTTAGGGTTAGGGTTTAGGGTTCAGGGTTCAGGTTTAGGGTTAGGGTTTAGGGTTTAGGGTTTCGGGTTTAGGGTTTAGGGTTTAGGGTTTAGGGTTTAGGGTTTAGGGTTTAGGGTTTAGGGTGTAGGGTGTAGGATGTAAGGTAAGAACCCCAAAGTGCTGAGGCCCAGCTTAGTAGCTGGGCAGGTAACCTTTTATCTTTTCGGGTATTTATATCCCTACCACAATTGAAAGGTTAACCTTGTACAGCTGTCATGTGGGCTACCTTTGCTGGAAACAGCAGAAGGGCCATCAGACAGAGGCGGAGGAAACCATCACAAGCTCTAGGACTCTAGGAATCTCACCATGCTTGCACAGGAGTGATGCGGGCAGGTACCCAAGTGACACCATTGCTGAAGTCGATGCCAGAGATGATGTCCACAGCCGAGCCAATGCTGTTGCGAACAAAGACCTGCGTGAATCGGACCAACCCAACGTTGCATTTCAAAAACAATCCCCCCACCGCACTCCCCGTTGCGCCTCGAAATCGCTCCTGGATCGCACTAGCCAGCGTATGCTAATGCATCACACGTCTAATGCTGTATCGCTGCTTGACAACATCGCTCCTGGCTTCCAGGCCTGCGCGGAGCGCACAAAACCCATGATTGACAGACCTTTTGCACCCGAGGCCTGCCTTTCACTCAAACGAATGCGTATTATTTTGGTCAGGTGGGCGGGGGGGGCGGAAGTCTGTGAGCAGGAAGAAAGGCAAATCAAGGTCTCGTGTGGCTGCAGTACACCTTCGGTCATCCCCACTTTCTCCTCGAATCCAATCAAAACCTTATGATGATGAAATTCCAAAGGTTCGCATCTGCTTCGTGACAGCGTTCTACGCTTCCAGAGGTGCAAACTTTGGCTGACAAGCCGAAGGAGGCAAGCGGGAGCCACATGCGAGCCTTGGATCCGGCGCTGCAGCCCATCTGACCGCAACCCCAAGGAGAAGCCGTGAAAGAACGAATTCGGCGTTGCGACCCACCCATGGCCACCGCCCCAAGATGCAGCAATGGAGCAGCCCAATTTCCGCCCTCATGGCCCACCCTTCCAGAAAGACAAGGAGCCGCGGCCATGAAGGGAGCACAGTTTCCGTCCAATCCAGTAGTCAGAAAGGGTCATCAGCAACCGTGAAGAGAGCATGTGCCCAATGTCCTGCATGCGACGAGCCATGCTCAGGACCTGCGGCCCACCTAACCCCAAGCAGCCAGAAAGGGAGCCACAACGGCGCCCACCACCACCCGACCCAGGAACCAGAATGCCCTGAAAGGAGCCCACATGCAATGCATAGGTATGTGAAGAAAACATCAAGGATCATTGCTTACTTGCAAATTGTGAGCATCCAGGACCAAAAGCTGTGGAGATTCAAGTGTATTGTGCCAGCTCTGTCGGCTTCTGTGAGAATTGAAGGTAGGCTGCAGCAAGGTTTTCGTGGCAAACGGGCCGGGTTGTGACATGGCATCGACAACAACAAGAAAGTTGTTCACGTCAGAGACACCAGAGTGCCAAAACATGGCAAAACTCAGCCACCCACAAGGAGACACAAGGGAGCCGCCCAGGAGGGCCAATTTCCAGCCCCCGCGGCCCATCCCAGCAGCCACCCGAAATTCCGTCACAGAAGCGGGACGACCAGCTCGGGAGAAGGCGTAGAACTATGGTGTGAGTCGTGAGCCAAAATACAAACGCCACAAAAGAAGTGGGAAACGTCCAAGTTGAGCCCGGAAGCATTGGTGAGAGCAACAGGGGGCGGGAGAAGACCCAGAATCCTAATGCAAGTCAAAAGGCCCCTTTCACAGCTGGCAGGAAAAGCGTGAAGTGCTCATCGTCCTTTTGTATTGTTGGACAACGATGGGGGTCATTTTGGCCTGGCAGGCGTAGGCCTCATGACCTCTGCTAAAGCGAAATGTGCGTGAACCTTTCTGTCGACTCGTCAAAGGTCTCAAAACTCCAAATCCAACAGTTGAAGCCACATGATTTCTGGTGCGCTGCTGGACTTCCCTGTGTGGCTGCTGTCCTGTGCCATGCCTGGATGGGCATGTGCCAAACATGTTGTGGACATGCTGCGGAAATGTGTCGATATGTCAACAACCTCGCTCCGATGCCAGGGAAGCACTTTCTATTGGAAAGAGCACTAGAAAGTAAATGAGGTCAAGATATTTTGCCCCTGTAAACAAAGTCCCTCAAGGCATTTGCCTGCATCCGCTTGCATTTTTGCTTTAGTGGGCTTGCTGCGTATTTTCATATATATATATATAGATAAAGATATAATTTTCGTGGACAAGCTTCAGCATTTACACAGGTGTCACCTTGATTTGCGGGCTAGGAGGTTTAAGAGTTACGACAGTTACGAGTGTTGGATTGCAACACATTCAAGCGAACTTCAAGGTGTCCGCTTGAGGTTCTCCAGGACTTGCACTGGAAGCATTTTGGAGGTTGGCCTGGCTCGCGCTTGATGTCACGTCCACTGGCGCGCGCCTGATGCGGCATGTCATGTGTGCTTGAGGGCTCGGTGCCAGGGAACCGTGACAAACCCTGCACGGTGCCCGGGGTTGGCCAGCAAGGGGGCTTCTCAGAAGGTAGGCTTAAAACTGTAGCCCGGTGTCTGAGCTTATCAAATCTTGGAGGACGTCTTGTCACGGTTTCCGAGGTTCGTCGAGGTCACTGCCTGAAACCAGCATAACCATGACTTAGATTGGCACCCTCGCCTCCAGCACTCGCTGAAACTCCTCATTCGATGCTGCAAGAACCAGGAATTTGAGGCAATCAACAAAGTGCATGCAAGCAAGGCTGGCAAGCATCTGAGCATCTTGGCGTTATGTGGCTTTACAATGCTTTACATATTTGCAGGCGAGAAGCGTGCTCGAGGGTCTCCCCCCTGCGCCACGAATGCTGATAGAGTCAAAGCAAGCAAGAACCCACTGTCCTAATCCGCTGAGGCATCGGGCCGTACAGTAGGTGTCCGGATAGCATACCTACCCCCCCCCCCCCGCACACACACCCCACTTCCCCCACCTTTGCCCCCCCACTTGCCCACGCCACCCTTCAACTCCCCATTCTCGCGATGGGCGTCATCAAGGTCATGCGAACGATGGATTTGACGAGCCACGCAGTACATAGGTCTTCGTAGGCCTTGTACACATAACTCACATAACCAGGCTCCTTCGCCCCTACGAGTCCAAGATCGAAGCCCTGTAGACGTCCGCGTCTCCGCAAGCTCTTGCTTGAACATGCCGGCACCTTCCCCGGTCTTGAGTACAGTGCCTCCAGTGCCTCAGGCTTGTAGCCTGTGGGCTTGTAGCACTCGGGCATGCTGCTCTTGGGCCGCTGAAGGATGGCCACAGCGAAGCCCAAATCCCAACAGACACACGTTGGGCATGCGTTGCGAACACGTACGTCGTCACAAGTACGTCGTCACACGCGTCCAGCATGCATGAAGTGGTAACCCGGACTTCGTACCCCACTTTGTCAGCATGGACGCGTGGAGACGGGGACGGGTCGACATTGCTGCAATGAATTTGGCAGCATGGCGCACGCTGGTAACACGGACATCATGTTTGGCACTCAGCTTCACAAACTTCTGCTGCATCATAGCTTGCATCAGAGGCTGCATGATAATCCACGGCACGCAACATTCAGCTAGTCTTGTACGTGCTTTTGCCATGGTAGGCAACCACCATCATGACATCCTTTTCGTGCAGGTCCTTCAAAAACAAATCTCACATCTTTGAATGTGTCCTGAATCATGCATGGCTAGACATGACCATCACATACTTTCGGGCCAGGGCCAAGGACTGGAAGAGCACACATTTGCGAGACTGGCACTCGGTGCATCAGGCCTTTTGAACTCCTCCTCCAGCACCATGGCCTGCACTGCATTTTGCTGAAAGGTTTTCGCAGCACTTCACCTGCACTTCAAGTGCTGCCTGCTCAGCCTCTCCGTCCGAGCTCGAACCTGCAAATGCGCACGGCCAGCGTTCGACGGCATCAGCAAGAGTATCAACCCGACACGGAATGCCCAAGGCGCCTGTCGGCTGGCTTGCTGCAGCGCGCACGTTCAGGCTTCGCTGCCTCTGTCACTAGCAGGCACAAAACATCCAAGACATCATTTCCAGGCACGCCTTGGATAGACTCCAGTAAACGTGCCTGGAAGATGCCTGCCGCACGGCACAGCTCAACCCAGAAAGACATCACGACGGTTGTTCCGTGCAGAGCTCGGCCATGCAGAGCATAACTCTGCATAGCTCCGCGCCAAGCACCAATGAGTGCAGTTGAATTTGAGCTCTCAACTTGCCGACCTGCATCCAGAAAGAACGGCGAAGAGGAAAAGGACGTGTCCGGTGAGAACGGTCCCGGTCCTTGGAGAGAGATCCCAGATTCTGTCGAAACAGGCTGTTGAGTTGTAGTGGCCGAAAGTGGCCCAATGAAATGGCCGACTCCGAGCTACACCGGGTCTGAGCCCAGTGGCAATCGACGGCATTTGACTGCCTGTGCCAAGACAACAGCAAAGTGACTCGTGATTCACTGAGCATCCCGCCTGGGGCATGACAACATCGACAAGCTCTACCCAAAATCTTCTCAACTAGCAGTGCTTGCTTGAGGCAGCTGGCAAGCCCCAGAAGCAGAACTCGGATCGTCTTGCATCAACTTCTCAACAGAACTCAAAGCAGTGGACCGCTGCACTCGACATGATCTTTTTGCCTGACAGTTCACCCTACTGCATTGGTGTACAACGCAAACCCCACAAGGGTGCTGATCTTGGCATCTATTCGTTTAGTCCACACACAGAGATGGACTACCATGATGGTCATTCATCCATGACAATGAGCGGCTGCGAGTACATAAAGCCTAAGCCATGATGGTCATTCATCCATGACAATGAGCGGCTGCGAGTACATAAAGCCTAAGTAAAGCGTCGTCAAAAAACTTGTGGGCTTATCATCGGATGAAGGAATGAAGATGATCTTCCACGCACAAGTCCCGTGACAACACAGTATGCGACACTTTAGATGTGGGGGTCCATTAAACCATCAATGCCGTATTAAGTAGTAGGCTTGCATCATGCGCGAGTTACCATGAACACGTCGCGAGCGCGAAGGCCGCAAAGGCTCAAGAGCGAGTCAGAGGAACAATGTCAACACCGGGAAGTCTAGCCCACCCGGAACTGCCACTTCCTCGGCGCAACCAGAGGTCAGATTCAGGGCGCGACTGCACGACATGCAAGCATGGAAAATTGGAACCAGGCCACGCAGCACTGCCTTGGCTATGCTCAAACCGGGACTCCACTTGCTGCACATTGGTAAAAGTGCCACACCATCTTTTTCGCAGTGGACTTTCTCGATTCGCCTGCTCAGCAAGTTTCGAGCGTAGTCGATTCAGCTGGATACAAGATTCAAACCGACCTCTGCTCCAGCTGCGTAAATGCATTCGTGCCTGAAGCCAGCACCCAAAATGACCACTCAGAGCTGTCAAAAGTTTGGCACAGGCGCGAGCCAGGACCATTTCGCGGCGGAGATGTGAACTCACAACCTGTGCATGACTTCGCCGATATGATATGATGTCGGCGACACCAACCGTTCTTTTTGTGCAACCAGGGCCATCACTGAATTTGGGCAGAATGACACGCAAAAGCCTTTGGCAAGGCTGTCAGAAGCCATGTCTTGCAGGGCACAGCACATGATAGGCACGTGAACTAAGAACTGTGCTCCAGGAACATCCGAATCTGAGTGGGAAACAGTCGACCTTGGATGGCTGAGTAGCAAAGGCCACGGCGGCCGGACTCAATTCAAATTTTCCACACTTTCGTGCGCTGGCAAGCAGTCAAATATTAATCTCAGTATAACCTTCATGGGAAAGTGATGAACAGATTTTTCATCACCTGTGAGATCAGTCTCCTTGCATCTCACAAACCCAGGTCTGCATCTCACTGGTCCAGGTCTTTTTGGCCGGCGAGCCTCGCAGCTCGGCAATGAACTCCATGTCGCCGGCACCTGTGCACGACTGCTGACATTGCGAGATGAGAAGGCCCTGCTTTTTCTGCGACTGTGATTGTCTATTCTTGTGCAACCTTTCACAGCATATGCGTTCGCCTCCCTCGTTGCCCGGGCATCTGGCGACTCTGACCTGACCGGAAAGTGCACTCAGCAACATGGCACTGCAAGCGGGCCACAGGTTGCCCCGATACATGGCTCGAGATGTGCAGCCATACTTAGGGCCAAGCAACTTGTACTGACTTCACCTGTCAAACTGGCGCAGGGAGTGATGCCGTTCGCCCTGTGATTTCGCAATATGCTAAAGTCAAATTCAAACCGCGCTTAGCTTTGCTTGGGGAAGCGCCGTTGAATTGGCAAACGGCCCAGGCGCCAGCAACTTCGGCAACTTCGGAGGCCTCACGCAGAGAACCGCAACGAAGCCTCCGAGCAATACAACCTACAGTATCCTACAGTGTTTAACACTGCCTTGCACTTCTTAGCACCACGCATCTTCACAGCTGAAGACATAGGGTGTCCCAAGAAGTGCTGCCGCAGCACGTTGACCAGTAAGTGAACACGCCAAGCGCCTTGAAAGCAAAGGGCTGATTTAGTCTTCGCGAAGTCGTAGTCTCCATCTCCAGGAGCCTTTGCTCTCTCGCCATCACGGCGCAGTTCTAGCAGGTCCTGCCTCGTCTGGGACACAGAGTTTTCGACCTCCATGCCTTTACTGCCTTTGGCAAGTGGCACTAGGGCATTTGTGGCAGCGGTACTTGTGCCGTCACCCGCTGAACACTTGGGCGCGTCCGCTGCCGAAGTCTGCCGCTGCAACGTGCGTGGTGGCATGTGTGGCATGTCAAAGTATACGTGGTTTTCCTGCAGCATGCTCCTCAGTTCACGGCTGGATGGCCACAGAATGGCACATGGCTCAGAGCGAGAAGGCTTCACTTGCTGCCCGTTTGCAGGTGATGTCCACGTCCCGCCACCGTCACCGAAGACCATCACTGAGAAACGCTCGGCTTCAATGCAGAAAGCCGGTAAAGCACCCTGCCGGAGCAAAAGCCATAAGCTTCGGTACGCTTCGTTCCACTCCCGAACCTTCCGAACCTCATTCTCTTCCTCCTCTGGTCCCCGAGTGGGCCCTTCAAGCTCGTACCAACCGAGGCTTGCAGCGGTTTTGGTTAGCCATGCCACTGCTTTGGCTTCGTCGGTTAGCAAGCACTGGAGACTGGCCTTACACATTTCGAGCGCTGAAGCACGCACAGGATCACTAAGCTTACCAAGGTCCCTTTGGCACTGTAGAGCAGGGGGCAAGCGTCGGAGCCATTTCCAGGACATTGTGCCTGTTGCCAGCCTAAGCGTGCTGTGCAGATTCTGGTCGGACAAGAGGTCCTCCGCAGATGAGAGGCCGGGTTCCTGGACTACATCCTCAACGGTTGGCTGGCGCTTCAATTGATGCCTCTTGTCCGCTGAGTGAACTTGACCTCGCTGACTTGCATCTGCCTGGGCATCCACTGTGTCCGCCTGAGCTCTCTGCAGGGTGTATTTTTGATTTGGTTCTTCGGCATCGGGCTCAAGCTCAAATGCTTTGCTGTCTTGCCGCTTCGCTTGCCGAAAACCTGACAATTGTTTCCTGACCTTTGTGGGCGGTTCTGCTTCCATTGCTCACGCTGCGACTATAGGGTGTCAGAAGGGGTGTGCTACCTTCCCTTGATTGCCTTCCCTCAATTCCAGGCATGCCTTACCCTCTGCTTGCGCGGAGGCTTGTTCTGGGCTGAATCTGACATAAAGCTGCCTGTAAGCAATGAAGCTGGTGACATCTACTCTTGTATATCGGGCCGACAGGGCTGCATCCACTGGGTCAATTTCATTGCAGTTATTGTCGAATTGGTTGGGAGGGGGGAGGGAGGGAGGAAGGGGAGGAAGGGGGAGGAAGGGGGAGGAAGGGGGAGGAAGGGGGAGGAAGGGGGAGGAAGGGGGAGGAAGGGGGAGGGAGGGGGAGGAAGGGGGAGGAAGGGGGAGGAAGGGGGAGGAAGGGGGAGGAAGGGGGAGGAAGGGGGAGGAAGGGGGAGGAAGGGGGAGGAACGGGGAGGAAGGGGGAGGAAGGGAGGAAGGGAGGAAGGGAGGAAGGGAGCCCAAGGATGAGAGCCTGCCACTGACAAGTTCTGAAGCTGCCGGTTTGGAATTCTCGTACCATCCTCACTCTCACAGTGGATGGCTCTTGTGACCGCCACTTTGGGCAGTGAAAGAATCGTGAGACTGCCTCTTTGGGCAACACGAGAAACTGAAACGCACAAAGGGATCTGGCATTGATGACAGGAAAACCAGCTGCCATGGCAGTTATCTCGTAAGCCTGGCCTCAGCGTTTCAGCAGCTGCCTAGACCTTCAGGTCTTGCGGCAACCTCCAGCTGGTCAGCTCGTCGCAGTGATGCCCTCATGGCCGAACAGCCAAGACATGCCAAAAACTGCCAAAGCAAGCGCAGCTCGATTCCAATCCAAATGCCGAAGGTTGGTTTCAAACGACTCCAGCCTGCTTGGACCTTCTTCGAGTACTCTCTCTGCCAGAGGAGTCACCGTCAACATGCTTCAGGCCCTGCGACACGAGTGCTGTGGCGCTGATAATTCTCGACTCTAGGATTGTGTATGCAGCGTCGCTTGCATTACCCGCTGAGTCTCGGAGGGTCGGCGGCCTTGAAAAAAGCTGCCTTGAAATTAGTTGCTTACATTCTAGACTCCAGACAATAAATGATGTCAAATCACTCTCTCCTTTAGCAGTAGCTCTCCTCCACAAGGCAAGCACTGAAAGAGAGCTCTTTTCGCGTTTCACACGGTCGCTGCGTTGGGCTTTTCAGTCCTGCAGTCGGATGCAGTCTGCTCGCGAGCTTCTCAAAAGGTGGAAAAGTGCAGAGATGTGCAGAGCCTGAGGTTCTCGTCAGCATCAGGATGCCACAAGTCCACGATCAACACCACCTTGAGTGAACTTCACATGGTCGGGATGCTGTCATGACTGTGTCTTGGTCATGACTCTGTCTTGTCTCTGGCTGTAGGACCCGGCCCTGGCTTCTTGCGCCAGGCTGGCTTCTTGCGAGTCCTCCTCACGGCTTTCAGGCTTACAGGCTTACAGGCTTAGATTCAGATTTGCCGACTTACAAGTTCGATTGCGTCTGAGTTGCCTGAGCACAAGGCATCCTGGCCATGGCATCCAATGCTCAGAGTGTCGGCACAAACCAAGCACAAGACAAGAACCCGCATTCTGTCGGTATGTCCGCGGCTGTATCTGGTGCTCAAAGCTGTCATCGAAGATGAGGCACCTGCACTTCCCTCCCCCTCAAACATATGTTCTTTCCTTCCCTTTCCCACGTGTGTCGCATTCGTCTTTCGGAATTCTTGCACAGCCCGGATCAAGAGTGCACAATGCAAACACTCTGAGGCGTACGCAACCAGTTACCAGGACTAGAGATTAGTAGGGTCTCCTGATTACAAGCCTCCACAAGCACATGCCGAAGTGGGCGTTGAAGGCACCTATGCAGCTCCCAATCGCGAGCTACGCCGGCCACGCTGAGGCCAGACATCCGCTGTGCTCCGCGAGGAAGCAACAAGGGCAAATGCAGCCTTCCAGGCATGTGAGATAAAAACTTGTGCAGGTATTCATAACTAATGAATGATTAGCCGTTAGCCAGCGCTTGCTGCATCGGGCACCACAGGCCTCAAACGATGGTTGGTTGGCCCGCAATGGGGCATGATTGTAGCTCCAAGCCTCTGCTCTGCCCAGCATCTGCCCACACTTTGCTTTCCATTCCTTTCCCTCACCACCGAAGAGTCTCACTTCCCATGTTTTGCAAATAGCACGTGTTGAACGTCGTCGGTGTGAAACGTGAGTTGTAGGTAGTTACGAATGGGTTACGAATGGATGGCATCCAAGGGAAAGGCTCACGGCGTCACAGCGTCACATGATCTTGACTTTCGCCATCTTCTCTCAGAGAACTTCGCGATGGGCACAGGTTGGGTGTGCAGGGAGATGAAGTTGCGTCCAGCAACGTGCAGCAGGCAAGCCTCTGAGTCAAGCTCCCGGAGTAGTCTGCACTGGCGGCTGGCGCTTACACATGATGACGAAAATCATTTGGAAGGAGCTCTTTCTACATTCTGCAAACTTCTGGAGGTCAGCGGGCAAGCTTGAGGATGTGCTGCGCAGCAGCTGCCTCGGATACCTTGCATCCGGCACTATGCTGTCACAATCACAACGCAACGGTGTAAACCGATATGTAATCACGAGTAAGAGTGATGAGGCTTTTGCTACTTGTACCATGCTGCCGTTGCTGAAGCACAGGCTGCAAAGGGCGGACTGCCCGGCAGTTCTTCAGCAGGCACTGACCCGATGAATGTGTGCACGTGAAGCCAAGGTACAGATACGTGCGGGTACCTTAGCCGCATTGAACGACTCCAAGCATGTGTTAAGCAAAAACCGTCCCATTTCTCTTGCCCACGTGCCCTTTTGAGTGCCTGCGACATGGGCACGATGATGCAAAACAAAAACAGAATTGTATGACGCACTGAGACTTCTACTTATACTTACCTGAACGAATACTCTTCCATCTTTGCTTACACCCAGGATGCAAGTGCACGCACTGGAACTGAGGCTGGGGAGCACCTGGCCCGCCCGCGGCGGTGGACACAAAGACCTCTGAGAAGAGAACGTGAGAAGAACTATTTTAAAGAACATGTATCCAGAAAAGTACCTTTTACTACCGAAAAAACCCTCTCCAAGCATCTCAAAATTCTGCAGCCGCAAGAGTTCTGCACCAGAGCTGCCGAGTGGCCCGCCGCCCTGCGGCCAGGAGTGCAGCTAAGAGTTGCGGAGCATGCTGAGGACCTTAGGTTAAGATCATGTAAAGTTTAATGGCAAGATGGTCTTGTCGAAGCAGCCTGAGATGCAGAGCTCTTGGAAACGTGTTAGGCTCTGGCATTCGTCGGCGAGCTTCTTGACATCTCGAAAATACTCCACTGGAACGCTGAGAATATCGCTGTCCAGCCTCAGGGCAGCACGCACATGAAAATTTCAGATTCACGAAGAGTGTCCGTTTTGGCAACTCCGCACCGAATGTTTCGAAAGGAGGCGGTGGATGCAGTGATTTCCAATGAGGCTTCGCCACAAGAAGCCACTTGGCATTCTCGAAGTGGGACGTCCACACAGCTGAAGTGGTCGACGCACCTCCATCTCTTGAGCAGTGGGGCTCACGACCCAACAGGTAGAAAGTGCTTTCAGGCGGTCAACACGTTTGCATCCACTTGGCCACCTTATTGAGCACCCCTATCCATAATAGAACCAAAACAATGCTCACGTTCATGGCCTGCCACCATATAGGCAAAAGCACCAGCCCGTTTTGGGCAAAGACAGAGCCGACACGTTTGCTCCTTCGGATGCTTAAACATGGCCCTGGATTTGGTAGTACTCTCGACACGTCGCAGAACAGCACCGGCGTTGGCTAACTGAACAAACTCAGAGCACGAGAAGTCGGGGAATCTATGGAGAGGCAAACCATGCGCCCTAACTAAAAGCATCAGGGAAGACGTCATGCATCAGCGTATAGCAGCCCCGCCAAACATGTAAAACATGTTCGGGTAAAGCGTGCCCGGTTCTACGCACATTCTGCCAACTATCTTGGAACTCCTGATTTGCAAACACAATGCTCGCATGATGGGTTTCAGCAAAAACTCATATGTTTTGAAGCAAGCTTGCACGGCTTGAAAAACGCTGGGGGGTTGGGGCGCAACCCCCCCCCCCCCCATTTGCAAATACAATGCTTGGGTGATGGGCTTCAAAACGAGTCATATGTTTGGAAGCAAGCTTGCACGGCTTAAAAAAGGGGGTGGGTTTTGGGGAGCCGCACCCCCCCCCTCCCCCGGGCCATTTGCAAACACAGTGCTCGCGTGACAGACTTTAAAACGATTCATTACTAGAACACTAGTGGTACTAGACGTACTAGCAGTACTCGTAGCACTCGTAGTACTAGTAGTACTAGTAGTACTAGTAGTACTAGTCGTACTAGTAGTACTAGTCGTACTAGTCGTACTTGTCGTACTAGTCGTACTAGTCGTACTAATCGTACTAGTCGTACTAGTCGTACTAGTGGTAGTAGTACTAGTCGTACTCGTCGTACTAGTCCTAGTAGTACTAGTAGTACTAGTAGTACTAGAAGTACTAGTAGTACTAGTAGTACTAGTAGTACTAGAAGTACTAGTAGTACTAGTAGTATTAGTAGTACAAGTAGTACTAGTACTAGTAGTACTAGTAGTACTAGTAGTACTAGTAGTACTAGTAGTACTAGTAGTACTAGTAGTACTAGTAGTACTAGTAGTACTAGTAGTACTAGTAGTACTAGTAGTACTAGCAGTACTAGTAGTACTAGCAGTACTAGCAGTACTAGCAGTACTTGTAGTACGTAGTACTAGTAATACTAGTAATACTAGTAATACTAGTAATACTAGTAATACTAGTAATACTAGTAATACTAGTAATACTAGTAATACTAGTAGTACTAGTGGCACGAGTAGTACTACCAAAAGACTCAAAAAAGGACAACATTTTCAACAAAGACCTCCACAAAGAAACGGGGGGGATGCTCGCATGATGCATTTTAGACGTGTACTGCATCGAGTCGCACTACTCGCAGTGCAAGGTGTAGCTTCCAATCCTGGATGCAAAGCCGCACGTCAAGTGTGAATGAATCTACTCCTACCTAAACGCAGGGGCTGGCGGGCGCAGCCCCCCCCTCATTTAGCAAACACAATGCTCGCCTAGTCACGAAGTACGAGCATTAAACAAGATGCTATATCAAAATACATAATCTGATATGCAAAGACGCGACCAGAGGACCACCGGACCGGAGGACCACGGGACCAGAAGAACCCGGAAGACCAGAAGACCAGGAGACCACGGGTCCGGAAGCACCCAACAGACCAGAGGCCGGAGGAACCTGGCTGACCCTAGCAACTTTTTTTGATCCTCAAAAACTTTATTCTGATACTGTCAATTGTTTGATCCCTATCAGTTTGTTGATACCTATGCCCTATCCAGGCCTCGAAAAACTTTCACCACGCGAAAGAGCCTGCTAGCACGGGAATTGGAAAAACAATCCTCTGCCTCTCATTCTACGGACATGCGCATGGCAGCGGCTCCTTCACACCATGGAATGATTCGCGCAGAGCTTGTGGAAGTGCTGGCCGCTGAAGTGGTAGTACTGACAGGCATGGCCCTGAGCTTTGAGGTGAGCCGAGAAACATGTGGCTCATCCGGTTATTAACACCTGCATGGTCAAGCATTCAGGCTGTTAGCTTGTCTACATGCTTCGACCGTGCTGACCATGCCGAGATCATAAAGGCTTGCCTTGACCTTTCAAACAAAGTCCAAGGTTTGGTTGCTCGTTTGGCTTGCAGCTTGTGAGCTTGGCATGGCTGCATGGCTGTGTGTAGGCTGGCCAGCACTTTCCTGATCGCCGCTCTGTTGGTGAGTGAGCTGTCTGTTGCTGTGTAGCAAGCTTCTCATCACATCAGTTGCTATGTGGAAAGTCTTTTTCCGAAGGCCAAACAAGCCTGAACAAGCACAAGTCCAAGCGTCGCCGGTGCTTTTAAGTATGCAATGGCAGCCACCCAAGCGGCAGCCAGCAAGAGTAACACAAGCCTGAGCTGTCACAAGGTCGGTGAGCCCTTTGCCCTGAACGAGACGTCATTGCCAAGAAACTTCACTCGAAGCCATTACCAAGAGACTTCACTTGCAGCTGTGAATCTAGTCTCAAGCCCAGCAAGAGGTTACAGCAGCCTATGTCGGATCAAGCAGCCCGATCCATTTCCACCGGAGACAGCAGATAGCTCGTGATGACTGGAGTGTTTGGATCCAGGATCGACCGCGCAGATCTCGCGCTTCGGGGCGCTCAGCAACGATCCGTTGAAGCGAGATGCCGCTGTCATCCATAACGAAATTTCTGGTTCCCAAAAGGATTTGTAGTGCGACACCAACTGATGCTGCACTTGATTGACTATCTTTGATGTCGCCTTGGAAGACATTTAGGCAGAAGAAGAAACACTTTTGTTCTTACATGTCTCAAATTTTTCCGCGACTGCATGGAGGCAGAACCATCGCTGCGACCGATGCCCGTTCTGTGATGCCACATACTACTTTGCGAGCATACAGATGAACAACAAAGCACCGCGCATCATGCAGTGTCTCACATGGCAACAAGCAACAGGAACCCACAAGATACCGACTTCGACTCTCCAACAATCCCGACAATTCCAACGTGGCTTTTCGGGCCCAGCTTATACTGTACTACGACGACACTGAGTATGAATGCGGACAACAAACCACTGACACACATTTTGAATCTGTACGACTGGATGGCCACCCCAGGTATCCTCCCAGCCTGGATCTGGGGCCCGAGCGTCAGAAGTGACAAAGCAGCACGCCCAGGACTGGCAAAGGCAAAGGCGTCAAACGCGGATTTGCCATTCTTCAGAATGCTTTGGCTCGTTCTGAGTTATGAGATGTCAGGAACATCATTCATGTCAAGCCCTGATGGGTTTGCACCCTCTCAATCCTCTTCAATCAAGTAATCTAAGCTATCGGAAACTATCCTGACTTGCGAGTGTACTTCTCTAGCTCATGGGCACACGGGGGTTACGATAGGGTCACGCCCTTGAGCCTTGTCCGACCCATCATAGGTCTTAAGCTTCAGGGACCTTTAGTTGTTCCCTGGCGGCCTGAAGGCATAGCGACAAGTTGCTCTTAGATGGCTTTGCACCTGTCAAGCCAAGGTTATTGGGGTGCAAGTCTTAAACTGAGCCACCTCAAAGAGTCTTCAAGTTCTTACAGTCTTAAAGTTAAGTCTGAGCCTGAACTTCCTTTTTTCGCTCCCTTAAACCCTCTTCTGAGCTCTGTTAACCCTCTAAGCTGAGCTCCATTCATCTAAGGCAGCAGCGGCGGCGTCATGGCTTCGCCCGTACCTTGCAACACATGCTCGGTCCTGTTTTTTGTCTTCCGTCATGGGCCATCGTGTTGGCGCATCCCGTACGTTCTTGTAGGTCGGCCACGCATAGCAGCACAGACGGCCGCCACGGTCTGGGGCACAGCCTCCCCAGCTTTGACAAGACTGTCCAGACATAGCCCGGCCACAAATGGCACAAACAGACCACAACAACACATGGAAGATGTATGTCCAAAAACTGCACTCACACATATGGTGTACTCAAAAACAGACAGAAAGAAAAGGATTGAAAAACGCACGGCACGGGTGCAAACAACAATGATTGCACTAACCGGTCTCCGCACCCAGGCCTTGCTGGAGGAGAGCTCGGAGAGGCCTCGGAATGTGAAGCCACAGCCATCACAGCCAATCGCTTGTCATTGCTCGTCTCTTGTCGTATTCGCTCAGAACCGGTCCTCCTTTGGCCCAGATCTCAAGCTTTAACCAAACGCCTTCAACGCAATTGGGCGTGCAAGATATGACAATCGCTGCGGGCCGGATGACCTGAGTGTAGACCTTCGCGTTGTGGTTGCCAATTCGGTGGCCTCACCGCCAAGCGATACAGGCTAGTGGACTAATCACAACTGCCCTCTACAGACATTACCGAGCTCTGAAGCTTCGAGAGCTGTCACATTGAGTTCGCCTCGGCCCCGGGCCAGGAGGCGTGCAGAACAAGCAGACCAGGATCCGGTCTCCTTCCCCCCGTACCCACCTTTTCCATTTTGGAACTTGTTCGGGGCCCCTCAAATTTTTGGAACTTCCCCCCCCTCCCTGGGGACTCCCCCGAGCCCGACCCCCTTCACTCCCCTGGGACCGAGGTGTCCGCCCACCAGCGACAGGTGACTTTGCCTGTCCGCGCACGCTACACACCATCTTGGGCCGGCTTGGCTGCCGATGCGGTGCGCGCAAGCGTTTACAACCAGTGATGAGTGGGGTGCTTTGCCTTGTCTCACCACGTTCAGTTGTGTCCTGCGCCAATGAACCCTGGAATGAAACTGACTGCGGCGTACCTTGCCAGCTCATAAACTAAAAGCTGCAAAGCACTTTTGCGCGGCGTCGGACTCGAACACAGGCCTAGCAAACGTAAATCAAAAGGCCCCCTCTTTGGAGGCATCATTACCTTCAGCAGAAGGGCCGAATTTGCAGCAGCCTCATGAGAGTATGTATCGACGGTGAGGGGCAGCAGCAATCGCAAGGGCAAGACAGCCATCCGGCAAGCCAATCATGGCATGACACGCGATGCGATGCACGGAGCGTGTTCTGCACAGCCGGCTCAGGCTGAAATAGCCGGTCTCATCGATTCTGGTAGCCACTGGAAAGTCTGCCCGAGCCTCAAGGTGCGAAATTACCAGGGTTCTGGAGTGGACGACAGAGCTGCAAAAAGCTTCAGGACAGCCAAGTCGCTGGAGCTACAGTAACCTACAAAGACCGAGAATGCCTAGAAGCAGGTTGGCAACTTCCAGCTGCTTGGCTTTGACGGCTTCATCGGATGCAACGTCTTGCATTGCAGCATACATGTCCTTGGATTGCAGATACTCGTGCTCTGCATGAGTAAAACTCACGCGACTGCACACTGCTCTGGTATAATTTTCTTCTCTGGTTCCATCCTCCCGGACGTGGTCGCTTCGTATCCCCATTTGGCAAACACCGGCTCCTGCGCATGCCCAGCCACATCGGCCTCATGCGAGAAGCATCTCGCCATCTACTCGACTGATTAACAAGGCTCTTCCGAGGAGTTGAAGATATCTGCAGCGCAGGATCCAGGAGCACGCTGTACTGGCGGATGTCTCTTTGTCCATCCATGAAGGATTGCTGGAATTCAGACAGGCTTGCCTGAAACTCGGCCTGGGTGCCGGGAGTCTGGTTTTCACATGCTCCACCATCATTTGCCATCGTTGAAGCCGCCTGCCGAACTGATTGCAGCCGACTGGCAGTCTTGTAAGCGGCAATCAGCTCATCCAAGAGCCTGGGCATTCTTTCAAACTGCATGGGTCTGAACACGCGCCAACAAATCCAACAATCACTTAGCAACGATTGTCTAACACGTGCCGGGGCTCTGCAGCGACTTCTCGACGCCGAGGGCATCCACCTGGTGCCTCAAGCGACGTTCGGGTGACTATTGCCATCAAACCCCAATGAACCATGCACAAGTCTATTCTTTCTGCCACTTGCAAAACGGAATGAACATGTTTTGCACAGCTGAAAAGAATGAGCGAGCGGCTCTACAGGGATGACCTCAGGCACATCCTCATCAGGGGAACACCACCAATCTGACACTCTCCATCCCTGCAAAAGATTGACTCATTGACAGTAGACGCGGACAGCAGATGAACACCAGTCCTCGATGGTCTCCAACCCTCCAACTTCAAAGGTGCCCGTAGGAGCCTTCCGAAAATCATGCAGAATCTTCCAAAAAAGAGTCAGACATCGACACCTGCTCGATATTTGTCGCTTGCTATCAGATGCCAGCTTCTGACAGAAGCTGCGTGTTGCCTTCGATTCAGAGCCTTTGCCCTTCCGCCACAACTCGTTTTCAAACGGGGGAAAGCGTGTCCGTGTCCTGAGTGGAGTGGGAGAGGAGACCTGACCAGGAACCGGTCTCCTTGAATCTAACGACCTGTCCATGGCATTGAAAGCAAAGCTTCCCGCAGTGCACGGGCGATGCTTGCACAATGGAGCTCGTTGCTATCGAAGAGACAAGACATGCAAAACTCAGGACAGCACGCCACTTGCAACAAAGAGGGACCAAGTCTCGAGACAAGACTGACCGGCTTCCTCCGCTATCTTGCCGGTTTCCCAAATGTGCGAATTGCCGCACCCACACAAGCACAAGCAAGACACTACAGTCACAGCATGTCACAGCTCGATGCCCTAGCACGCCTTTCCTCAATTTCCTCACGCATTCCTGATCTTGGCCATGGTGAGCCAGTTCACTTTAGGATCTTGGGCTCTTGGGGTCTTAGTGGCCTTCGTGCTTGGAAGAGGGGCACTCCAAGGTATGGAGTTGAATGGGCCATAGAACAACATGCAAACTTAATGGACCCTGCCTCGCCACTAAAGAGACGCACTTTGTCGAGGTTGCGAACTTCGGCAACAAACAGAGATGATTTGGCGGTCCCCGTCCTCACCAGAGGCGGGCACTGCTGCTAAGACAGAACTCATTGGCTCCCCTCGGACGTTCGGTTGCAAAGGTTGACCTCGTAGCCTGGCTACAATGAGGAGAACACTTTCGGATGTAGGACTTAGAAAGCCACGACTTGGTCTTATCTTAACCTTGTGGTCGCGCATTTTACCATGTCAGGGCGGCCAGGATGCAGCTGGGCCAGCTTGGAAACCACATCCTCGGGATGCGCCGCATGTCTCCGAGCCACAGTAAACAGCAAAAGCAGTCATCGAAGTACTCGAAGACAAGCCACTTTGACAGTTGCACCTTCTGCTAGGTCCACGGTCTTTTTCACTTGCTGCCCCCGCTTAAGCACCTGCGCAAGTTGCAGCCAGAGATGAAACAGAGAATACACGGGTCCAATATGGTCTTCTGAATTTGTACTTACGATGACAAAGGACACCTTGCCTGCATGCTGATGCTCTTGGTCGGCATCGCTCGAGCTTCTCACGGAAGGACCACAAATAAAGCAATGTCTAGAGTCTTGCACACCTCTTCGATGCCAGTACATTCAGATGATTCAATCCCCAGAAAAAGTGCCATGTGTTGGGGTGTTGCTTTTTCGATCCGCAAGTTTGTACCTACGATTCTGCGGCTGGATACAAAAAAAGGTAGGGGATGCCAAGACGTTTTTGCAATGCGCAACTCACGGTGGTTTGACGTGGTAAGCTTCCTCAAGTCGACGGCGCTTGCTTGCCGAGGTCCTGACCACATGGCACAATTTGCTCAAGCCGACCATGAGGATCTAAGGCATCTTGCCTCCATCTGCAAACTTCCAATTTTCTCAATTGCAATTTGAGATGCAAAACGCTTTTCAGCAGCTCTGCAATTAGTGGAACCATGGATGATCTCATTCCAGTTTCAGCAAGTTCCACAGCCAGTCTCGAAGAAGTGTGGTCTCCTCGCTAAGCGTCCACGAATGCTCACCCGTCCCGAACCACCGCACACGCCCAGTCCTGGCGGCTGATCTCATGGCGAACACCCGGGATGGAGATGAATTCGATCTTAAGTCCCATATCGCTCAATCGCCTTGCTGTGGCCCTGCCCCAGACTGGACGAATGAAGCCATCAGCCTATCACCAGGCAAAACTACCAGAAACTGAATCTTCAGAGTCAAAATGTTTCACCTTTTATACTCACGTGGGAAGGATCCGAAGAGCCTCACCATGCATCATGAGGATGGGGACCGTCCTGCCCAGCACAAACACGAGACGCACTTCTGGCAACTGGTTGCTAGAGTTCCCTTCGAAATTTACTGCAAGCTGATCAACAATTCTGAGCAGCTGAGCTGTGGACGAAGGCGCATTCTCGAGCAACTGGTAGGCAGCTGCGTTGTCGCACATGAAGGACGACAGCACAAAAGCAGCAGCGATCTTTGTTGGATGTCTCAGTGCCAGTTGAAGAGCAATACCACCTCCCATGGAGAAACCTCGCTAGTGGAGACAACTGAATGGGGTCACGCACGCGGTTGGCTAGACTCTGACACAGCACTGGCAAGAACAGGATGTAAATTGACCTGGACCTCCAATCACGGTGCGATTTGCCGGAATACCATCTGCCCTCACCTGGCCAGGGAGCAACAGAATGGCCCACATGACGCCCAAAAAAAGACGATACAAGAGGAAAGAGCTGCCACATGCTGCGACACCGCGAACTAGCCTGATCGAGCAACTTGACAAGACTGTGGACAGACTCCTCCACAGAAGCAGTGTCTTCTGGAGCAGTGGGTGGAAGGCCCTTCCGGTCCTGAGCTCAACATCTTCAGGCACTTCATTGCCCCCTAACTGCTCACATTTTGCTCTTTCCAGGAGGCCAGGCTTCATACCAGATTGGCATGACTCTACCTCCCGCAAGTGTATACCTCATCAACAACACGCACCACCACTGCCGCCACCGCAAAACAACAACACGACACCAGCACAGCACGGCAAGCAATAACCAACACCTCAACTAACAAAACTGTGGACACAAGACAAACCACAACCGCAACCACAACCAGACACAAACTACAACCACAGCAGCAGCAGCAGCAGCAGCAGCAGCAGCAGCAGCAGCAGCAGCAGCAGCAGCAGCAGCAGCATCAGACGAAGAAGAAGAAGAAGAAGCAGAAGAGGCGAGCAGCAACAGGAGCGGCCACCGCAATGGCAATGGCCCCATCGCCATCATCATCCGCATCACCGTCACCATCATCATCACCATCGTCATCACGTCATTGTCACCGTCATCGTCACTACCACCACCACCACCACCACCACCACCATCACCACAACCCTCACCACCATCACCACCACCATCGCCATCACCATCATATCATAACCCAGCATCATCCCTCATCATCCTCAACCCTCATCCTCATCATGAATCATCATGCATCATGCATCATGCATCATGCAGCATGCAGCATGCATCATCATCATCATCATCATCATCATCGTCATCGTCATCATCATCATCATCATCATCATCATCATCATCATCATCATCATCCATCATCGTCCATCACCATCCATCACCATCCATCAACACCAGGGGCCGCAGCAGCGGCAGCAGCTGTAAGCTCTCGCTGAACCGCACATACAAAGCGAACGATTGACTTGTCTTGTTCAGTCCAAGAGCGAGCGCACCCCGCTGTCAGGCCAATAGGTCTTAACACCATGTGCTGCCAGCTCGTCCAGCAAGTTGCCGCCATCAACGGCGCGAAAATATTCTTCCAACCTTACCTGACCAGCAACCGTGAAGAATTGGCCGACATAGAAGGAACGGCTGCAACGGGATTAGTTTAGATTTATCCTTGACATTCATAGTTCGGCCATGGTCCCTAAGCTGCCAATGTAGTCCAGTCACCCTTGACCGGAATCGCCACTGCCATGCAGAAACACCACAGCTGCCGGATGAGAGCAGCTTTCGTATGCCACCTGACAGGTTATTGGGAGCACGTTCCATGTCCTCTCCTTGATTCCCACCGTAATGAAGTGTAGCTGAGTGTCGCGTCAACAAAAACAGTTCTAAAGCCCTAGCCCCATTTCAGGGTCAGACTCTCTACAAGGAGCAGGCTCACCGAGTGGGAGGACTTGAGGCTTGCTGCTTGAGATGGCTTGAGTCATGTCTTTCGCTCTCCGGCTAATACACACCGTCAGGTCAGATCTTCGGGGGTGAAGCAATGCAGACCACCGCAGTATCAGGCCAAGCATCTGCTCGTCGAGGTAGTTTAGCGCCAAGTACCAGCGCCAGCCATGCCCATCGCGAGCGGGCGCCGACCTTTCAGGCTAATCAGCGAATCATGATCAATCACGTGCATGCCGACATTCCACAGCTCCCATACAAAGACACTTCGCTATAGCCGATGTTGCTTCAGCCGAGAGTCTGCTTCAAGCACGCATCGTGACCGACTAGGCTCTCGCACCCCTCTTGGTCTGTACAGGCGCATTGAGGGTGCCAGCACTGGTCTTCCACAGGCCAAGTCCACACTTGACACGCACTGCATCCCAAAGGCCATCTTGTCGAGTGCTCGGAAGATGCACAAGCGTTGTGTGTGTGTGTGTGTGTCTGTGTGTGCTGCGGTTGCTGTGCTTGCCTTCGCTCATGGTGTGCGTCCTCTTGTAGTTGAGAGGATTATTGTCCTAAAGCTGGTGAAACTCGTACCCTCCGAAATGAGACAGGCTTAGTTATAAAATGGGAACACCCATGAAACACAATATTACTCAAGCGAGACGTGTCGGATGATTACCAGCTTGTTGCAAGCCGTCATGGCCCACAGCCAACATGGCGCCGTTGCAAGGTGTCGTCAAGAGCATTGCTCAAGCAATGCGGAAGCAGCCAGACACTCAGGGCTCCGTCCTGCGTTGTGGGGAGTCGTCCTGTAGCTGCAGCTTTGAAACTGCTCGGGGCCGCCGATTCTCAATTTCATCAAGCTTGAAGTGTCTCCTATTTCTTACAGGGGCCACATAATGATCATGATGCTGGTTGTCTGTCTCAGAGAGCTGACATGAGGTCCTCGGTGTCCGTGCTCCAACCACTATCACCCAGAAGCTGGCAGACCTTGCAACAACCCGAGTGCAACACAGGAACTTGTGCGCTCCACATTCGGGGTGGTCAGTTTCACGGTGCAGTTTCGGTGTAGAGCTTCGGTGCTCACCCGGTTTCACTGCTTACTTCTTGGCGATATAATAAAATGATCAATCGTATTCCTTATATGGAATTAATTTATTATGACAAGAATGTCAAATTATAACCAACAAGGACCCAGTTCGGGTCAAGGGCTACGGTAGGAGGTTTCGGCTCACCCGGCATACCTGAGCATCCGCAAGCTGTTCAGAGATAACTATGGTGGCCTTTCCGTACTGATGTCCCCCTATCAGTAGCCTCAGTAGCCCTGCAAAATGCACCTCAATGAGCTTGAATGAGCACAGTCATGTGCAGTTGCATTTTGCATAACCTGTCGCAACCTGCAGACTACTGGACTCAAAACTGGGACGACGACCTCCTCAGACAGTCTTGGAGCAGAGGCCTTTGCATGTCGCATGTCGCATGTCGAAGGAGTACTTCCAATGCACTGCCCCCGGCCTCTAGCAGGTGCACCACCTCGGGCTCTGCACTGAGAAATCAAAGCCACGTGAATCTGCTTCCAAGTAGAAATCGTTTTTCCAACTCTGGCAGTCTCAGGGATGTTATGTCACTAATTTCGGTCAACATTTGCTATCTATCCACACAAAACGAACTTTTTGTTGAGGTAGTTTATACAAACAACGTGTATACTCAGACAATATTGGTACAAGACTTCCCAATGCCATGTGAGGACGTGGGCCTTCGGAAAGTCCTCGGGCGACCAGAACGGTTTGGCTCGGAGACCTCAGCGTCGCTTCACAAGAATTCGCAATCTCTCGAGCGATCTGACCACTCCCCGCTGAATCCCCATATGTCCTTGGTTGCTTCTAGGTTAGTAGAGGGTGCAGGCCTGTGAACAGGAAGCTGGGACGCTGAAGCTGAAGCCTGACATGCTGCATGGTCTTTAACAAGCGACACATAGCAAAAAACAAAAAACAACAAAAAAAAACAGCTACAAAACTGGCCAGCACTGCTCTTCTCCCTGCAAGCGTCTCTGGGCCATAGCTCTGGCCGATGCCAAGAGACAAGGCTGAACAGGCCAGTCCTGGCAAATCTGTTGGATTTTCTCACAACCCAAGGGCTTGTCGAAAACGTGATGCCCACAGGATTCCTTCACAGAATGGTATTAGCACCTCCTTGTCACCATCCGCATACGTCACGGCCTTCGCTTCCGACGGCTAAGACTTGCTGGTTGCAGCGCTTGCTGTTAGCACAATGCTGCACCGAAAGGAAGGGGGCGGCTGAAAGCACAAAATTGGCAGAGTTGGAAGAGAGCGCACACGAGCTCACACTGTGCTAGGCCGGTGCACAGTAGAAACTCCAAGTCCAGGGCCAGCTCCGGGGGCTCTGGCACGGAGGGCGGTTCATCGGGCTCATTCTGCATGTTTCAATGCGTTGTTAATGTGTTCCAATTTGTTTCATACAGTGACTTGTTTGTGATTGTGGCTTGCTCCGTTTGGCTTCCCATGTGCGCGTCCGTCTGCTGTTGCCTTACACTTCTTGACTTCCTGAGGCCAGTGCATCAATCATGTACGGTTTCATGTCATGCATAAAGCACGAACACGACGCGGTCCTTAGGCAGCCTTGAGAAGCACCATGCGCATTCGAAGGTGCCAGTGTCAGGAGATGTTGGACAGGCAGGAACTGCATCCGCCTCCTCAAGATCTCGAGCAAAACTCTTGAAAAGAGTTTGCACCTGGTCAGCTTTGCTTCCACAAAGGCTTCTGGAGGTTTCTGGACTGCAGGCCAATGCTGACAACAAAATGCAACACATGCTCTCAGGACTCTGACGGCAGTGAGCTGCTTGCCTGGGCTCTCTTGCTTGACTAAGAAAGCTCAGGGTGCTGTGTTAGCACGCCGCATGACGTAACCCAAAGCTATGACTTGCATATGTGTATGGTGTGTTCGACGCAAGTATACGCAAGTGCAACTCCCAGCAGCAGCCACCTGAAAAAGAGTCTACTGGCAATATCACCCCGAAGGACCTTAAAAACAACATCAAGACCACATACCGACTGCTTGGCAACATGATTGCTCGGCACCTCAGCAGAACTTATCTTGGTGGGCGGGCGCATTTGAAAAACTGCTTTTTGTTCGTACTAAAGGTCCAATTGCCAGGGCCCAGAGTTCCCATGAACAAGGCTCAAAGCTCTTTCATCTAAGCGTTCCCCAGAGCTGAAGCTAAGCGACGTTTGCTGTCCACTTTGTTCGTGTAGAGCTTTTCAAGGCGGTTCTCCTGCAAGCACAAGTACTTGGGGCCGTACTTGCCATTGCAAACAGCACATTGTTGATGGCCTTGGTCTCTCTGCACCAGGCACTGAGCACGCTAACGACCAGGCCGGTATCCATTAGCTTTGTTGCCCGACTTTGCGCCTCAGATCTCAGAGCTCTGAATTCGACTGCACAACAAAGATGTCTCCAAGCCCGATGCATTGCAAATGGCAGTGCTTTGCCGTGTCTTCAGGCCATCCGCCCTCGTCAAGATCCGCAGGGATCTGAAGGTGCCACTGAGCACAAAGAGTCACCAACTCCCGAGCCGGTGGCTCTTCATCTGCTGCATCGACATGCGTTTGCATGCTCTGCAGCTTCTTTCCCTGGACAAAGAAACTCGTATCGGCTTGCTATCGGCTTGCAAGTGCATCTCAACACAACAACTGCTTTCTCTTGTATGCAGCCAGCAAGGCGAGCCGCACACGATTGCTGAGGTCTGTATGCGAAAGTGCCCGTATTTTCTGGAAAAGCATCGTCTAAGAATGACTTGATGGCACACTGTCACAAGAGATCTTCTTGTCTTCTTCACATGCTCCTTTTTCAACAAACATTTTCCCATCGCTCCCGCTGGTTCCTCTTTCTCCTCCCCCTGCTGATTTTTCCTCTTCGTTTCCTCCACCTGCACAGTTCGCATTCTGCGTCTTCCGACACGTCATGATCATGCCCAATGTCTCCCATTGGTGTGCGTAGCCATGGGCATGGGCCATCACGATCAGCTTTGCCCGAACTTTAGCCGTGGCTGACTGGCAGCTCGCAGGGTGCTACCAGACCACCACAGAGGCCACCATCACATCCCCGTAGCTCGCCACGCATCTCTCAAGGCTACACGCCTCTGGCTTAGGCCAACATCACCACGATTCAATCTATCGGATCACAGCATCCGGCAGATGCTCCTCCAGCTTCACCTGCATACTCGGATGGCGGAGGGCCCTTTTGACTCCAAAGGCCCAATAGCTTTGCCGTCGGCTGGCAACTTTCCCCTCCCGATCCATCCAATTGATAACTTTCACATCCGCTTCGGGCACATGCTGACTGCAATGCTAACTTCCCAAGCTGTGAGATTGTCTACCAGACGGATAGGCACTTCAACGCATCCTTTGTAGTGGTGGCCCTGAGATATAACACACACACACACACATACACACACACACACACACACACACACACACACACACACACACACACACACACACACACACACACACACACACACACACACACACACACACACGCACATATATCGTGTTCCCGCGATCTCTTTCCTGTGCTATGGCGGTCTTAGCCGACATGCTGCAACACCTCTGCGACAGCTTCTCTATGTTTCTCTGCTGTAACTTGCGACTCAGCGGGCGCCTCTGTGGCGCAGCACTGCCAAGCCCAGACAATGCTAGCGAGAAGGCCAGTGCGTGTTGCACTGCCCACCCGTTCCTTAGCTCGGCATGTGGAACCACCCCAGTCGTCATACACTGCATGGTGTCTGGGAAACTTGCGAAGATGGCTTTGGCTTCGTGCGTTTTCTGTCGCAGATGCTCCTGAACAGCGCAACAGCATCGGCAGCGCTGCAGCTGCGGTCAAAGCTTTACACAGAAGATGGAATGATGGATGGGTCCTTCATCCTGATTTCAAAGCACTTAACATCCCGCTCGAACAGTCGCTCCTGACAGCTCACAGCTCTGCAGCAAGACTGCAACATGACTGCAGGCAGCACTGGCACTTGGCATGCAGCGACTGTTTCTGCAAACCAGATGACGTGCATCAAGCCGCTCATTCACCTGGGCTCACGCCGAGCAGCTACGAGTATGTGGTGGGATTTGACATGTTGTGTGAACGGAGACTGCTCGCACTCAGATGCAGGGCTGGGATAGTGAGTTGTCGGTCTGCCATCCCCGTCGTAGGTGACACGCAGAGCGGTCCTGTCACTAACTGCTTCTGGAGACGGAAATGAGCCACATGCGTGCACCAAACAGGCGGGCGGCACTCCCAGAAGTGTGACTCCACAACGCGACCATTGATCACCACCTGAGGTCACGCATCGTAGCAAGTCAGAACACTGTCTCCACACCAATCACTTTGTCAAAGTCCATAAAAGCTTCTCAGGTAGGTCGTTTGAAGCCTCGCTCGTGGCATGTCCATGCACTTAAGACCCAGCGGGGCTGGGCAAGATACCAGTTCGATTTTCTCTCAGTGATAGGATTCCATGGTTGTAAATGGAACCCAAAGTCTCCACGGGGCCGGTCAAATCTGACGTAAGTACAACGGAGGTTCAAAACCGTCAAACGCGGCTCAACCATGTTTCAACGTGAAGGCATACAAGTCAAACGAGATGTCAGCCCAGCCCATGTTTTCCGAGCTGGATGGCCCCGCACTCTTACTGCGGGCCATTGTGGCTTTGTCATCGTGCTTTGATATGTCGGAGAATCTGGTATGTCGGTGGGTCTGTCTGGGCCCTGGCAGGTCGGATAGCGGCTCCAATCTGCTTTGGCACGTTGACACATGCAGAAAGCAGCTTTGGAATGTCGGGGGGTCAACTTTTGTTTAAACATGTGTTTTGTCTGCAAGAAAATTCCGCGGCATCCCCAAACCGGAACATGCACCAAGCTCTCTGAAGCACTGCCAAGCCTGGTCTGAGGTGTTTCGTGCACGGTCTCGCACCTCATGTCACAAGAACTAGAGTAGGAGGCAAAAGCAAAAGTAGCATCACTGCAGCTGCCTCCGCACAAAGCTTGTCAGCTTCAGCCAACTCAAGTCGGATCTCTGCAAGCTCCTTACATCCCACAGAACATATAACTCTGCACTCCATCAACAAGTGACAAAAATGGCAAAAAACTTGAGCCTCGTTATCCGCACCAGAAGCTCCGTCATTTGCCTGCGTTCGTTGCTTATCCAGCTAGAGAGTGGACACTTTGGCCCTGCAAACTTGCTGTGGTCTGGTCCTCCTCCAGTAAGGTTATGGACCGACCTTGGTGCCGCGGGCGGCGCGCTAAGTGTGGGCGATTCCGTTTTGAAGGTATCACGACGTCCACAGCTGGCAATACTTTCGGGCCGTCGTGTCATGACCAGGCTAGTGCCTTCTGCTCCCTGGTTCTTCGGGGGGATGTCATCAAACTTCATTGGTCACCCTCTCCTTTGCTCTCTACAGTGCGCCTGGTGATTAGTTCCTTGTTTTCGGGGTAATTGTGCAGGCAGCTTGCATTCCTTTGGGCGAACCTAGTTGGGAGTAGTCCGTCCATGGCTTTGGTGATGTTGAGGAAAGTGAAAAAGGGACAATCACTATTGGCTTCCGCGTACGTTCGCCGCGGGGGCATGCCAGGTGGCACGTCGTCGTGATCTGGTAGTCGTTGGCCTCCCTTTCCGTGTAATGGACGATGTTCGGGCCAGGGTTGTGTCCCGGTGTGGGAGCGTTGGCTGACGTGTATTCTTCCGTGGGTTCGCGACCTGCCCTTTCTTCTGGCTCCCTTCAGTGTGGGCTTGAGATGGCTTGAGCTTGTCCTGCCAGGTGAAGGACCCGTTGCAAGGTTGGGCCCACGAAGGGTGGGTGGAGCCCTTTGTTGAGTTGCGGCTAGTTGTTCCACTAGCCTCACTGCTGGTGGGCCAGCCGATGCTTTCCTGCATTTCTGGTTCCATGGCGTCCTCGGCGTTGTCCTCAGCTTGTTTTTCTTCCGTCGTGGTCGCGGCGGTGGTGGTGGTGGTGGCGGTGGCGGTGGTATGTGGTGGTGGTATGTGGTGGTGGTATGTGGTGGTGGTATGTGGTGGTGGTGTGTGGTGGTGGTGTGTGGTGGTGGTGTGTGGTGGTGGTGTGTGGTGGTGGTGTGGTGGTGGTGTGGTGGTGGTGGTGTGTGGTGGTGGTGTGTGGGGGTGGTGTGTGGGTGTGTGGGTGTGTGGGTGTGTGGGTGTGTGGGTGTGTGGGTGTGTGGGTGTGTGGGTGTGTGGGTGTGTGGGTGTGTTGGTGTGTGGGTGTGTGGGTGTGTGGGTGTGTGGGTGTGTGGGTGTGTGGGTGTGTGGGTGTGTGGGTGTGTGGGTGTGTGGGTGCATATATGTGTGTGTGTGGAAACAGGTTGTTCATCCTGGAAAGGCGTCACTGCCATAGCAGGGGGACGGAGGGGGTGCAGGGGAGCTCCGTCCAATGAAGCTCTGCCCTGCACCCCAGGAAAACTTACCTGCTTTGCCCGAACCTGGGGTCCGACGCGGCCAGCTGGCGAGGCATCGGCATCGTGTCATTTTCATCTTCGTCTCATTTCGTGCTACGTTATTCCTTTGTGTCTGACGTAGCAAGGGGCCGAAACCATCCCCCTTACGGATCATCTCATCTTGTGTTTGTATGCCATTCCTGTGGTCTGGCACACACGGTACAAGAATCTCATCTCATTATCACGACAGGCGCAGGTGAAAGGTTGAAATCCATACAGTGTGTGTGACTTCGGTTGGGCTTTCCCTCCTGGGCGCCCGCCAACGGCAGGTAGCCGAGCCTCCAGTTGGAGGTACGATCACCTGAAGCTTATAGGATGTGACGGTCCGTGCGAGCCAAGGGTTTTCCTCAATCTTTCTTGGTTTTGATCCGATGTCTCTGAGAGACGGGCGTCGAGCTGATGTATGTTCCCGCCTGAGGTCGTGTTTTGTCAGGTTGTTGGGGGCTCGGCAGGCGCACATCCCCTCCCCTCTCTCACCTCAAACTGCCTGCCACATTTTTTGTTTTAAAAAAGGTGGACTGGACCCTTAACCACCACTTTGTGGACAGGACCCGCATCCACTCAAAACCAAGTGGTGACTCACCTTAAACCTTTTTTCTCGGTTGCCATGGAGGTTGTCTCGTTTGAGGCAGTGCGAGCGCCAGGGCATGTGCACCGTTGTCTACTTCTGTGTTCACTAGATTGTCAGTACTCAGTAGATCCAAAGCTCAGCCCTCTTTTTGAGGGCTTTGTGTGTGTGGAAACAGGTTGTTCATCCTGGAAAGGCGTCACTGCCATAGCAGGGGGACGGAGGGGGTGCAGGGGAGCTCCGTCCAATGAAGCTCTGCCCTGCACCCCAGGAAAACTTACCTGCTTTGCTCGAACCTGGGGTCCGACGCGGCCAGCTGGCGAGGCATCGGCATCGTGTCATTTTCATCTTCGTCTCATTTCGTGCTACGTTATTCCTTTGTGTCTGACGTAGCAAGGGGCCGAAACCATCCCCCTTACGGATCATCTCATCTTGTGTTTGTATGCCATTCCTGTGGTCTGGCACACATGGTACAAAAATCTCATCTCATTAACAGGACGACAGGCGCAGGTGAAAGGTTGAAATCCATACAGTCACCAAGGCATCAGTGCGCGCGTGTGTGTGCGTGTGTGTGTGTGTGTGTGTGTGTGTGTGTGTGTGGGCGTGGGTGTGGGTGTGGGTGTGGGCGTGGGTGTGGGTGTGGGCGCGGGTGTGGGCGTGGGTGTGGGTGTGCGGGGGTGGGCGTGGGGGAGGGTGGGTGTGGGGGCGGGTGTGGGGGCGGGCGTGGGGGCGGGTGTGGGGGTGGGGGTGTGTGTGCGTGTGGCCAACCATGTCCAAGGGCTTTGTAGTTCTGCAGCTTTTCATTGCAGGGCGCAGCGGCCGTGGGCACTCCTTGGCAAAACCAGCGCAGCGAAGCTATGCCTTGGAGTGGGAAGCAGTTCAGGACGCTGAACTGTGTACCTGCAGGCCATCCCAAAAATACCCTCAAAGCCGTTGCTCCTTGGCCATTTCAAAATGAGTGCAGACTTAACCGAAGCTTTTGACTTCCTTGACTCTCAAGCGATGGGAGGAGTCTTTCAACTGAGACATGAATCGTCTTGCTTGGCGTCAGGACCTGAAAGAAGTTTCCGACGTATGATTTTTCAATCGATTCAGCTTCTCATTCGTTCTGTATGCTTGCATACAGTTCACGTGACTTCAAGTAATCAGCTCCACGATTGCTTGACTTCACCATGGATCCCCAGGGGTCCGCCCAAAGACTCCAGCCAAGTTGAAGCGCTGTAGGCAGTCCCTGTAATTTCGAGGCTCTAGTGTCCCCAGGTCCACGTCATTCCGAGGCTCTAGTGTCCCCATGTTGAGGTATCCCTCTCAGTCGACAAAAGAAAACCTTGACCGATGGCTGACCGAGACGCAAAGAGGGTTTTAGGGGATTTCGGGCGAACGTAACCCCGGGCTCAGATCTGCCCTGCCCTTACCAGCTTGGGCCTCAGATCCGGCATCGCACGCTATTGCCGATCAGACAGCTGCTACCAGCATTCTCGGCGCCTCCTCCTCAGGCTCAGTGGCTGTTGCAAGTGCTGCTTACCAAGCTACCGTGTTGCGCCCTTCTACTAAAGGGCGTGTGTGTGTGTGTGTGGCCAACCCTGTGTCCAAGGGCTTTGTAGTTCTGCAGCTTTTCATTGCAGGGGCGCAGGGGCATTGGGCACTCCTTGGCAAACCCAGTGCAACGAAGCTATGCCTTGGAGTGGGAAGCAGTTCAGGACGCTGAACTGTGTACCTGCAGGCCATCCCAAAAACACCCTCAAAGCCGTTGCTGCATCCTTGGCCATTTCAAAATGAATACAGATTTCCATTGCACATCCATAAGCTTGCCAGGGTTTTGGAGCTCACAGTTCGACAGAAGTCGAGTCTTAAGTGTGTGTCAGTTCGGCAATCCCTTGGGGCGCCAACTACGTGGGAGGATGCTCTCACAAGTCTGACTTCGCGTTTGACTTAACCGAAGCTTTTGACTTCCTTGACTCTCAAGCGATGGGAGGAGTCTTTCAACTGAGACATGAATCGTCTTGCTTGGCGTCAGGACCTGAAAGAAGTTTCCTACGTATGATTTTTCAATCGATTCAGCTTCTCGTTCGTTCTGTATGCTTGCACACAGTTCACGTGACTTCAAGTAATCAGCTCCACGATTGCTTGACTTCACCATGGATCCCCAGGGGTCCGCCCAAAGACCCCAGCCAAGTTGAAGCGCTGTAGGCAGTCCCTGTAATTTCGAGGCTCTAGTGTCCCCAGGTCCACGTCATTCCGAGGCTCTAGTGTCCCCATGTTGAGGTATCCCTCTCAGTCGACAAAAGAAAACCTTGACCGATGGCTGACCGAGATGCAAAGAGGGTTTTAGGGGATTTCGAGCGAACGTAACCCCGGGCTCAGATCTGCCCTGCCCTTACCAGCTTGGGCCTCAGATCCGGCATCGCACGCTATTGCCGATCAGACAGCTGCTACCAGCATTCTCGGCGCCTCCTCCTCAGGCTCAGTGGCTGTTGCAAGTGCTGCTTACCAAGCTACCGTGTTGCGCCCTTCTACTAAAGGGCGTGTGTGTGTGTGTGTGTGTGTGTGTGTGTGGCCAACCCTGTGTCCAAGGGCTTTGTAGTTCTGCAGCTTTTCATTGCAGGGGTGCAGGGGCATTGGGCACTCCTTGGCAAACCCAGTGCAACCAAGCTATGCCTTGGAGTGCGAAGCAGCTCAGGACGCTGAACTGTGTACCTGCAGGCCATCCCAAAAATACCCTCAAAGCCGTTGCTGCATCCTTGGCCATTTCAAAATGAATACAGATTTCCATTGCACATCCATAAGCTTGCCAGGGCTTTGGAGCTCACAGTTCGACAGAAGTCGAGTCTTAAGTGTGTGTGGGTGTGTGGGTGTGTGGGTGTGTGGGTGTGTGGGTGTGTGGGTGTGTGGGTGTGTGGGTGTGTGGGTGTGTGGGTGTGTGGGTGTGTGGGTGTGTGGGTGTGTGGGTGTGTGGGTGTGTGGGTGTGTGGGTGTGTGGGGGTGTGGGTGTGTGGGTGTGTGGGTGTGTGGGTGTGTGGGTGTGTGGGTGTGTGGGTGTGTGGGTGTGTGGGTGTGTGGGTGTGTGGGTGTGTGGGTGTGTGGGTGTGGGGGTGTGTGGGTGTGTGTGTGTGTGTGTGTGTGAAATAGTTACTGTTTGGAGTGGACATCCACACGAAGCCAATGTCCCTATGTGCTTTCTCTCTCTCTGTGCCAACACAACACTGGAACCTCGTAACACACTTTTGCGGAGAATGTCCGCAAGACATCTCCGAGTGGGTTTCTCGGGGATGAGGTCGAAAAGTCACATCAAGCAGTGATCCTCGAAGTACATGGCTTGCAGATCGCTGGGAGCGTTGCGTAGGCACTCCACGGCCCTCTCGAGCTCGCCAAAGTTCAGCAGGGCCTCGGGTACCCAGCATACAGAAACAATAAGTTCAAAACTCATGCATTCTCCCAATGCAAAATGGCCAGAGATAGGCCATAATTAATGGGCCCACTAGGCTTGCTGGCTCTGCCCAAGGTCACATGCCCGGCATGCCACAGCGGCCTCAGCCGACACACGAAGTTCACGCCACTTCTCATTGCAGGGATCTCAACAGCAGGGATCTCAACAAGCTGCGCAGACATTTGCACTTTTGCTGTTTCCGCCAAGATCCTTCTCCAGCGGGTCAAGCGCAAGAAAGAGAGCAGGACAGCTCACATTCTCACTCGAACACCCCCGTCAAAGCGAGGAGCAGCTCTCGAGCTTCCGGATCCCGTGTGCCTATGCTGTACTATGCCGTGGCATGAAGAGCGCAGGACTCGCATGACTCGTATCCGTCGTATCCTGCCCTGAAACCTTGAAGCTTTACTTGCGGGACGGTGGGCATTGGCGTTCTGATTCTACCTCCCTGCCTTGCACCTCACTCCTTCAACACTCCTATCAATAAAACGTACTTATTGTGCCTAGAGGCTTCCCAATTCAGCACAAAGCCGTGGCCAAAACTCCTCAAGGTAGCAAGGCGTATGCAACGGTTGGCACTCTCTTCACAGGTGCATCTGATTGCACGGCGAGCACCCTCGGGGCGATTCCGGTGCGATTCCAGGGCCATTTCAAGGCGATTCCGGCAGCATACGTAAGCCCGCTCACAAGCCCGTTTTGAGTCCAGATTTGTCCAGCCCTGCTTACGCTTTCCTGCGCGGAGTTGACGAGGGACAAATTGCTCTGAATCATGAGAACAACCTGAGGTTGGTGGTGGCAGGTGCGAAAGCGGCTGGAGCCACACAGTCTTCAATGCCACCGGGGCACCATTTCCTGATGCCTGGTGCTCAGCTGAAACTCATCAGGTAGGCCATGCCTCTGCCGCCAACCTCTGAAGAAGGCATAGAAGACCTGAAAGAGTCTTTGCTGGACACCCGGGCACGCTACTTGTGGGCAGCAGCTTGTGCACAAAAAACTGCGCTCTGCCCGCGGTGTGGCAAGTAGCCCGGACCAACTGCTGCGGTGTAAAGTCCGTTGGACTCAATTCCTCCGAGGCCCTCAGAGCAAGTGCCGTGGCCCAGAAAGATCTAGGACTTGGGAAACCGCATCTCGAGAATGAAAATTCAAGCATACCTGCCTCGCGAGCAGCTCGGAGACAGCCTGCAGCGGCCAAGTCAACAACTCGCACCACAAGGCAAGACAACATCCTGACCTCGGGAAGCGCAACTGCGGGGTATCTGAGGGTGTCTGAGGGTGCCGCATCGAGCGCCTTGGGCATGACAGCCGCTGGCGTAGGTTGAGACGCCTACTTCGAGAGTGTGGCATAGGAGTTTCTTTCGAAAAAACTAGAGATTTGACACCGAAGCTCCACGTGTCTCCACCTCCTCCACCTGGGCGCCCTCGGCAGAGGCTTTCGGAGCTTTCGACTTTTCTCCAAAACCTTTCGTCCTTGAAGCAGTGACTGCTGGGAAGTTGGAGTGCGCCAGGCTCCACACCATCCAGTCGCTGGTGCTTAGAGCCAAGCTGTCGTGTCTTCTTCCAATCCTTGAGTTTGCGCAACATGTCGGAGTCATCCTGGGTCAGCCAAGGCGAGCTACGCTGACTTGCAGCTCTCTTTATTCTCTTTCCGACAACATCTCAGAAGCCAGCTGCGACTTCCATGCCTTTGCCAGCAGCAGACCTCGTGGTGAGATGTTGGACCTGAGCTGGTGGTCCTCTTGCCGCTTGCCGCTGTTTGCGTACGCTTGTCTGAGTGTCTGGGGGCAAAACCGAACGTGCTGACGACACTGACGACGCAGCTGCAGAGAAAGACATCCAATTCAAGACTTGGCGTGGCCTAGGAAAGCCACCGGCAGACTGAAGTACTGCACGGATTGTACAGGGACAGAGCCTCGATGAAACTTGGTTTTAGGGTCAGAGCATCGGTGCATAAGTTAGCATCAGCCACGCTGAAACTGCTAGCAGCGGCCAACAAGCTCGCTGGTTTCCCATGGCAGCTCTCATTGCTGTTGGATGCCTGTCACACTATAGTCACACTATGGTCACCTAGCCAAATATAAGCCATTGGTCCAAGTGGAATCCTGATCTACGGGGAATGTGCAGCCACTGAGGCATGACTGCAACGTGCGCCTAGGCAATTTCCATGCAACCCCGCACTAGATTTTAGTGGGTCTGCGATCGTCCACAGCTGAGAAAAGGCACTCCTTGTTGTCCTGCTGTCTGCAGTGGGTGAGGCTGAATATTGCACCAGCGCCGAAGACATTCAAGAGTGCAAGTGATCTCGTTGGTGCTCATCCAGGAAGCAGCAGAGCTTCCGACCGGCTTTCGACAGCCTGCTCAGCAGCCCTGCCCACTGCACAAAAAGTTGCTGAGCAATGCCGAGCACAAAGCATAACTTGCCGGTCCTGATTGCATCAAAAGGTCGTTCCAAGATGAGCAACACCTGAGCCATCTGCCTGGCAAGCAGACTCGGCCACAACTCAACTGACGATGTTCTTCCATGGCATAATACTCGAAGGGATGGCTCAAACACAGGGGCTCGCTCGCAAACGTCTTCCGTGAAGAGCAGAGCCTCCTCCCAATGCTGTAAAGCCTGCCAGTCAGACCCTTCAGAATGCAAAGTGGCGGTGGTAGTTCATGATGGAGCTAGTCTGAGTGTTTGAGGCCAACAGAACTGGCAAATGCCTTGCTATGTGCACCTGCGATGAAACAAAACCGGACGCAAGCGAGATCGGGTGGACGATTGGTCAGCGGGCGTGGGACGCGAGAAGACCGGAAAGACGGACGACGAGTGGGCGGGTGCAGTGGATGGGCGGAGCGAGTGATGAAGGACTGAAAAAAACGGCGAGGCGAGCGAGATCAGGTGGAGAGGTGGTCGACGGGTGCGACGGAGGACACAACGGCGAGGTTCGCGAGATTACAGACAGTCGCGAACGAAGGATAAGGGGAGACGAGCGAGGACCTCGCGGGACGGTTGGCTGGATGCCACATTTGTCGTTATTGCCAATCTGTTTGGGAATGCCCCCACGAAAGATGGAAGGCGAGGTCGGGCGATGGAGGCGAGCGAGATCGGACGGAGTTCTTCTGCAAACAGTTATATTCACCGCTTGATTTGAAAATAGTCCTGTTGGGATCCCTGATCCGGACGACTTTGAAACCAAACAACGGTCACTGTGCCATTGGCGCAGTGCTGTTATTTCGGCTTTCCGACAGTTCGACTTCCAGTACACTTGCACAAGCTTCAAGCCCCCCCCCAGCGAAGATTTTAATAAAGGACTCCGCACACGACGCAACGACCCTTGTTTTAGTGTCGTCATTTATGGTCACCTTGCTTCGAGAGGATTGGTTCGGAATCGGAAGGCTGCGAGGACTAGATGCAGCAACATACAGCAAGATGGAGCAGCTGAGGCACTACCCTTCTTTTCGAAAAGGGGGCCATGTGTCTGGCAAGGCGCCTCTGCATAACGCTCGGCCTGGGCCAGGAAGCTGCCCTCGGCTCTCAGCCTGAAAACACACACACACACACACACACAGCTTAAAGACCCTAAAAGAACTCAATCACAATGTGATCGCACACGCGGGCACGGCCTCTTGCACTTCATCTCCACGCTTTCCAGTTGTCCCCTGGCAAGCTGAAGAGGCCTCACAAACTGCCCACCGTACTAGCAAATGGTTTTAAGATTTAAGGCCAGTTCCGCCTTTGGCATGTAAGGCTTGTAAGGTCCGGACCCAGAGCATTCGGGTTGGATTTCCTCCTCCAGCTCATCCTCCCGCTGAAAAGCGGCAGCCAACTCCTGTGCTCACGCAGCACCAGCGTGCCCTCAGAACTAAAGAAACTATAGGAAACTTCTTGGGGCCCCATTCTGCTCGTAGGGCGATAGAGCCATTCCGGAAGTCGTGTGCCTAGACATGCTGCGTGCTTGACTACTTGCATGCTCTTTACTGTCTACATGACTGCCGGAGAGCTGTTATCCGCAGCTATCGCAGCTTAACGCCACCCGCTCCAATCAGAGGCTCGGAATGCGAAAGAGAAAGCTGGTATGAAAGAAAGCCGGCAGCACGCGGCGTCGGCTGAACAACCACGTAAAAAGCTGGCGGCGGAACCTGATGAACCTCTGGTGCTGCGCGAAGGCGCTTGCGTGCAGCCTGCACCAGCAAATGCTGCTCTTGGTGTCTGGTGGTGGCGGAACCGATGCAGCCATGAGCACAAACAGGTTTTTGCCTGCCAAGCGAAACCCTCCAGCGAGCGGAGCATTCCCGCGGCGGACATTGCTGCGGCATCAAGCCAAGTTAGGGGAAGTACGTTGCAGTCGGCATTTAGAGCGCACAGTGCAGTCCAAGCTCTCAACTGTAGGCACTTCAAGTACTGAATGGCTTGCTGTCCTTGAAGCTGGCTCTGAGCCTCTGAGCCTCTCTGAGCTTGATCCACATCCAAATTGCAAGAAAATTGCAGGATTCGGCAGAGAAGGTCCAAGGATCGTGTTGATGTCCATTCTGGGAGCTAGAACCAATCCAGTCAATCCAGTGTCCTTCTGGCAATCTGAAACGTAGCAGAGCCACAGAGCCCAAGTTTCACCTCACAAGGAGGGTGAAATTGAGAAGAGCTGCATCTTTTGAGGCGTGTGCAGGTCCAGCTTAGAGAGCAGCCCAGGAGAGCTGCCTGTTGTTCCCGCGCTTGGCGTGTCATGACCTCTCATGTCAACAGCAACAGTCTTTCGGACCTGCTCTTCAAGCTCTTCAGACTCTTCAGCCGCATTTAAGGTGCAGGCGCGAGACGCGTTGTCTGCTTGCTTCTTTGCCGTGCTGTACACCCTGAACCAGGTTGTAATTAAGCCCACATTCAAATCCCAAATCCAGCGTTTGGCAGGACTTGACCCAATGCTTGCAAAATGACTTCAGAAAGCCTGCCAAGGACTTGCTTGACACGCTCCTGCCCATATATGCTCATATCACAGCAAAGCCAAACAGCAGACATATGCCACTACCTGAAGAGTACTTTAAGTAAGTGTTCTGCACGTCATAGCAGTCATAGTAAGTCCTGCGCGCCCCTCTCGGATCTCAGGGCATGCACCTGAAAGCGTCACATTTTCTGCATGTCGTGCTGTGGCACATCCTTCAATCGAGGGGGCTCCAACCTCACGTTGCCAAAGCGCCAGCCACTGCTGCAGTAAAACAGTGTCTTTTTGCTTTGCCTGGCAACGAAACTTACAGGACTGCAGCATAAACTGGTCGTGTTGCCTTTCTGAGTTTACACCCTGCATCTCTGCACTGTGGATGCGGACCATGTGCTCGACCTTCTCCTTGACCAACGCTTTGCAATTTACCTGCGTCATCGTCTGCAATAACTGAACTCGAAATATTCCGCCAAAGACTACCGAATGCTTGGTTGTGGCCTTCATGCTGAGAAGATGCCGCTCTGCATCGGCCATCTGCTGTTCGTACCTCTCCCGCAGCTCTTTGTCTGCCTCCAGTCATGTTTCGCAGGCCGTCAGGCTCTCTCTTTCCAGCTTGCCCTGCATTTGTTTCTTGATGCCATGCCTTGGTCTGCTCCAGTACTCCCCGCCACGAGGCAATGGCGGCACACATCAACGACCTTGGGATTTGCTGCGATCCCTCCACATTGTTCCGATGGGCTCGATGTAGCCTTGTTGCCGAGCTCAACACCGGCTTGAAGCAGAAGCGAAGTGGCCCAATACCTGCAGACCAGCATCGCCGCACAGCGCTCGACACGGAAGACGACACAAAGCAGTCAGACAGACAGGCAGACAGGCAGACAGGCAGAGAGAGGGAGCGAGAGAGAGAGAGAGAGAGAGAGAGCCACAGCGAGAGCGAGAGGAAGAGAGAGAGAGGCCCGCCTTCTTCACTTTGCCCTTCTGCTGGCCCCCAAGACCTCCGAGCTGGGCCTCCAAAACACAAAGGAGAATGCAAAGCAGTGGCCCAGTGAGCTGCATAGCATCACTGCTACTGACAGAGTGTTGACGGATGTTGATGGATGTTGGCACTTTCCTGTCTCATGGAGATTGAATACTATCCCACCGCCGACTCTGCGTTACCTTCGGCAAGCAATGGAAAACAGCGCAGGAAATTGGAAAGCGAATTCCATGCAGCACTTCGTGCCATTTCCCAGCAGGGGCAAACTACCATGTGAGTTGTTACACGGCCGTGCCACAGCATCCACTTCACAAGTCAAGTAGTTTCGAGGGTTGCTATCGGGTTAAGGCAAAGCATGGCTGTGGCTTCTCCGCCTTCTCTTTTCCGATTCAAAAGCAGAACAGCGTTTCAAGAATACTGCCGCTCTTCAGATCCGCTTCGGAAAGAGCCGGCGCGAGTTGACGCACGTGCTAGCCGCTCCATGCGGGAATCAGAGCTACCTAAAGTCGAGGCTTCGCCTTCGGCGACGTCACGACCTACCGAGCAGATACGCCAGGGAGGACCCCGGCAAAGGCCAAATACATGCAGCGGATAAGCTGTCCAACAGCGGCCTTGCGTAGAGAGCAAGCGGGTGAGCGAGAGCGAGAACCAGAGAAACGGAGAGAACAGAGGAACAGAGAGCAAGAGAGAGAGAGAGAGAAAGAGAGAGCTGAGTAACAGAAAAAAGCGGTAGAGGTTGGCAGGTGCACAAACGCGATGGGTGCGAGGACTGACATGGACCAAGCCTTGAGCATCCGCGAAAAACGGCACCTCCGAGCCTGGGCAAAGCAGCAAAAGACTCGAGAAGGCAAAAAGTCACGCTAAAAGTCATGGCCAGTCGGAGCAAGTCGGAGATGTCGGAGAGGCTGACAACTGTTAAACGAGCGAAGCGAGCGAGCCGAGACAGAAAGCCTTGGTTCCCGGCACAGCGCGGGCTTCCATGCATGTGGTGCGCCACCACACACATTTGACATTGCCTCTGGAACGCAACTGATGACAGTACCCAGATTCTAAATGCAATACTTCTGCAAGCCTGGGATGGCCTACAAACACACAAAGCAAAAGGCATCGCCTCTGCATGCTTCAGCGTCTTCAGTGCTTCAGAGCACCCCAGCCAGCCTGGGAAAGTGTGGTCCTCGCTTGCAGGGCCATCTGTCGCAAAAATCAAGGAAGTGCACTGATCGTTGGCACCAGTGAAGCCATAGTGAATCCTCAAGGCCTATCTGCGACCTAAATCTTCTCTACGACGTAGTTTACTGCATGCACAGATTTTCATCTACATGGACCAGAAGCTTACGATCAGCCGATTGAAGGCCGACCTGCTGGCTTCTTTCTTGCAGGTTTTGGGAGGCTGTTCGTCCGAAGCCTGACCATGCCGAACCTGGGAAAACCACGGAGCTGGGGGTCAGCAAAAGACGGCCGCTCTTGAGCCTCGCAGAGTTGTTCCGAAAAAGCCCACAAGGTCACCTCAACCACAAAGCTTTGGGAATATGCAGAACTACGTCTGCTGAGTTAATACTTCGGAATTGCTGACTCCTCCTCATGCCGAGCAGCTCCAGAACATGGAGCGCGGAAACTTGTTCCCGGAGTGTCCTCACTTCAGTACAAGCAAGAACAAGCCAGGTTAAGGAAGAGGTTTTTGCGCCGTCTTGCCGTCGGATCCATTCGCGGATGCTGCCAGGTTTCCAGTGCAGCGTGGTGCATCCGAGGTGGGCGCGAGCAAAAGCATTTCACGACGCTGGGCTTGCAGATCGCCTTTGTTGCAAGCCAGCCCAAACTGTTTTGTCACCTTTGTTCCGGCCTTTTTCCCCTCTGTTTGCGCACGCTTGTTTGGCTTACATCTCGTTTGTTTCTTTCAGCAAGACCCCTGCCCCTTCCACACCCTTTTTCCATCCAGCTTCTGATTCTATCAATGAAGTACGCCACGGTGCAGACAAAGCTATCAGCCGCTGTCCCTCTCGTTCAAGCAAAGACTGAGCGAGAATGACATCATTGAAAAGCCCCGTCGTTGGCAAGCTGCTGCCTTCCTGAGAAAGTGCAGCCCCCTTAGCAAGTGAGCATCACCAGCATCTCATAGCGAAACTTAACGCCTTTTGACACTGAGCTACTGGTGCTTTCCACGCTGGCTTGCTGCAACGTTCCGAAAGCTTGCCAAGGGAATCACCCACCTAACTTTTGGCAGAGAAGCACGTGCCACTTCCATTGGTTGCAATGATTGCCGCCTGCCATGGGCACTGTAGCCAGAGCAAGCAGAAATAGGCCGAAGAAAGGTGGAAACAGGGAGCACGCGCCAGCTAATGCTAGACTGCGAATGATCGGAGCATTTTGCCCTTCCCAATTCTTGGAGTTTCGGTCTGGGTTTTGAATTTGGCGCGGCTCCTCGCACAGTGCCAATACATCAAGGGAAGGTACGCTAGCGGCTTCTAGCGAGTCATTGCGAGCATGCATCTGCCCCAGGCCTGGGCTTTTTGCGCATGGGGGATGGTGGGGAGGTCATAATGCAGCTCCATCAAGCCCCTCGACCTCGAAAAAAAAAGACATCTTTTTGCCCAAAGGTGAACTGAGCCACTGACACTGCCATTGCTAGGTGACTTCTTCTAGATCCTTCTGGCCAGGCTGTCCCGAGCGACTTTGGTGCCCTGGAACGGAGACAAAGAGGGTCCCGTTTTAAGTACCTGAGAGTGTCGAGTTGAGTATCGCTGGGTGTGGAGGGACGTTGGCGCCGTGGCGCACGTCTTCGACAAACTCCTTCGGTATGCTCCCACACTGGAGATAGCGCTGCAGCCTGCGCACATTTTGCACTCTCGCTACTACGGTTCGCGTCTTTCTTGCTGCCACTGCTGAGTTGGAGCTCAGCACTCGTCCTGACCAAAACTTGCCCTTGGGGCTTTGTCATACTCGAAAGACTGTCAGTCTCTACTTGCACTGCTAAATCCCTGCAAGTCTATGCTGTCCAAGTTCTGGCGCAGTCGCTTTGGGGGGGGGAGTTGGAGAGCGGATGTCAGCCAGTGCAGCCAGAGCACATTCTGGGTGATGGCAAGCGAACAGGAATGCACTGTTTTTGACTGTCATTGAAATGTTACCAACCTCAACCAAGAGAGGAGCATTCCTTGCTCGCAATGTCGGATGATGAAGCGTGCTTAAACACTCTGCTTAAACAGTCTAGCTTGCGACCATGCACACCCGCAGCTTCGCACTCCAAACCGCACTCTAAATCGCTCTGACCAAGCCCGAAACTGTGCAAACAAAGTTCAAGCGCATGTGAAAGTTACGCAACACCTCAAAGCTACAAGGGGACCTGTCAGACACTGTGCAGTCCTGCGTCAATACTGTTTCATACTGTGTCATTCTGTGGTCACTGAGGCAGAAATCGCCTCACATAAACCACCATAAGCTGCTGCGCGCCGCTTTCAGCAATCTCCGCGGCACGCAATAGCCGGTCCGAGTCGTGTCTCCATGTTCCACCCACCTTGGGGGTCAGACTTCAGGCTCCTTTCTGACATCTGAAAATTTTTTAGTGCCACTTGTCCAACAAGCCTGCACCTCGGGCCCAAGACGTTGTCTTGCACCTATGAAGGTGGGCAACCTTTGCCATTCGTTGAAGTTGAAGACGGAAACTAACACGGGCACCAGACCATCCGGGGCTCCGCTTGTGCCCGTCATTGGCTGGCAAGAGCCCTGAGTGCTTAAGCACCTGCTGGCAGATTTCCGCATAATCCGTCGTCTCCATGCCCGGAGAAGCTGGAAAATCTCTCACTGTGGTGCTTCCCAGGGCCGAAGGAAGCCACTCTTCCCCATGTCTGTCTCCCGGGGGGGGAGCCCACGCCCCGGCTCCCCATCTCAACACTTGTCTCTTCTCAGCACAAAGAAAGCGCCACGAAATGCGCTTTCAACTACCTGCGCTTGCAATGGACGGCAACTCTCCCATCCTCCCTCGTGCCCTGAATCCAGCCACAGCCCTCGGTAAATCTCAACTGACAAACTCAGATGTGAATGGGAGTCTGGCTTCGTAGGGGCCTTCGCAAGCATGGCCGAGTGTCCAGCCGAATGTTACACCGAACAACGCGATGAGTTTCTGTGAATGTCCATGAAGAGATTGCTCCATCTGCAAACCTGAGCTCGAGACCACAGAGTGATCAGTGCCATGAAGTTTTGGCGCGGTGGTGTCCAGACTGCAACATAAACGTTCGCAGGCAGTAGCCAGGTCAGCCTGCTTCAAGCCAGGCTGCTGCTCACCTGCAACTGTACCCGTTAATTTCCGACGAGCCATTATTGTGCTTCCGCTTTGCGGATCAAGGGCTGTTAGCGGCTCGTTGTGACCTGCGTCTCCCTGTTCCACTGCTCCAGCATTCAAACCGCGTCAGGAACCTCATGGAGGAACAGGGTGGTGCTGGGGGCTCCTTGGCGGCTCCACAAGCAGACCTTCGGCAACAACTGCTTCATCGTTGCGATGTTTGTTTTGTTTCATGTCGCCCAATCGTCGCACCACTTCAGGCAGGCTCATGTGCCTTCGCCGCACTTCACCGCGAGGACTCGCTCTGGGTCCCTTCGCTCAGCAATGCCGTCTCATCAACTAGGGATTCCAACCACGGCATCACCAGAAAACGATTCCAGGACTGGTCCTGCAACTGTTAGCATTTTCAGAGTCAAGCTTGTGCCTCTCCATTCAGGTCGAGCCATTCACGCTTTTGTTGGCGTGGTCACGAACAAAAACAACACATACGCTCCTGCGGATGAATGGAATCGTTTGGAGCCGATACCGATGTAGCAATACCATGTCCACCTGGGAGTAGTCCTCAGCAAACGGAATGCTACAGAAGAGCATGATGTTGCATCATGGCAAACTCCTGATGCAAATGCAAGAAATCCTCCTACTGTCATGCGAGCGAGAAGCATATCTCTCGCACGAGGCCGAGCGCAAGGGATCATACGGCAATTAGAGTGTGCTTTTGATTATCTCAATTATATTTTCGCTAGCTTGCGGCCAACCACATCTAAACGTGCAGGTCCCCAGCTGAAGGCCCCAATTTGGAACCATGATTTCATCATCAGCTAGTTCCTCCAAGCCCGCGGCGATGACCCGACCTCGGATGAAGCGGAAGAATGTAGCCCTGCGGCTGCTGTCAAAGGCCAACCTCACAAGCCAACGAAGCCAACGTGGCTCTCACATACCTCCCCCCGAACAATGGCAAAGGAGTCCGATACCCGCATCGCGACGTGCTCCAAGCCTCAGAGAGGGCGGCATGATGTACAAGATGGCACAAAGCACTTAATGCCGTAGACATTCCAAGACGATTTGCTGTTCTTCGTCATCGGCATACGGCAACAGGTTCGTGTCCGGCTGAAACCGTTGGCTACAGCCAAAAACAACAGCGTTCGGAACTAAGCCATCTGAGAGCTACTAAGCGCTCTCGCAAAAAAAAAAAAAGCTCCCCCGCCATCTCTCACGCCGCGGCTTCCTCCTAACTCGAAAAACAGTTCCTAAGCCGACTCTCTCGCCCCCCTCAATTTTTACTGAAGACTGAAAGACCCTAACGACACGTGTGTGTTTGATTTTCTTGTCGTGCTTTGACGCCCCCGACCTCGGTTTTCGTTGCACCCTCCCCCGCTGTTTTATCCTTCTGACCCGTGGAGTTTGTTTTTTGTTGAACCTTCTGCTTGGTTCGAAAACCTGTTTTTTGCTACCCCACCGTTCCAACGGGCCCAGGCTGTCAAAGATAGTGGCTTTTTGGGGGGTATGTCCGGAAATGTTGGGGAAACATGCGCATCTTTGATACTATGTGTTTTCTGCTGATGCAGGGCAGTGCCAATAATGCTAGTGGAGGGGAAAGCCCGGTGTATTTTCTGCATATGCTACTGATTCAAACATCACCACTTGAAGGTTGTTGGGAGGTCGCATCACAAACTTAGCATGATGTTCTTGAAGTTTGAAGCCACGGCTTTGACAGAGGCGGGGTTGGGAACGTGGGCGCGCAACTCGGCGGAACAGCTTCCACCCTCATTTGCAAACAATACTCTTACGGGCTTTGAAAAGGCCTTCGTACCGGTTTTGAGAACAGGCAACCCCCTGCACGTCGGGCCCCTCAATTTTGCGGACGGTTCCCACCCGCTCCCTCCCCCCCACCCGCCCCCCCCCCGCCGCCCCCCCCCCCCCCCCCCCCCCCCGCTCGGCCCCCCCCCCCCGGCCCCCTCGCCCCCCCCCCCCACCCCCCCCCCAGCCCCATCTTCAAAACTCCAACAACCACACCCACATCCCACCCTCCTAAGCCCTCAACCTAAACTAAACCCTAAACCTAAACCATAAACCATAAAACCATTGCTTGGCCAGCGACCTTGGCGCTGCGGAATCACCATGCTCACGCGTATTCGCTGGGGCTGGTCTCTAGCGTTACCTCAGCCTGTTTTTTTTGTGATGCAGTCGTATTGCGGATGAGGAAAGATGGCAATACTGGTTTGGGAGCAACCCGAATGATGACATTCATGTTTCGGCAAGCAAGCCTCACAAACCACAGTATGTGGAAGACACATGTTTTCGGGAGCTTCACTTTTTGCGAGCTGTTTGTAACGCGAATGTGCATGCGAGTAGGCCTCTATCTCTTGTTGTCAAACGTCCCCTTGCTTGCCCAGGACATAATACCGGACCAAACCTTCGTGGGCCGTTGTGATGCCTAAGAAATTTCGTCCCACAGCTTTGTCACCGCGGTGAGATTCCGATGTGCAATGCAATGTTTGCCACGACAAACCACATCGCTAGCATTTCAAATATGCAAACGCCGTTCCAGGTTTTCTGCACCCAATTTTATGCTCCAGATTCATAACTAATTGAAATAGCCCACTTGGCCATCGAAGGGGGAGGAGTTTCGGTTGTAGGGGCCACACCAAACAATTTGGCTACGTGACCGAAGGCCACGCATGCCCACGTCGGAAGCGAGTAGCCCTTCGTGGCATTTCGAACGACCATTGACCCTCAACAGTTGTCAGCTAATCCGTCATACAGAAGCCCGGGCAGAAGCAAGGTCCAAGAATGCTCAGGATCGTCAAACACATTGCTTTCATGCTTGCATCTCAGCATCCACTATAAACCAGGTGCCTTTTGGCTGAAATGGACATCTCCTTGAAGTCTTGAAGACTCACTCATAGCTCGAACGGCCCTGAAATTTAGAATCAGTCTGCAATCCATGCTGCAAATTGCCAGGTGGGGCCCTCTAAACCTTTGCAAGTCTCTTACTGCCATCGTAAGAAACATTGCATGCCTTGAAGAACATGTGAGCCAAATCAAGAAAAAACTCACAACATGGCTTATGCGCACCTAAATGCCACAGTCAAGCAGCACATTCACCACCACACCGCAATCCTCAGCTTAGGGCTCCCGGGATGACAAGACGGATCATCCTCTCCACAGCTTGACTAACACCAAGACAATGCGCCACGTGGCATTCACCAACTCCAGGACACATTCCTGACACTTCAAGAACGGAAACTCCCATAGTTCAACCTGTACCATATGTTCTGTTCAGACACGAGAGCTGAGAGATGCCCACGTACACCAGAAACTCCCAAAAACCATGCCTCGTGCGCAAGCTCCAAAATTCTGGCAAACGTTGGCACGGGCAACCACCAGCACTACAATCACGTACGCTGTGAGCAGCTTTAGTCTTGAAAAATGACATTCAAGGTCGGGCTAAGGAATACTACAGAACTGGCAGCGCCTGTTTGGAGTTGTACTTTGTAGCTTGTTCTCAAGTTTGTGGCCTGAATGTAGCATCCCAGAGACATTGTGCTCGAAAACGCCCAACCCATCCACATATTGGACCATGTCAAGCGCACCTCGATGCCTACGACTCCAAACTCTGAAGCTTTCACTTTCCCTACCGTTAAAACCTTCTACTGTGCGACAAAATTTCACAAGACATACTAACACCAGTTCGGTGCAGAGGCTGCTTTCCAAATCGATTTCACCGTCCTCAAGATGGGTAGGAGATTCAGATCGCAAGAAGTACGCAACTTCCCTTTCGGCTGAGAGGGCTCCGATCTTAGGACATGTGACAAAGGCGTAAAGGTATCCTACTTTCGAACGGCAGGGCCAGCAGCCAGAGCTGAGTTGCAAGCACCGAGCGCCACTTACTGTGGACCCACATATCCCATGTCGAACAGGTGGACCAGTGCCACGGGAGCAAGACTCCAAGCATGGACGAACTGCAGCAGACTACGGCGTGGCTTCTGGCGTGGCTTCTATGAATGCTACCACATGATCCACACCTTGGCCCCGGAACAATCCCCTCCGCGAATCGAGCCGCACCATGCCCGAAAAGTAGCGAAATTGATCACCACGGATGGCCTTCAGCTCCATGTGGCAGAGGACGGCAAGTGATGCGAGTCATACGAAAGGCCATCAGCCTGAAGCGGAACAGGGGCAACAGACAAAGCGGCACCCCCTAGCCGGTTTGCCTGAAGACCATGATGTTCACCGGGACAGCCAGGATAGCCTGTGCTAGGAGCAGCCCTTCAAGACATCTGTCGTGAAGCAACTTACGTAGACCCGAACCCAATGATCAGCATGTGGAACCCATGACCTCCCCCCCTCAAGAACCGTGGTCTTGTTTTCTTGCTTGCATACCGGAATCTCGCAGTGCTGGTTCAAGATAGGCAAGCAACCAGCCAAGGCACCAAGACACCGAACATGGATAACCTCAAGGGACCACTCGCCAATGGACAAGTCATGACAGCCAGCAACAAAAGAGCAGCTAGCCGCAGCTAGCCGCAGCTAGCGATCTTTGCAAGTTGCAGGGCAAAGTTGGTGACCACCTCCAGAAAGTCCTCCACAATCGAACCTCCCCAAGAACCATACCTCACACAGAGTCGCATACTGTCAAACGATACCAATAGCTAGAGCATTACAAGCCAAACTGACAAATCAGGCTGTTTCGCAGAAGAACTGGTAAGGTGCAAGGTCGCGGCATTTTGCTTGATACCTTCGACAGCATCATTGAAACAAGTCGCAACCGAAGACTAGTTTGATGAAACAAATCTAAGAAGGGAGCTGAAGTAGCGTGTAGTCCGGCTGAAATTCATATTGCTCTGCTGCCCGTCGTGCTTCTTGCATTTCAGCCTTGCTGCAGCAATAACGACATCTTCAAAAAGATAGTTCCACGTCATTCGCCATGAAGCTTCAGGTTGTTCTGTTGGGGCTGGAAATGGGCTCCCAGATTATCCGGTGTATGATTTGTTTGCCGTTCCTGAGGAGCCGCACTTGCCTACATGGTTTGTTCTCTTAAGAATTTCAAGGTATTTAGAGCTGAATGCGACAGCTATTTTGGGATCTCTTGGCGATGACCGTATTTCGCATCACCTAGCTCTCCTTGAAAACTCCAAAGTCCGTCGCTCGTCTCAACCCTCTCACCCACAACCCCAGCCCAAGCCAAAAGCCAAAGGCAAGGCCCTTCTAGCGTCATCTGCGTCAACGAGCAGAGAATGTTGCAACGCTCGTTCCCCCACCCTGCAAAGCCGAACCAGGATTTAAAGAAAAAAACTGAACATCCACGCAACATACTTGACCAGGATGGCCGGAATACAAAGGAACACAAGCGTGAGGACGCCCTGCGCGACAGATTGCACGGAGCTAACATGACATATGCGGAAGTCTCACCACTGCCTGAAGCACGTAGAATTGAAACAACCTTGGCCAGGGTGCGTGCCATGCTCAAGATACAGCTTGCTGATGTCAACTGAGCTTGTGGAGAGGCCCCAAATTTTCAAACAGCCCGAAAAAATAAGAACGATACTGGGCACATGTACCAATCCAACAAACTGCTCAACGCTCGCCCGAAGTCCAAATGTTTCTACTCTTTTGTTGCAAAATGTTCCAAGGCCCGGTGAAGAAGCTCGATTAAGACGGCTCAGAACGCGAGTGCCGCCAAGTGAGGATGAGTAGGAATCCAAGGACTGCAGACTGCTGGTTGATTCTCCCGACTTCAATTCGTCTCGATGCAATCCTTGTGCAAATCGGGCAGATGTATTGTAGCAATCTGCCAGCTCTATGTTGACATCCTTCAGTCAACTGGTTCTTCATTCCACGCATTGATTGGGCTTTTGAGGGTCGTGTCATTTCGCAATGCAAGAGGAGGACCGGAGGACCGGAGGACCGGCAGACCACGGACCCGGACCGCGGGCCAGAAGACCAGAGGACCACTTGCGGGCCAAAGGATCACAGGACAAGCGGACCGGAGAACCAGAATACCTTTCGATCCTCAAGAAATTTTCATTGGACCCCATCATTTCTTTACTGACCCTTGTTATCGTTTGATCCCTATGCCAGCTGAGAGACGTCTCCCGCAACTGAAAAATACAGTTGGTGTCATCTTGAACTCCGCCTTGGATTCTCCGGGTGGGCAGAGGCCAAGGGGCCAAGGCTGACACAGTGCATCATTGTGCTCGGTGTGTAATGTCCACCAAGCTTCTTCGGATGAACATGTCAGGACCTTTCAATTCACAATGTGGGGTATCACAGTCGCACATCAAATCAATTTTGCGTTTGCCTACTTGAGGGCAAGCTGAGGCCAACGGAATATTGCGCGGCACCCTTCAAGCGAAAGCTCCCTTAAAATGAAACACAGGAGTACACTGTTTATCCATGTTACGCACCAGGCCTCGCCATCCAACTCCCCAACACACCCCCACACACCCCCTTACCCCACTGCAGCATGCCCTAGCACTAGCACCCACACACCAACACGTCCACCACCGCCACCAACCCCACCACCACATACCACCACATACCACCACATACTACCACATACCACCACATACCACCACATACCACCACATACCACCACACACCAACGCAATCAGCGCACACCACCACACACCGCCGCACACCACGGTACACCCCACACCACCCACACCACCCAACGCCACCCCATGCCACTGCGCGCTGCCCCACCCACTGCACCCCACTCCACACCACCCCACGCCACCACATGCCGCCACACGCCGCAACGAACCAAAACACGCCAAACAACGCCAAAACACGCCACACAGCCCCACACTCCGCGACACTCCACCACGCGCTGTTGGTTGCTTGTGCATGGATGCTGATCTGTTCACCATTGACCCCCCCTGCCGCCTCGAAGAGAGAATTTCCCTTCACAATATTAGGGTGATTGTCACAATGGTGGTCCCTTTTTGGGGTCCCTAGTATACTACGGCACCTAATATTTAGGGTGTCCAAGAAGGGACCCGAATCTTGACAACTACCCCATTGATCCAATATTGGAACCGCTATGATAGAATAAACAGCTCGCAGCCTTCCGGACCTCGTTCGACCCTACCGGCTAAAGCAAGACAAAACTCATTCCAGCTTCTGCCGAAAAGCTCCTGGGTCTGCAACCTTCGACGCATGTTTGCGTGCGGCCATCCTGCGCTTCGCATGCTTCATGCCGTTTCCACAAGGTTGGCATGGGAGACAGGTGTTCGGGTCCGGCATAGGGGAGTCAGAGCAACCTATCAGCCGCGATATGTGCCGATGAGCTACCAAGCACCCGGCAGGTGGACGAGTGAGCTGTGGTGCTTTGTTTTTGGGTGAGCGAGAGAGCGAGCAAGTGGTGGGAAGCCTATACTGCATCGGCCGATGAACAAGACATACAAGATACTCTTCTGACATTTCTGACTTACGGAAGCAAAGTTAAGGACTTATGCCACAGCTTTCTCCGCAGCATTTAACCCCGAGCCCAATGCCTGGGTAATGTTGTACAAGTACGGGTACGGAGTCCACAGCTTGTCCTCAGATTCCGCTCGTCCTCAGATTCCGCTCGAAAGCAAAACTTCCACGGTTTCAGCAAAGCATGCGGGGTTACGTGCAATGCCAGCATCTGCCAGTTGTGTCTTCAGCTTCTCGATGTCATGCTTGTGTGCAGGCCAGATGCCTCTCACGGCTCCAGGCAGGTTCACTAACAAAAGCAATCACGACTGAGATTCAACTGACTCAGAGACATGAGACACACGAACCTTCATTGTCATGCCCCCACTAGTTGCCACCCGTGGTGCTGGCAAGCACTTCATCCGGAGTGTGCTTGCACAATGGCTCCTTATAGCAATGACAGCAATGCGAGTCGGAGATCAGACAAGTCGGTTGCCCTACCGAGCCTCTGCAGCCTAGTTCCGCAAGTTCCTCCAAGTCTCACTAAAATTTGCGATGAAGGCCAATCGAAGGAATGGAAAACTGGGCTGATGGGATCCAGGAACATGATGCTATATGATGCAATGTCCACATCAGCAGCAAGACACACTGCTGCTTGCAACGACAGCACACAGCAATGAACACCTTCACCGTGCACAGACTGGATGCCAGAGAGTAGTTGCGTGCGGCTCGCGTCCTGAAACAATCGTTGGCACATCAGATGGTCCTCCACACAGCTTGACCGCCCTCTCCTGTGGTTTTGCAGCCTGGCAATGAGTGGTACAATCTTGGCCTTGGTTCAGAAGATCCACACGCGATAACATGCGATAACACTGGTTTCTCAAGCTTAGCTACCGAAAGCGAAGGCGATCCTGGCTTGCTACTGGGGGGCCCATCCGAACGAGAGCCCCCGGATCAAGACCGTAAGAGCCTCGGGACAAACCAGCGCACAGCTGCGGCATGTTACGCATCTGCTGTAAAAAACGGCAGACTCAGGCATGAACCAGCGCTTGCCATGACGATGCAGCTGCAGAATCAGTTCCAACTTTGCCTTTGACTCGATTCATGCCCCAACACTGCAAGATGCGATGCGCGAGGAAGCCAGGTGGCGATTCATAACCCACTCGAGGGTGAAGACGAGACCAGTGTAGAAAAGCCTGCAACATGGACCGCATCAGGTCACCCCTCAACTTTGGCTTAGTAGGCGCGTGCTTTGCGAAATGACCTCGACACAGTTGCTGAAGTTTCAGAAATCGCTTCTGCGCTGCCGAGCAACAGAAACGCGATGACGATCATGTTGCCCCACCTCACAACACCAACAACACAACAATCCAGGGACATGCGCAACCACATAGAACAAAAATGCCAAGCACAGCTGAGCTGGGCCAACGGCATGTAGCGGAAGCTGAGCTCCCTCCTCAGTGCTGGCGGTGCTCTGATGTGATTCTGTGATGCTCTGCCTTCAATCCTGCTTCCATAGGACCCAATAATATCTGTCATAACACGGCCGAGATGAGCAGGCGAAGCAGAGGAGCAAAATATTCAGGTGGAAGTCGCGAGTGCAGAGGAGTTGTCGGTGCATGCTGCGATCTCAGACGTTTGGGAGTTGCCTCGTTGTGATCTATTTTCAATCGTCTGAGGCAGCTACGTTCCCTCCAGCTCCGGGCGGTAAGATGATAGTTCCACATCCTGCTCCTCATAGTCCTGCGCATAGTGCATGTTTCTGACCAAAGCGGGTGAAGGACGTTCTGCCTTCATTCCCCACAATTGCTTGTAGCGCTCGCTGATGTTCCTATGCGGCCATGGGGCATTTTCCATTAACTCTGCTCAAACAGACACACTGGCTGGCGGCTTGCTGAGGCAAGAACTCCCAACTACGGCCAAACAAGACAGTCCTTGCCAGGCATATCTGCAACAAAGGCAAACGTGCACGAAGATAACCGCTGAACGAAGTCGTCTGTTTCGCCTCTCATCTCACAGCTATCTAAGCTGTATCCCATCTTCGCTCATTCATCATGCAAGCTCTGCTCGGTTTCTCGAGTGGTTGCATGCCCGCGCTTGGACGCACACATGGCGTACATGTGCTATTGACACACTGGTTGAATTGGTTCAGCTGAGTATCCAAAACAGGAGGGCGCAGGAGAATGCCTGCAAAAAAGGAAAGACCATTCACGCCATGTTGCACACAGAAAAGTAGACTCATGAAATCTGGAACATGCAAGCCTTTCCAACCCAGCGCAGGCTCCTCTTTCTGGCTTTCAGCTACAGCAGCAGTCCAGCCAGCACACGCAAAAGTCCTCAAATCATCCAAGACCGCCCCCGAAAGTGGCACCTGAGAGAACTGGGAACGCGACTGCAACCATGCGCACACAGCCTGTTTCTGCTGCCAAGGGGCAAACACACCCAAAAATGCCTTGCAGGATGGCAAGCTTCTGCAAACATGCGGTCGTGCCACTGGCGACAATGCAAGACACCCATAACTCAAGCCATGGGTATCAGTACGGTATCAGAACCCACGATAGAGCCAAGAAGGCTTCTGAACATACAAAAACATGATTTTGCCAACATCTGATGGCCCCCGTTCATTCCGAGGATGTCTCAAGACTGAGTACCAGTCTCGTCTGCAGATCGGCACACCCAAAGCGAGAAACTCAAGAGCCGATCTGCGTTGATCTCTGTGTTGATCTCTGTGTTGTCTACGTGCAGAGGAATCGCCAACGCTCAACGAAAGCTAGCCCCGCATTCTACGCTTTCTTGGGTGGAGCAGCAGTCAGTAGGCATCAGCCGATTCTACTGCCATGGAGCACAGCTTTCTTTTCAAATCCAGCTGGCAGCAGCTGCACTTGTTTGGCGCGCAGCCGTTGCAGTTCATGTGTGCACAAAGTTTCAGGCAAGCTGCCAAGGCCATCACATACCGGATGTAATGTGTGTAGAAGAGAAAGAAGAAGGCAACCTCCTGCAAACACTGACCCTCCCATCGAAACCGCAAACAGACAAATGCCGCAGTGACAACACGCAGTCTTGCTGCTGGCCAACATGCACCAGAAGGCACAAGAAAACGGCTCCTCACCAAAATAGTCCCGAACTTGTTGGCTTCCAGACCTATGCCAACTGATGTTAACCGTTGTCAATGGATGTGAAAGTATGCCAGCAAATACTCATGTTGCAATCACCAGAGATCCACACAAGGCTGGTGGACACAGCATTCGTGATGTCCGGGCCCACCGTGACATCAGATGCGATAAAAGCTGGGCCTTAACCAACCAGGACTTTCTCTTGAACAGCATAGCGCCCGTCGATGATGAGTCCATGATTTTATCAGGACTGTGTCACCAGCTTCGCAACACGGGAAGTACTTCACCATGACCTGTAGGTATGTTGGAAGCATGATGTTGCTTCTGGCTGACAGGATCATCCAGCCTTTTGCTCCACCATTGCCGACAAATCAACCCATCGATCGAGGCGAAGCAAGATGATGCCTCAATGCTTCCCTACAATTCTCTGCAGAGAGGACAGAGGCGCAACAACACCCCTCAATGAGAGGCCATGGTGAGCTGCAAGTGTATGCAAGCAGCTTATGGGCTTTCTTCAGCCGTGACAACAGTAAGCCGAGAAGCGAATTTCGTCGACTTGTCGGAAAGGCTGGAAGGAAGGCGCCATAGCAACCTGGCAGAGGCACAAGAACATCAATGGCGAAAAGGAATGGATGCCAGGTGGACCTTGTACGAAGTAAAACCACAAACAGGCTGTCCATCTTGATTCCTGGTGACAAGAGAATCCAAGGATATCCAAGAAGATCTAAGAATCACACGCAGTTCACTCCGGGCATTCGAGGCCCTTCAAAATGTCGAGATTCTGCATTGGTTCCTGTCCCGGCCAGTTGCCCCAAGCGTCCATGCCTTCATATGCCTCCTGTCCGATCTACTCGCATTGCCACATGACTCAGATCCACCAGTTTAACACGCACTCTGCACAGCGCCAGTCCTCAGTGAATGGCATACCTGCGAAAGTTCCCCGCACAGATGCATGGTCTCAAAAACAAACAGAAACCTGCGGCTCAGCAGCGGTACCGGTACCGCTCTGCAAGCTCCTTACGAGCTCAAGCTGCTCGAGAAATGCAACCATATGCGGCCAGAAGATATTCCAAGCTCTGAACCCACACAAGCTACAGAATACAGAATGTGTCCTGGATCAGCAGCCCATTGCGGTCCAGTCCAACTCGCATAAAGACTTCATCACCTCAGCTCTGAAGACCGCATGCGATGCCTAGCTGCCACTGTGCTAGATGCAAAAAGAGGTTGCGAACCAGATCTGTTATGCGCGGCCCTTTTTTGGCTTCCTCCAATGGGCAAATTTCACATGGCAGATCATGCACGGCCAAGCCACCATCAATGCTCTCGAAGGTGTCAACCTCTGGCAGCGACACGAAAAACAAACACAAAAACAAAGTGGGAAGCCACTGAGAGCCTTGAAAGATGTTCTCTTGCAAAGCTCCAAAAACTTGGTCCTGATGACGTCCTGGTGGCCCAGTGCATATGCAAAGCAAACACTAGCTTAAGTTGTTGAGGAATTGAGGAGGCAGGCCACCTGGTATACCTGCTGTGTCACGGAATCGCTTCGCAAGAGCGCAAAGCCTGTGCAACAGACAGTGCATTTCTTCACCACGGTTGTAGAATGCTGTAAAGCAGCAACTCTTGTATCTCCGAATTACTTTGCTATGTCCTGGCCAGGACACCATCTTCCAGAGTTTGCTGGCCTAAGATGGTGCAGGCGAAGGCTGCCTCCGGAATTTGCCACGCTAACTCGAATTGAAAATCCATTTGCGATCCAGCAGCTGTCAGCATTCATCTTTCGCACAAAGATGTCTTTCGCTTTCTGGAGCGTCACATGCGAAGCACATGTACGGACGAGAGGCTATCTTCCCAAGGTAAAAGATCCCTGAGAAACCATGCCTCGAACGGCATGCTGACCATCTCGTCCTCATCAATGCTGCCTCCAGCAGCCTGGCCTCACAAGAAGCATTAGAGAAATGGCCATTTGATTACTGCAGTGGCTGCTCGTTTCTGCCTTGCCGTGGCCTTGCTCGCACGCTGCAGATCCACGTGCTCAATTTGCATACATCCAAGAACACCCTTCTCATAGGTGTCACGAGTACGTTTTTCAGACTTTGAATTGTGTAGAGCTTGAAACGACAAGGAACACTTGACACTTTGGAGCTTGAAAGTGTGAAACTTTGAAGAAAATGACGATCGACATAGAGTTCGAAAGTTTGGAATTTGAAGTGTAAAAAGGGATTTCGAAATCGAACGCTTGAGGCGAGAGGGAGTTTCGAAGTTTGAAGACGCTGAGATCAAGCACACACGCATGAGACCTGAAACGGCGGGACCGGCTCTCGAGTTCGAACGTCTCAACGGCGTCGAGTTCGGAGTTCGTGCCCCGCTTTTTGAAGCCGTGCAAGCTGGCTTCAAAAGCATAAGAAATCCTACAAGCTTGCTTCGAAGGCGTACGAACCCTGGCCAAACCGATCATGCGAGCATTTACTGGGCGGGGGGGCTGCGCCCCCCAACCGCCCCCCCTGCACTTTTTTTACCCCGCACAAGCTTAATACCAAAAATTAGGTACCTTTCCGAGCCCATCACGCGAGCATTGCGCCACGCTTTTCTTAAGCCGTGCAAACTTGCTGCAAAAGCAGACCAAGCTTCTCCAAACCCATCATGCGAGCAATGTGTTACCAAATCGGGGTGGGCTGCGCCTCCCACAACCCACACGCTTTTGCAAACCGTGCAAGCTTGCTTCGAAAGCATATGTGAAAGCATGTGAATCCTGTCCCTACACGCATCGTGTTTGTAAATGTGGGGGGGGACTGCCCCTGACTGCCCTCACCCCATGCACGTGCACGTGACGTTTTCAAACCTTCAACCTCTCAAACTTTCGAACTCCAAACGTTCAAAATCGTTCAAACATGGGAAACTCTGGAGCTCCTAGCCGTCAAACTTTCGAACTCATATTGTTTCAAACTCTCGAACTCGCAAACTCGAACCGGCGTCAAACCATCGTACTCTCAAACTTTGAAGCAGTGCAATATTCACAATCTTTCAACTCGAACGGGCTTCGAACTTCGAACTCTCAAACTCCAGATCTTTCAAACTTTAAAACTCGCGTCGAGGCCTGCCCGACACACGTATGAGCTCAAACTCCAAACTCGAATCAAACTCTGACACTCTCGAACTCGACCACAGCTCAAACTTTCGAATTCGAGAGGCTTCACATGCTCGAGATCTCATTCTCGAAACTCCGTCGAACTCCGAACTTTCAGCCTTTGAACTTTTTTCAAAGTCGAGATCGCATTCAAAAAGTTGGGGGTTGAGCTTGAGAGGAGACACTCGAGCTCGAGCGTTTAAAGTTTCGAGCTCATGGGTTTGCAACTCTGAAAGCTTGTAAGTTTGAAGATTGAAATAGACTTGCCTTGACGAATGTTCCAACTTCAAACTCGACATGTTAAAACTTTCGAACTCTGTAATCTTTCAACTTGCGAGCTCGAAGGTCTTCGAACTCTCAAAATCTCAACTTCCAAGCACGTCGCTCGTGTCTACTCCGAGCCCTAGTCTGCTGCAACACTTGTACGACTCCGGCACGGGCCTCTGGCAAACACGAAGCAGAGCGCATAGCCCTGCGTGTCGATGAGAAGTTCATTTCCAAACCTGGAAGCCGTCGATCACTGACGGAACTTCGAGTTTTCAATATCACCACCATGCGGCTCACGTTCTACCGCACATGCTGGCATGTCCAGGCACAAATTGATCACATCTTCTGTGCCAAAGTCCTGGGCACTCAAAACCAAAACAGCAGACATATCAGAAGATGTGAAAGGCGAAGACCTGCCTCAGCCAAAGAGCTTGTTTCCGGATCTCTTGCCATGTTTAGGCAGCAGCCACGTTCGTCCCATGAACGTGATCGCAATGTTCCTACACTTGGGTTTGCGCGGCAAGCATGTACGCCCATGTCCACATGACACGTGCACTGGGTGTATTGACCGCCTTGAACCAAGGCTCACTTGAACCAAACTTCACGGACACAAGTTGCGCAACTTCCATCATCTATCTGATTACTATTTTGATGTTTGAATATGGTCTTGAGGATATTTTCGCTCATCATTCGTCAGGTTTCGAATCTCTCTTCTTCTTCGTCTGCAGGCCCTGAAGGACTAGGGAAGAAAACCCTAGCCCTCGCGCACTAAGCGCGTCCAGCACGGTCTGTGGTCGGTGTGGTCGGAAATCACAACATGGTTGGGAGAGAAATCCCCCACATAACAGAATTTGAACACCCCTACCATCACGCGATGATACTCGCTTCCCCCTTTACATACACTCTCTGTTTACGCTTTTAAGTAGACTCTCTCTGTTCCTCAAATACTACATCAAGCCGCGCACGAGCAACCCAGAGTTTTCTGAGGGGGGCCTCTGGCCTCTTAGTTTCCACGTGGTCCCCTTAAGGAATGCAGCAAGAAAGGGATACCACCCACACAAAATGCCTCTCCCGGTCGGGCTCACCCATCTTCTCAACAATGTAGGCTATCCTTGCATGATGACCGACAACACGAAGCTCATCGAATTTCAACACGTTAAGCCCGCTGCATGTGCTCTTCTTCCAGTTGGGGTAGTCGAGCGGTTTCTTTCTCGGTCAGCGGCACCTCAATGGACTCTCGAAAGTGACGGAGAGTGAATGTGACGGAGCGAGGAGCATCCTTTTGGGCAGTAAGGCCAAAGGTCTGGCATGGCCGCGCCAAGGGGATCCAAGGCCCGCACACCGCAATAGGCAAGAATGTGAAGAAAACCTTCCAACGCCTTCACGAAAGGCACGAAGAAAGAAACAAGAACGTGTTCAGAGCACAAAAGAAGTACATCCAAAACTAACATCCGGCTTTCAGGTCGGAGAAGCGCTTCTAGAAGCGCCACGAGAAGTTCCCCACATATTTGCACAGTCAAAAGGGGGCAATGCTTAGTGAGCCCGGAGCGATGCCTTGAGGCGACTCCAATTGCGCCCCATTGAGGATGTCATGATCTCAGCACCATCACCATCAGCAGTTTAAGACCAGCACTCGGATATCTCTCTCGAATGTCTCGTATTTTACCGAGCTCCCGGCCTGGAAGTGCCAACAATCCAGTAGCTGCTGCAACTGCGAGGTAAACGAGAGCAGCAGCCCGAATCGGCACATCGCATCTATGGTGTCAGGGTCCTAGTCTAAGACTGCAGACCTCTGCCTTCTTTAGTCTTCTTACCCTTTGTACTTGCCTTTTCTTGAGAACGTCTTTACCCCCATCCATTCTCCACCGTTTTGCGTATCCCCCTCCCCTCAGTTTGGACGCTGTGTGCGCCTGCGCACCGATGGACTCATCGGAGAGCCTCGCTCTCCTCTCCTGCGCGTTCGCGGACGACACGCGCACCAAAACGGGGCAGGCAGCCAAAAGAGCAAGAGAGAGAGCTCTCAACGAGTCGAAGAATGTGGGAGTTCTGTTCGAGAGCTCACAGCTCTGGTCTCCAGCATTGCTGCCGTTGGAGACAAGGGGCTTCCAGGCTCGCGCGCCATGTCCAAAAAAAGACTGCTCAGATCTTGTTCACGGCTTGTGGTGCGGCCAGTCTGCTTTCACATGCATCATGTTGAATTCGAACGCCCTAGATGCAAAGACTGTTGTACACTTTGGAGCTTGGGGCTTGCGTATAGTGTTTCTGCCAGAACACAGCAAGCTGCAGGAATCTAACTCGCCACATCGGCCACATTGGATCAAAAAATGATAGAGCATTGCAGTCCGTTTTCACGTCCAACTTGCCGGAGTCCAGGTGGTGCTGACCAAAGATCTTGGGGCTAAGTTCTGCGCGGCCTGCCGCAGCCTGCTACTGTATGCAGCCAGGCTCAGACTGCTCCATGAAGACCGTACAATGAGGCTGGAGATTTCTTGGAGACGATGAGAGGAAGCTGAGGTCACTGAGGGTCAAAGCTCGAAGCACGAAGTTTTGCCGCAGAGCTTACCAAAGCGCAGTGGGTTCCTCACTGGCCGACAAAAAACAATCTCAAGACTCTACAGTAAACGTATGAAACTTTTTATGTATAGGCCATATAAGTGTTGAAAAATGAGAACTTGCAGCTAAGCAAAGACCATCTGAGCAACGGGAGCGATGCGTCTTCCTCTCTGGCCTCACCTTGTGGTTGAGAAGAGAGCGCCTCTTCCAAGTGGTTGAATATCAGCCTGACAGCAGCAGTTAGGTTAGCAGCCACTTGCAATACAGCAACCCCACACCAGCCTTATACGACACGGAACTACGGCTGCGGTGCAGCGAAGCCCGGAGTTTTGTGCCTGTTGTTGTAGACGATTCGAGGAAAATCTTTGTCGCTCGGGCGATACTCGGAATGCAGTCCGGCTCGAAAATTTGCAGATTCGGTTCCGATACGCTCAATGTGGGACCTTAGATAAGCTGCGAGGACAACTGACGTGCCAGGTCACTACCTAACACTACGCCTTTCCTTCGAGCATCCTGCTTCAACTTCTAACCCAGCATGATCTTGTGGTGCACTTTGCAACGCTCAATCATGTCAGGAAGCCACGTGTCTTGATCCACTCGACCCTTGAAGGCATGCTTCAAATGGTCAATTGCAAACATCCACGTGTTCATTGCTGCCTCCACCTCGTGTGAGCGCTCTCTCCCGTGATAATTTCTTGCCCCTTCAAAGAAAAGTGCGCCTACCCAATGCAGCAAACCTGGTCAGAATAACAAACAACACAGTACTGGTGGTTCAAGACGCATCAGGGCAATGCTCTCCTTTGCCAGCATCACAGGCACGCAGCGCCTCACACTTTGCCGTCCTCAATGCCACCCAGCCATGGGGCAGGCGAGCTGGCGCGCAATCAGCTGTCCCCGAAATCCAGTGAGGCAGAAAAGCGCGGCCTGGCGATGACTGGATCTTTTGGATCAGACACAGGAGTTTGACGGAAATGAAGTTTCCAGACCCCTTTAGACTTCAAGCCCAGTTGGCTGATTCAGTCTGGGAGCAAGCATCACAGTCTTTACCTCAGAGGCCTGCATTTGATTGGGCATGAAAAACATTGACGGAAGGTGCAGCTGGAAGTTTCGCATCCCTTGAAAGACAGCAAGGACCGGGGTGAGGCAGCCCGGGGCGTGGCAGGGAAGTGGATTTGGGGGGATCTGAACTGCCTTGGCCTGCGAAAGACATGCTTTTTGGGTGCATTTCATCAACCATCGGCTCTCACTGGACGAGGTGGGAGGTCAGCTTTGGGCCTTGGTGTCGGGACACGCGACGGTCGAGGCACTACTTGTGGCATTGAACCACGAGGCAATCCAGGAGGCGAAGATTGGTGTGAATCTAATGCACCAGGGTGAATGTGGAGACCATTGTCGAATGAACGAGTATCGGAGCGCAAACCACCTGGCTTGGAGCACGTGGAACGAGGTGAAGGTGCTCAGCTGGGAGGTCGCATGGATCAAGGGCGAGGTGGAGATGCTTTCGATCAGCCCGAAGCTGCACCAAGCCGAGCGCGAACGCTACGACGCCAGAATCTAGGACGCAAATAACGGGGTTTGGAATGTTTGGACACGGACGGGGCAAGCCTTGCATCCAAGAATTGTGGGGCCAGTGAGGGAATTGGAAGGGCACCGCCTTTGCAAGTTCAGAGAAGGGTGGTCCTCTTTTGTCCTCTTGATTCCTCCCTCCGTGTCGCGCTGGCCATGTAGGAGTGGGCATCAAGGCCAAGTGGGCTGTCAAGGATACAGACAGTGCATATCAAGTGGGGTTCTGCGAGCGAAACGAACAGCAGAGAGTGGGGGTGGGAGGGGTGGCGGGGGGGTGGTGTGCCCACCCCCACCAAGACTTTGAAAATAAAGCTTCCTAGCATCTGCTCGCAAGATTCTCGTTGTTCAGAGTGGTACAATAATTGGTGCATTCATAACCGTCGGTGAGACATGCCACACACCTTTTCCCAAATCAATGATTGCAGTTTTTCCACAGTAAGAACGAGCTCAACAACAGGAGGTTTAATTAGCATCATTATGCAGCCAGCTCCATACAAATTGGACAAATGTTGGGAAGTTTCTTGGGAAGCAGTGAGCATGAAAACCAAGGCATCTACGTTCAAGTAGTTTGCTGGGAGGTGTTGCGAAGGCCCGGAAATTATGAAATGATGTCTGCTCACAACATTCTCCATTTCCGCAGGGGAAAAAGACTTGCCACTCCCCGTTCCCTTTCAGGGCTCAAGGTTTGCCGGTTAACATCATCTGGGCTTGGTGGGTTAAGATCGCCTTGAAAAAATGAGTGGTTGTGGGGATGAGAACGTACTATTCCGCAGCTCGTCTTTCGGGCACATCACCCACGATTTCCACACGTTTTCCATTTAACATTGTAATGTGACCGTTGTCCCAAAATCTATGTCGTTTCAACATTACTTCTCCATTCACGGTTCACCGTAGACGCTTGACTGGAGGAACTCAAGACCCGGCATTCCTGAATAGTCACCGAAACCCCACATGAAACCAGCTCTCAGGTCAAGCCCCTCAGACCTGCACTGAGAGTATCTGACTTGTAGAACAACACGCAACAGAGAGACAATGAGCAAAAGCAGCCAAAAATCATCAGAAAACCATATAAGATGCAATTTAAGGTCCTAGGATGCAGGGCTTGAGGGATTAGAGCTCCCAAACCTTCAACCCGAAACCTCGTGGGCTTGAAAAGCCCCCCCATACCATGGGGTGAAATAGAACCAGTGACCGGTGGAGTTCAAACAACCTGGCAAGTCTGAGCTGCCGGGGCAAAAGGAGACACCTACCGGAGTGCCTTGCCGGCTGTACACTGTGTTGAGGCTGGTAACGCCAAGGGCGCCAAGGTGTTACACCTCAACATGATAGAGGCAATACCCGGAAAGCTTTGCCCGAGCAGGGTATTCTTCCCAGTCTCTGCCTGTGCAGAGAGGAGCTGAAGTCCCCACGTGCCTCATCCTTGCTATTGTCATCACTTTTTGCAAACGCAACGTCCAACAGTGACGACACGAGGATGAAACGGCGACCGGGGTCCGCGGAGCTTTCCAAAACACGCACTTGGGATAAAAAAAATTGCGGACGTGCGCTCATGCAGACCGCGATCTATAACTCAAGACATCGCAAGACCAAAAACTGTTGCCCACATGTAGCATTGATGGAATTAACTGCGAAACGACCCCTCCCTAATCACCCCTTTTTTTACATTGAAACGCTTGCACGTGACCCCCCTGTTCCCAGAAACTTTCAACGATAAACAACAATTCGGATGGGGTTGACGTGATAACTTATACAATATGTCAAATATTTATAACTATATTCGACATATCTAAAAGAAACTAGAAGAGGGATGGCCCGAAAGCATCGATTTGCCGTGCGTTGACTCCATGCACTTGACTCTTTGCAATCGAACTGTATGCACTTGGAGAAATGTATGCCCTTACATGGTTGCATAGTCACTTGTACACTGCACTTGTATGCACTGGAACTGCATGGCATTCAAGTGTGTGGAGTTGAATGCCATGCACTTGTGGTCAACTCTGTAGACTTTTCATCGGCGTTGAAGACAACGCCGAGCTCCAGCGGCCGGTCGCGGCACGCACCTGCGCCGGTGCAAGGAAAGAAGCAAAAACCACACAAGCACACGCGCCCACGTTATTTGCGAGGATTTCGAAGCCCCACAGTTCCGCGCCCACGTTATTTGCGAGGGTTTCGAAGCCCCAGAATTCCGCGCCCACGTTATTTGCTAGGTTTTCAAAGCCCCAGAATTCCGCTCCCATGTTATTTGCGAGGTTTTCAAAGCCCCAGAGTTCCGTGCCCACGCGCCAACGCCGCAACCCGCAGAGGGGTTACGTTTGTTTGTCAAAAAAGGCCAAAACACGATGGTTTTGGCACCGCGCCAACGCCGAAACCCGCAGAGGGTTGTCTGCGGCCACGGAAAAAAGTTCCAAAAACGACGGTTTTAGCACCGCGACCCGGCGATCACCCGCAGAGGGTTGTCCGCGGACACAAAGAAACGTAAAAAAAACGACGGTTTTGGCACCGCGACCACGCCGAAACCCGCAGAGGGTTGTCCGCGGCCACAAAGAAACGTAAAAAAACGACGGTTTTGGCACCGCGACCACGCCGAAACCCGCAGAGGGTTGTCCGCCGTAAAAAAACGACGGTTTTAGCAGCGCGACCACGCCGAAACCCGCAGAGGGTTGCAATCCCGATTGGCGATGTCAACCCAGCCCGCCGCCTTAGAAAGAGTAATTTTAATTTAGAAATCTAGGACTGGGTACGAAGGTCTAGTAAATTCTACGTAAATCTAGAAATTTGTATTCACTGATTACTAAATGCACTCTATGCAATTCACTCTATGCACTTCACTCTATGCACTTCACTCTATGCACTTCACTCTATGCACTTCACTCTATGCACTTCACTCTATGCACTTCACTCTATGCGCTTCACTCTATGCACTTCACTCTATGCACTTCACTCTATGCACTTCACTCTATGCACTTCACTCTATGCACTTCAGTCTATGTTGTTGTGTCAGGGGGCTCCGCACGGAAGAACCCTTCGCGATGCTTTCGGGAAAAATGTGTGTGTGTATGTTTATAGATATTATGTTCTTCATATCAGAGGACGCAAGGTGCAACGGTCTAATGCCTGCGATTTCTGTTTGGGCCGTTTCGCTGTCTGATTGCCTGCATCTGATTTGCGAAGAAAGCACGTCTTCACTCCGTACTGCTGGCCAAATGTCCAGTGGCTGCACTCTTCCACTTCGCTGCAAGCGCGACTGCACACGCTAGCATCAACCGCAGCAAACTTGTCAGTCAGCTTGCAGCTGTTAAGGAAGCATCCAGTGTGGCCGTACCGTGACAAATCTGCGAAGATGGCATTCTGGCCGCCGTGTCGGAGGACCACCCCGCGATGCGAGCAATCCGGGTACGCCTTCGGTGAGAGAGACTCATGAAGATTGCAACAACCTAGAGCTTGCAGCCCAGCCAGCTTGAGCTCGTGAAGCTGAGAAAGTATGAGAGAAAAGACACGACTCCGAAAAACTACAGCTGGGGCTGGGCTGTGGAATGATGGAAGAGTAGCAACATGTAGTTGAATTTCGAGCGGCCAGACTTCCCCATGCCCGCTGCCAAGACACGCCCACCGTTGTCAATTCTGGAGGGACTTCTGCAGGTTCTGCATCAATGCAACAGCGCTCGAAAGTGAAGTCACCGTCCCAGCATCCCTGATTGCCCTGCCAGGTGCAAAGGAGACATGCCAAACATTGCCAAACGAACCGTTTGCTTTGCACATTGAAACTCTGCTGGAAGTGCCCACCTCAGGTCCATACTTGGCGGCACCTTCACTCTCCCACACCAATCAAGGCTGCCCCGCTGGCACAGACTGAACGCTTGTGTTGTGCTGACAAGGAACAGCAAGTCTCCCAGCTAACACCATCCATCCAGCAGCTTTCATCTCCTTTAGAATCCGCCGCAGGCAATAGAAGCACGAGGTATCGCCACATGGGCCATTTCACATGCATGTCATGAAGTGTGAAACAAACGGCTCTGTGTCACACAGAAGAACAACTGCTTCAAATATCAACTGCGATCTTGAGACCTTGTATCTACATGCTAAGCTGCAAGCATGCTTGAAAGGAACCTGTCATCTCTCAAGTAAGGCCCCGCTCATGCAGCCACATCAAATGTTCAAGCATCTTTTATTGCCTGGCGACTGCCGAGAAGTGCGCGCAGCTGTTAGCTGTCGAGTGCGTTAACAACATGTGTAATCGAGCTTCGGTGACCGTAAATCTCTGCTCGTTTTGCAACACTACCAACACAATGACACTTAGTCGTCACTCTCCAACCAATCATCCGCATTGAAATCGAGGTCCTGCCAGGGTCATCCTCCCGTCACTCCCAAACTGCTCCCGAGGTCTGATCTGGAGTATCGCTTCTCTTCTCGTCTCTATGTGTTGAGTGACTAGCATGCCTTGTCAACAAGTGAAAGTAGACACGCATGGATGTGGGACGATCCTCGTCATCCTCGTCGTCCTCCACTTCTCCAACCTCTTCCTGGTCACAGCTTGGCAGCTGCCAAGAGCGACACTCAAAACCTTCCACGGATGATCTACGATCCTCCTGCTTCTGCTTTTCGTCTTCTTCCAAGTCCTCATCACCCTCGACATATTCCAGCCTGGCTACCCCATGCCAATCCTGAAAGATCTCGGTCGAAAGTCTCTCATGCAACTCAGTCCCAAGCAGTGGGACTCGGACGACCGTCTCTGTGGCCTCTCTCTCTAACACCTGCAGAGGACTTTCTGCTGGTGTCAGCCCGTGACATTGTTTCATCCCGTCAGCCTCTGTTCCCCTTGCAACAAGGCCATGAAGGCGACCGTGCATGTACATCAAACCTCTGTAGGAGGCCTCAAGGGTGCACAAGCTGACTTCCTCATTGGCAATGCCGCATATGCCGCCTGCTGGCCCGTAAGCCCGTAAGTGCCAAACGCATCTAGAGCTTGTGGCATCGTGAAGCGGCCTTGGATCTGATCGGCACATGTTCTCCAAACGCACAAATCGATTTCATGAAGGAACCGTTTCAAAAAGAAATATCTGAAGACCGTCTTCTGTCGACACGGTCCGCTTTTGTCCAAATTGACAACTAGGCCGTATTCGGACTTCTTCGCGAGCCCTGTAACAGGGATCCTCTGCAATCCCGACATGGACATCGGGTTCTTTCGGAGTGTATGAATGAGCTTTCGCCCACTGCATCACACAAAAAGCAATCAGATTGCCCAAATATGCTGTGGTCAAGCACTCAAGCCCTCAATTGCCCGTAATTTGTGGTGCCGAGCTGCCGGAGAGCATCTCTAAGCGCCGGATGCGAGCGTATGAACATACCTAAAAATGGCGTCGTTGATTCTCGAATGCGCACTTGTCATCTTCTGGGCGCACCATGGTGAAAAACCACCCGCTGTATCCATGCGCAATACACCTTCGATTCGAGCACTCAGTTGCACTGACTTTGGATGTACATCTCGAACGCATTGTTGAGCAAATCTGCCTGGCCCTCTAGAGGCTTCTCCAACAATCGCTTCGCCTGAAATGAAGCAAAGATGAAGGGAATTTTCGCTGCGGAAGCCCACGAAGCAAACGCAGGATGCCAAGCTTGACACGCACTCTTGGAGCAGGTCAAAAGCTTCAGTGCTCGACAGCTCCAAAACAGACGTGTCCTGCGCATCGTCGAGGCATGATGCTAAGGTCCGGGTTTCAGGGTTTGCGCTTTACATGGCTTTACGTTTCGTGCTTTGCAATTTCGGGTTCCAAGCAGTATTTGACGCGATTGTCTCTGATTTCAGGCACTGATTTCAACGGTGGAAAGAGGAAGTATGTTACCAAGCTGTCAACATGACAACATCGACATAGTGCTCAACTCTTTTCCCGCGCAGCCCCCTTCATGTAGGAACTTCGAATGCCAAATGGTAACTTATCCAGCAGCGATGCAGGCACCGCAAATCGCAAGCCGAGCAGTGATGTTTCAGGCTGTAGCGTTGCGGCTTGCAAATAGTGGCTTGTAAATTGTGGCTTGCACATGCACATGCGGTGTCCATCATGTCTCGGTCTTTGAGCAGCAGTGTCTGATCAAGCGCACTGCTGTCCTGACAAGGGTAGCAGACTTTCAGCTGAGGTGTGGCATGTGTCATGAATCTGACATCGGCCTTGGACCGCAGCCCCTGTCGAAGAACTGGAGCGAGAGAGAGATTGCTTCCTGGCATGGGTGCACCATAGTCCACCCTCAAAGCGCCCTCGGCATTGGCAGCCTGCCGTCTCCGGGCGGCTTCCAGGAACGGCCCTTAAAACTTGGATCAGGCAAGGTTTACATTGTGGCACGTGAAGGCTGCCCTTTACACATTGCTGAAAACAGGCACTTGGGCTCATGCATTTTGGCCCGCTTCCCGCTCACCTGGTATGCCCATCTCCAGCTGGACAAGAGACTATCCCTGGTCTTGTCAAGACCACCAGGATGCAGGCAAACTCAGAGCAAATGGTCTCATTGTATCTCATTGTCATGTCTGGCTACTCCAGCTTCGTTACCCTGAGCAGTTGAAATGCTCCATTGCTGGTGCCCCACAGATTCATGTTGTAATCGACCAGCAGCACACTACAATCACCGGTTTGCACAGCTACACACAGCTGCTTTTAGCCGTGGGCCCCTTGAAAGCCTTGGGTTGGTGCGGCCTGGAACTTTGGCTCGACGTCTGTCCTGTCCCTAGCAATGCAAACATAACTTGTTCTCCGGGAGGCATCATGCTTGTTTGTTGCCGTTGCTGCTGTTGTAGGGGTTCCTGTTTCTTTCTAGGAACTCCGACCTAGCCGGATGCTCCGGGTCCCTGGGCTGCTTGTCTCCGTTTGTCTCCCTTGTCTCCCTCCATGTGGGTCCGTGGGCTGCTTGTCTCCGCTTGTCCCCAAACTCATTTAAGGGATTGCCGGCATTCTGGTGAGCATTGCCAGATTCCTGGGCTCCTCGTCTTGTCTCCCTTCATGTGGGTGGCCTTTGCCTGGTTCCTGGGTTCCACATCCCTTTGTCTCTCTTCGTGTGGGTGGCCTTTGCCAAATCCAGTGCTCCTTGTCTCCCTTTGTCTCCCTTTGTCTCCCTTTGTCTCCCTTTGTCTCCTTTTGTCTCCCTTCTGGACTGTTTGGGGTCTTCGGTGGTGTGATTTTTGTTACTGTTCTTCGAGCCTGTTTCTTCTCGGCATGCCTTCAAGGCCAATATAGGCCAAGCCATCTGGAAATGCTTTTCTCTCCAACTCACGATGCACGCGGTCACAGAACAAAAAGGCTACTGACAACCCGACAAAGCAATGCGCAAGAAAGAAAAAGCATCCAGCCTCAAAAAGGCTGTTTCGAAGGATCATGTGGGTACACAATGTTAGACACCCGACCCCAGACCCCTCATGCTGATGGAACGAGGATCCACGTCCCGTTGTGCATCAGAGGCAATCATGGAGGGTGGGTGGGGAACGAAAATAGTGGACGTGCGACTGCTCAGCTTGGTCCCCAACAACTGCAGCAGCACAAACACGTGCCAACTTCAAGCTTCACACAGACACCTACCCAACCAACCCACTAGTTTGAAGGTTGTTTGAAAGCATACGAAACATTGCGAAACACCGCCTCCATCTTGGTGCTGGCTTTCGGTCTTTTCTGCCTTGACATGCCAAAATGCAGTTTGCAGACTCGGTGCCAGAAAGGGATGTTGAGGAATCTGAAATGTAGCGAAACTTGTCGAAGCATCCGCTGAATCCGCTGAATCTGCTGAGCTGCCGGCTGGTGCGGAGCAGTCTCTGCAGGACCAAGTACCGTAGCCCTTTGCTTTGCCTGCCAATCCAGAGAGCCAAAGCTCCCATGAATTCCCACGAGCCCTCGCAAATGACGATCCAGCCCTGAGCTTGGCGCTGTGACTCCTTTCGCCACGTCCTTGAATTGATCAGGCTTGGACAGGCTTGGGTGGAGAATGTTAGCGCAAAGCATCTCACTTCCATCACTCCATATTTCCGGCTACTAAACTTTGTTTCGAGGCTGATTTGGGGTGCTCATCATATGCGGTGCTATAGTCACCGAAATCCTGACAGCTTCGAGCCTCCGCTGAGGTCGACAAATTGGTGTTCGTCATGCACAAGCAAGTTCGACTTCGCCCTCCGAGAGCTCCGCCTCTGCCCGGGCTTGCCCCGCAGATGCAAGAGCCTCCTGGGCGGCGAGCAGGTCTTGAGCAGGATACTTCAAGGATGCTCCAGGGAAAAGCCGTCAGCTTGCGATTGTGACTCTCGCCAGCTTAGGGCAAGGCAATGACTGCAGCACCTTTCTTTGACTTTGGCGGGGACACCTGCGCGCATAATGTCGGGTCCACTGCACGCACCTCACGATTCTAGCAGAATCCGGGATGAGACAAGTGCGAAGATCAGCAGACAAAACTGCAGAACTTTACTGGCACAACAAAGCAGGATGGTGGACGTGGAGTCGGATCCAGTTGGCTTCTCTGCAGGAGTGCTGATCCAGAGGCTGGATTCGTGATACATTCGCGGTGCGGATCGCCAAAAGAATGAATACCTTTTCTGTGAACTCTCGCATCTTCTCGCAGGAGTTCTCTTGGCTGCTCATCCCATGCTTCGCTTCGAGGTGGGCTCTGACCTTCGGCTGCAACCCCCGGTGAACTGCCGGTGGAGTTGGGACGAGTGAGATCTACTCCTTGATCTTCAGCAGAAGCAACTCGGATGAAATTGTTTGCAGCACGTTGGTTGGCCTTTTCCGATCACCGAACTGGTGCTGTTGGGCACTGCGTGCCGTTGTACGCCAATCAACGCACCTTCTTGTAGTCTCTTGAAGCCTTGGCGGAACCGCGCAAAGCGCGCGGCCTATCGTTCCTCGTCCTTCAAAATGACGTCTGCAACGTAGACCAGGAGTGGAAATGAAACCGCCCATTCCACCGAGATGGCAAGCAGCCCGGACCTGACAAAAAGCTCGTGCCATTCAAACAGATCTCGCATTCCACAAGCATGCAACCCCTACGCACATGCACATCACATGCAATTAAGCTGCGACCTTGAGATATCCAGGGCTCCGAAATGCTCACCACCAGCATATGCCGCAGGACCGAAACATGCTCCCAATATCGCACAGCTTGCCTTACTTGCGATCAAGCGGCTCTCTAAGAGAGAAAGGTCAAAAATCAGGAAGAAGGCTACCTTTACCTGAGTGCCCTTGCCATGTAGGGCTTGAAGACTGGAAGATACTCGGCCTCCGCTCAGCCAGCGTATTGTTGCGGCATGTGCTGATGTGCTGTGGCAGGTGTCTAAATGTGTCTAACCATCAAAAGATGGCAGAGCGAGGTCAGACGAGTCACGACACAGCCGAAGTTCGCCCAAAGCGCCACAAACCAGACGGGCAAGAATCCTAGAGCCGGGGCATCCGATGTGAAAGACATCGTCCCGAAGGCCACCTCCCAAACAACACACCAAAAAGTTCAACGTGATGAAATCCGCACCCATGCCTGAAGAGAATCCTTAGTGAGGCTCAAGGTGGCGGAATGAGGAGCAGCCCTTCACATGACATGTTCAAGGACTCAAAGCATCAGTGCTGAGAGGGGTCGAGAACCAGTCCGATCAAGACGTACAAGACAATGACCTTGCAGGAAAGTCTGTTGCTGACCCTTTCCCATATCCTCCACCAGAAGTCCAGGATAAAGTTGAGGCAAGAGGCCAGGAGTAGTTGAAGACGAGAATCAGATGTGAGCAGTGCGATCGCTGCCAGCATGGCAACTGCCATGGGCCCCTGCCACGGCTGCTTGGCTTGTGGGCTCAGTGCGCATGCAAACCTTGGTCCAAGTGAGCGCAACGGAAGCTTCACAACATTTCACATAAGCAAAGGCAGCTCCAAGTGCCGACATTGCCGACCCCCCCAAGTGCCAGACCAGCAAAGGTTGCACCCAATGCATAGACAGACACAGCGAGCCTGCAACAGCTGACCCAGAAGCACTTCTCAAACTCCTCTCCGACTGCAAGAGCTTGTGGCACTCTTGAGGCGTCGGCGATGGACGCAGTGGACGCACTGCCTTTGTAGGAGGGCAAGGCCGAGACCCAAGATGCTCCGAGAACTGAATATTCCAAAGTGCATCTGAGGCAACGACTTTTCGTATCCTGAACCAATGGTGAGGCTATGCTGGGGCTCATGGAGCCAAGCAAATGACGCCAGCGTTGCTAATCTGCTGCCCTGATTGCCCAACTTGTGTAAGCTGAATAGCTTGAGCCGAAACTGTTGCTGCTGTTCGTATGCAAGCAGAGCGAGGCAACACAGACCGTTCCAGATACCCCAGCGAGCACTGATGCCCACCTGTGCAAAGGAGGGTCTGGCGGCAGTGCCGTGAGCCACCACCAACATCAGCCTCTGTAGCTGAACACTGCTTCAAGCATCGTGTCACTGCAAACGCCACTTCCAGTTAAATAGGAGCCCAACAAGCTGTTCATGCCAATCTGTGCACCTCAACACAAGCACTCTGACCAGAACAAGACGAAGAGTATGCTGCAGCACAAGTCTGCCAACGGTTCACTTGCACCTCGGGAACATAGGACCGTGCCTCCCAGCCTTCAATCACGTGCTTTCAATGATTTTGCGAGCAAACTCCAACCGCTCTTCGGCAGGAGGGATGGGCCCAGAGGTCCCGGCTCGGTGTTCGAGACTGAAAATGCCGGCGCAACCTCGCTGCGGCTACAAACTCACGCTACTCACGCTAAGCCGCGTTGATGCCAAGCTGCTGTTCGAACAAGCGCGTCCGATCCTGGCTGTTGACAAGACTTGCAACGGGATTGCACGTCTGCTGGATGCAAACAAGTGCAACACCGCCTGCTTCGAAAGCCCAGCATGCAACGATTCGGGGCCCGTGGCCAACCACAAGTAGCCGGCCGCCTCACGTGATGTGACCCTGACCACGAAGGGGTCAGCATAAAAAGCCTGCCTGCATCCCTTTCCCGAGCCACTCGAGCTTCTTTCACTCGCTCATGGCAAGTGAGGACCTGCACAATCACGCAACACGCAACAAGACGAAACCTCCACACCTGCTCTGACAGCACACCTTGGTCGAAGTCATGGGCGATCGTTTGCCTTGACTTTCTCCTCTGTACAGCAAGCATGAATAATATACATATATATGTATGTATGTAAATACACATTTTGCTCGACTACCTGCCAATCAAACGTTGAAGGTCGCAAAACTACACTGCGATCATGCTAGAGGATGCGGTCCTTGTTCTTCGGGGCCGGCATCAAAAAAATCAACCTCAACTTTCCCATGAAAGAGCGAAAGAGAGAGCTGCTTCCACCGCTTCCACCAAAGACCTTTTCGAATCGGCCTGCATCGTGCCATCTGCAGCCAACGCCAGCAAACGACCCTCGAAGCTGCAAAGATCCACGTGCGAAGAGCCGCCCGCTGGCGCCTTCAAGCACCTGTGAGCCTGCAAAAGCAGAATTAGCAACAAGGTGCTGCCGATTCTTTCCTTGATGGACAATAATGGACACGCCCGCTGCTGCCTTGCGCAAGTTGGACAAGCTTGCACCGGCAGCTGGCAAGCGCCACAGCTTCAAAGGGGCTCCCAAAGAAGAGCTCAGAAGCCATTCGGTCGCGGAACACGAAGTGGCCAAGCCAGAAACTGCATTCCTCAGGGCACTGAAGCTTTCAAGCTTCCATACGAATGCACAAGTTCCATGATGCTAGATGACAAGGCTCCATGCGCAAACTTTTGGAGCCTGCTGAAGCAACAAGAGAACAAAAGCAACAACAAGCAGGCAACAAAGCCGAGCATTCACTCCTTCACTCATTGATTCATTGATTCATTCATTCATCCACTCATTCAGTCATTCTCTCATTCATTCATTCATTCATTCATTCAGTCATTCATTCATTCATTCCATCGCACGCGACTGTGTGCCACGCCTTGGCAATCCTTAATGTCTACGTTGAGAGCCTTCCTCGTCGCTGAAAGTCGGCAAATGTCCTGCTCTGCTGTTCCCAAGAAACAGCACAAAGCCGGTAGAGCCAATGTTGGTTCACAGAATTTCGCAGCTCAGCTTGCTGTTTTGCTGAGCGGGCTGTTCCGCTGAGGCAGTCCTGCTGAATGTCATGGAAACATGATGTATCGGGACGTGAGAAGCCCCTCCACCTGCTGAAGAAGCACGCATGTGATCCGTCGATCTGCCTGTGTTACGTGCTTGCTGCACCAATGAAGATCGATGTAGCACCCCCCGCCCACGTATGAACCCGATGGACCAATTCAAGGGACGCCGCGGGCACACGCTGCCCCACTGAGCCTAATCGCCTGGCTGGATTAAAGCTGTCCTGCACGACCAATGTGGCGATATGCTGATAGCTGCACCCAGGGACCCATGTTTGGCACATCAGCACTCTCTGAGGTTGACGTCCCGAGGGTGCACGCGGTCAGTTCTTAGCGAGGCCTGCAGTGCTCTGTGGTGTCTCGACGCTCCGTAGCTGCGTGTTTCCCAAAGCATAACTGGCACGCATTGACGAAGTGGTACCTAGCATACATTTTGCACCCTTGGTACTGTAGCGGAAGCAGATGAGCTTGTCGTCCAGCGTCCGACCAGCTCCACCCGAGAGGGTGCGTTAGTGTGTTTTGTTTGATCCTGACAAAGCATTCTGTCGCACCAGGTGCTCAAGTCTAACCAAAACCACGAGCTCCCCCCTCTATCTGGTAAAGGCGACCCAGACAGCAACAGGAGCAAAGCTCTTTCTGAGGCCAGCACTTCCCACTGCAAAAGGAGCTTCTGGTGACGCCATCCACCAGTCCGATCTCCAGGATGTCGGGCAAGCCGGAACATGCAGCGAAAACTGTGCCCCTGATGGCTGAAGGAGCTGCCAGAGCTGAAACGCCGCAGTCAGCACCGCTCGCCAGAGCATGAAAGGCCTTAGACGCAAGTGATTGTGCAAATTGCAGTGCAGAATTCCATATATACAGACAGGCAGTGACATGCAGTGATATATGCAGATGTTGATCGAGCCTGGGCAGGGCGACCGAGCAATTCTGCGGATGTTGCATCCCAAGATTGCACCCGGCCGCTGGCGCAGCCGAGCACCAGACATTGCCCGGCCTTCCACAAAGCTTCTCATACCGTCACGCAGCATTTCTGGTGCCGTTCCACTCTGCCTGCAAGCTCTTGTGGGGGCTAACCCAACAAGCTGCTGTATATGTCTCGTTCTCATCGTTATGGTACAGCTCAACCGCACCTTCTCCTGAAGCTGACATCACTCTGCAGCACCGCAAAATATGAAGCGACTGCAGTCCATATGCAGCGACCGCAGTCAAACAGGCTAGGCCGAAGTGCAGACAAAGGTCTTTCCCTCCAAAGTTTCCAACGGCTGCCCGTGCGTACCAGGAGGCATCCTACCTCCTCCGACCACTTGTTCGATAATTCACACTCACGGACACTCACATGGGCGCTCCAGCACATGATGCACATGTCAGTCCTCGGGAGCAAACAAGCATGCTCGCAAGGCAGACATTTACAACATGGGCATTCATGAAAGTGCTGCTCAAATGGTGTCTTATGCATTGGATGGGATCTGCCATGCAAGTCGCGCTACCATGTTCGGCGCATGGATTCGCAAGCGGCATAAAATTCTGCAGGCTTGAGATGTGCGGGCAAGTCACATCAAGTTCTGTCACACAGAACGAGCAAGTGCTCTCACCGAGTTGGTTGGGACGTGTCATGCTGATGCACGAAGTTTCGGACGCATGAGGTGGGGCAGGGTCCCAAAGTACAGTTGCTCCGTTCCGAGCATGATCACCAATGCGCCATGGTCTTCCGATCTACTTGTTGGTCTCGGCGAGTGGGTCGAGAGGGGCGCACGGAAGCCCGTTTTGGCAGGCGGAGGCAGCCATTGCCGCTCCTCGAAGAGCGCGCAATGCCACCGGGCTTGAGTGAGTAAACTGCTGAGGCCTTTGGAAGCCCTGACTTCTACCTTGGAGGTCAGCATGCACTGGACCTGACTCGGCCGGAGCCCATGGCAAGTTCAGGCGATGACGAGTCTCAATACCTTCAGCCGTGGACAGGTACAGTGACCGCAGGGACCCTCCGTTTTCTGCCTGCAGCTGTCTGCACACGTCCATTCGCAATCTGGGGTGTCTGCTAGCAACCGCCCCCACTAAGATGAAACCAGGCCCTCTGCAGTCTCGACCCGAACAGATGAGGACATTGCACAGCATGCACAGCTGAAATCTAAAGTCTGCCTCCTAGTCTACTTCCATACTTGTTCCGCAAAGCTTCATTTTCGGGCATCAGGAGCCTTTCAGGAACCACATGCTCAGTGACCTGGCAGGACGTTGATACAACGCGTCGCTTAAAGTGTGAGCAGGGCACGGCAAGCTGACTGTGAGACTGTGCCACAAATTCCAAGCACTGAAGCGGGCCTAGTCACCGAAGCCCTTCTTGCCTTTTCCTTTCCCCTTCTTCTGGCAAGCGTAAGGCAGGTGTGTCAGCTTTGAGCATGGCAAACAAGAGGACTGTTCAAAGTGTTGCTGGCGAGTCTTGCCTGGAATTTTGCCAATGCCCCAGACTTCTTTTCCTCCTGCACCCGGGGGTGCAGAGCCACTATCTGTGAAGCATGGACTACAACACTTCAGCGGCATTGCAGAGCTGAATGCTCTGCTTTCCTTCAACTGCATAACCACACAAAGTCATCATAACCTGCAGTGGGCAACCCTTACTCATCGCCTTTTGAGGATCCGGGGGCTGGGGAGTCCACAGATCCGTAACTTCAACGTTTACTAGGGGTTACTAAGGTATGCTAGGCATAAGTCTCCTCACAGATGGGCGACGTATCATTTGCGTATATTTGCATGCAAACTCTCGGGCTCCTTCGCTGGTTCAGCAAGTGGTGGCTCTTGCACTGGCTCCTCCTTTCGCGCATGTGGCACATGGCACAACATCACGAGCATCACAAAAAAATGAATCAAGCGTAATCCCAACAGACCTACAAGCGAGTCATGTCGCAATGCATGTCGGTCTGCAGGGGTGATGCTCGATTTCACTCATACTCATACCGCCAAAACAGCACGAGTGGACAGGCGAATGTATGCGAGAATCGCCAGCCAAGACTGTTCAGTGGCATGCCATTATGCAAAACTGGTGACATGCTTTGATCTAGGGTTCCTCCAAATCACGACCCCTTCGCCTCCCGGACTAGGGATTGCTCATTGCTGCTGTGTCTTGCTGTGGCTTGTCTTCGTCCCATTTTTCCATGCAGACAGGTCGGATCATGTTAACACGAGGTCGGCATCCATACACGTGAAGCAAAATTATGAAAGGGTCAGCAGTCCGGCACGGGACCTTCTGCCACTCTCAAGCAAGGAGTAAAGAAAGAACTGAAGCAAGGAAACATGGTAGCAACTTGATACATCGGGCACAGCAGTGGACTCCGGCAGACTCGCGCGCAGGCTGGAGAGTCCGCTTCCAAAGACCTGGCATCATCAGCCAGGTTGCATTGTGCGACAAGCTCCCACACGACGTAATGCAAACACACCTCTGGCGCGATCGGAGCTTCATCAATGTCTTCAACATTGAGTTCAATCTCCTACCCAATCACCAAAGACCGAATGCAGAGCTTCTTTCTTCTGCAGACATGGGATGGCAGGCTATCTAGTGCAGCACGTCCTCCGTGTTGCTGGCCATTGGGGCAGCAGGTCCAGAAGCTTCTGCGGCCGGGCCCTCATCCTCATCATCGTCCTGCAATGTCGTCTTCGAAGCAGCTCAACTGGGGTAGGTTTGGGGGCCCTATACAAAGAATATTTCTGTGGCTTGATGAGGATCATATAGGGGATTAAGGGCAATTAAGAATGTATATTATGTTCAAACCTACCCCTGCCAAGAGAGAATTGTGCACACCCTGTGTGACACTGTCACACTGTCCAGATCAAGCTCGATCTCTTCTGGATTGGTCTCTGCCGCCTTCCGCTCAGCAGCAAGGGCCTGTTTGCACTCGGATGCCCGCACTCGGAAGCCGAGTCACAAGTCTGTTAATGTCTGTTAGAGGGAGCCTTTCGCTCAGCTGCCGCTGCCGCAGCGGATCTTGCCTCGATTTCCCGCAAGGAGGAGTCCTGCACACCAATGCAGAAGTGAGCTGGCTCTAAGCAGCATCAAGCATCTTAGCTGAAGTGCCTCGTAGTACCCCAAGCCTTTGATGCCAAGCTTGAACATGAAGCCATCCCGTGCTCCCTGCAATCGTGACGCATGAACAGGATTTGCGTTTGAACCGCAGGCCATGGATTCTTTCGGGCATTCGTGGCCCCCAGAGTGGGTTCAAAAACCTCAGCACCCCGAAACCTCTACAACCCTCAGTTTGCTTAAGGCCCGGCACGGGCACGGACATGGCCGCGGGCCCCGAAGCAAACGGGCGCAAAGCCGAAAGCACTTGGATCTGCACCAGAAAACTTTCGGTGCTTCTCGAAACCCCATATGGGTGTGTTTTAGTCCTGCACGATGTGCTGCATGCATCAGCACATTGTTGACACAGTAGCATGCGCCGAGATACACCCAGTCTTCCAAGTGCACCCACACCGACAACGCGATGATGTCAATATGACCAATGCACCCAGTATGTCAGCTCCCGACAGGTACTTCTGCACAGTTTCATCCTCCCTCTGACTTTCTGTGCTCTTGCAAGTTCTTCCCCCATCCTTTAAAACTCAGCCTTCAACCATTCCGGAACGAACAATCATTGCCGGAGCGCGCCCCTTTCATCACACACTTTTGTTCATGTGAACAAAGTGAACACGTGTCTTTTTCACCCTTTCACGCTGTAGGTAAAAACCCATTGTAATACAAGTCGTCAGAGGGGCTTTAACACAGGATGAAAAGGCCCATCATGCTAACACTTATACCCCGGCAAAATAATATACTTAAAGGGGAAAAAGACGGAACTTATGGTGAACTTGCTACAGGAGCTGTGGGCTCTTCACACGCGAATACAATGCTTTTAACGCGCCTTTCATTCACAAACTCATTCACGCTTGTACGTACTAGTAAGAATATCATATTCACGTTGTCCTCTTTCTCTTCATTCCAACATTCAAACTGAACCGCCGAAGAAAAACAAAATAGAACTTCAAACATCTTCCGCACGTAAAGAGCAGGTGCTCCTCGGCAGTCAGCAAACAAGAATTGGCTCCTCCGAGAGGGCCGTAAAGGACCCTTGAAAGGTTGCCACTGAGCTGAAGGCCTTGGGCTTTGAGGCTTTGGTGGGGTTGGTTGAGTTTAATGCTTTGGGTGCATATGGCTGAACGCTGGCACCCCCTCAACCGAGCGGAAAGAAAATCATGCTTTGGCCAAGGTTCTTTTGCGAACGATTGCCATTACCATGAGTTGCTGTGCAGCCGATACGGCGCATTTTTTTGCCAGAATACTGAAAAGGAGGAACTTCCCGCGAAATTCCCGAAAAGAGTGTCCCGAGACCATGGAGGTTTTCGGGTACGAGTTTCGTTCACGCCCCAGCGCTAGAACCAACACTGATATGGAGCGGCGGGATTTCCACAAGCACATACAGTATTTGGGAAAGGCTCAAAGTCCGCGCTTTGCATTGAAGTTTGTTTTCGCAGACGTGTTGTCGAACGAAGAGCCGAGCGAGTACGCATCGTGCTGCGGCAACTTGGCACCTTTCAGCCCAGGTGGATGCGTGAAGCGTCAACAGATAAGATCACCACCCTGCCCAAAACAAACATTGCCAGGACTTGGGCACTGGGTTGCGCATCGACACTGGCCAACAGCGAGGTGCAGCAGCGTGCTCAGTGTGGCTCGGAGTTTGTTGAAGGCCTCAAAGCTTTCTGCGGGTTCGAACTTGCCGAGCAACTCCTCGACTACAACAAGATCTGAAGGAGAGCAGCAGGCTTTCATCCGGCAGGCTGTCAGTCCTTCCGCGCCGTCTCAGCGTCAGCGGTGACTCTCTGACGCTTTGCATCCGGGCCCAATGCGCCACCCTGCACGAACTTGCAGCTGCATGCACTCATACTAAGACAACTGCATGTCAGCTCCTTGCGCTTTCTTTCCTCCTCTGTCTTCATCTCTTCCTCAGCCGCCTCAGGATCCACGACATCGGCTCCGTTGATTTTGCTAAATTTGCCGAGCATGGCACCGCCATAGGATCGAGGACCTCACGCCCTTCCACACATTCGGCCAGTGAAAGAATCAATGAGAGAACTGTTCCATCACCTGTTTCGGCAGCAATATCGGTGGCGTTGAAGTGGACCTGCTGCGGCACTGCATCACACCGTCGCAACACCAAGAGTCCAAACATGGTGCTGCTAAACACTAAGGTTTTTGAGCACGCATGGTCTGCACCCCCCCACCCCGTGAACACGCGTTGCACACAAATGGTTCTTTCATGTTCTTTCTAGATTCTGCAACAGGCTGATGTCACATCGGCAACAAAGAAATTTCTCTTGGAGGCATACAAGGTTGGCGACACTGGCATGCGCTGCAAAAGCTGTGCAGCTAACTAGCAGGGCGGTAGACTGAGAAATATCAGAAGTAGACCGCGTCGAACTACGTCGAAACATGTCGAAACTGGAGCCGCCTGAGAGAACATGGCCTGGACGCTACGCTTGATTCGAAGCATGTCACGGAACCTAAGTTCAAGCGTCATGCACGTGGGAGCACGACAGCTCATGAGCTTGCACAGGATAAGGCACCCACGTATCTTCATTTCCATGCTGCACTTCAAATCCACGCCAAACTTTCCAGAACCTGCACATGAGCGAAATGTTGGAGTGCGATGTCAACACTGCTTACAGGGTAAAGGAAAGCATCTTGGGCATCTACTCCTCTTCCCGTCGGGGATCGCAGAACCTTGGCGTCAGCTGAGGGAAAACTGACAGCACCATGAGGCTCTTGGCGAATCTGCGAGTTCTTGGGCGCACACTGAGACGCATGCTCCTTGCTGTAGTCAGGCGTTCCGGCTGTGCTTGTTAACTTTTGACTGTTTTCTGCATGGCTACACATACATATACATATGCAAAAAGATACACATAGACACATATACTTAAGCGGATACATATACATACAAAGATATACATATACATCTACACAAATACATGTATGAGTACTAAACGACTCGATAAAATAGGTAACGGCGCCTGTATTCGCAGGCATCAAGCAATTTCAACTTGACTCTGCAATTTGGTTGAAGGACATATCAACCAACCAAATGGCAGACTTTGCAGTTGAGGGTTTTTTGTTTTTAGGGATGCCGCGTGCACGAACTCTGCACTCGCTTTGGCGCCTTCCCAAAAGAGGATTCCCTGACTCGTCGGGCTATGATGGGTTCTTGGCATTGTGGCCTGAGTTTGACAGTTTTGGGAAGTGTCGCCCACTCAAGACCTCTACCCAATATGGCAGTTGAGGGTTTGGAAGGTTTAGAATGCCTGTCAACCCAGGAAATCGCAGAGTCAAGTTGAAAGTGCTCTAGAACCAAAAAACATCAGACGTCAAGCCCTTCAACTTCTCTCTGCGATTCTTTGCTTGAAGGGCATCTCAACCAACAAAATCGTAGACAAGGTTTCGGTTGAGGGTATAGGAGGTTTAGAATGCCTGTCAACCCCCAGAATCGTAGAGTAAAGCTGAAAGTCGTTTATCGTCCTTCGATGTTTTACGAGCAAAACCGCAGACATCAAGCACTTCCAACTTGAAAAAGACATCCTTGAGAGCGAAGAACTTCTTTGTCAAAAACATTCGCACAGTCAAGTTGGAGGTGCTTCAAATCATGTGAAGAATTTCTTATTTGCATTATTATTGCTATGTCTATATTCATGTCTATATTTATATGAATATCCTTTAGGGTTGTGGATACGACTTGAGTTGCCATAGGACGTGGTTTCTACCTGCATTCAGGAAAATTTCGGGCTGGGGTCTGTTGCAACTGCTAGTGGCATAATGCTACTTTCGTTATCACCGAAACTCTGCAACGGTACATGCACGCTCGCAGTGGGACTTCCCAATGCTCAGCATGCTGAAAAATAACTGAGGTCAGGGCATAGATGCCCCGTGCCCTGTCCACCTAGCACAGAGACATCAAAGCAGCAGCATGGGTTGGTGTAGCATACCATCAAACTGGCCTCACCGAGCATGGTTTCCATTTTGGCATACCGCACGCAGGCATCTTTGATGCGATCCTGCAGCGTGGCTCAAGGGGACTAAACAGAAGAAGGAAAGGCTGGGGAGTCAATGGTCAATAGAACGTGCACTGGACCAAGCCGGAACACATAAACTCAGGATTATGCGTGGCAGCGGGGGAAGCTTTGAAAAAATCCGACGACGTCGTTGACATGATGAATGCTCGGTGCACGCTCTCGTACCTCTGGAATACAAACGAAAGGGACAACAACTACACATACTACACACTTAAGCTTGGCCACGAATGATGACATGAGGCCAAACAAACCTCGACTCTGTACATATGTTATGTGGCGGTCATCTTTGCTTGCACTGTTGTACACTTGCGTACGACACATGCACACAAACTGTCATGCACTTTCTTGCAACAAGGGTCTTCTACTGTCGACGTTACCACAGGGACTCACTCGGAACTTTCGTAAGGGTCCCGATTCCGACCCTTTGTCGAATAGCGCATGTCCGAAAGCTCTCTGAAGATGGAATATCCGACCTTTAGTCACGGCCACCAAGTAAGGTGAGCCCCTTCACCTGTGGTCTTCATAGTACTGACAACTTCTTGGGGGCTCTAAACGATGTACATGGAACTGCAATGTCTAGCTCTTCGACTGCGTAAAAGAGCGACAGCATCAAAAAACACCATCCCCCGGGTTTCCACCCACCACCGCATCTCCGCCCAAGTCGCATGCACTGTGCTGGGTCAAGGCACAAACCTAGTCACGAGGCCCATACCAAGAGACGAGTGCTTGCTTCAAGCACACCATGAGTGAAGGAAACGTCTCAGACGCAAATGTAGCGCTTATTGCAGCTGATCATCAAAACAGAGCGTAAACAAAGTCCAATGGATTCGAGTGATGCCCTGCAGACAAACGGCTCATAGCGAATCCAATAAAATCCGGCGCGCGCCTACAAAGATGGGCTGGTGGCACAAAAACACGAGTTCATTTCGTCACGCAAACAAGTATGATAAAACTCTACAGGTGCGCGGTCGAGAAGGTCCGACAAATTCTATCACGAAAATGTTCGGCGCAGGGTTTGTGAGGCAGGGAGAAATCCTGTCCCTGTACCTGTTTAATCCCCTCCCCCTAATACTAAACCCCACCCTAATTTTGAATATCATTTTCCCCAGACCCTCCCGGCACCCAGCCCAATACTAAACCTGTTTGAGAATTTGGGGGGGGTCGAGGGCCTCCGCCCTTGAGTTGAGACATTAGGGTTTTCAATTAGGGTTAGGGCTTAAGGCTCAGAGGATTTGCAGGGAAAGCAACCAAAACAACAAAAACGCAAATGAACAAAGCAAAACGAAGAACGAAGAAGCAAACGAGTAAGCACGAATGCAAAATCAAGAGGACGAACAGCAAAGCAACAACAGGACGAGCAAAGTCTTGACGACGTTGGATCTTATGACATACAGGTACTGTGTGGCCGGAATATTCTGCCATCAGGCTCTGTTGATTTCGCTGCTCCGACACGCACAATTTGCCGAACCGTGCTGGCTACATCTACTTCCTCTATTGCTCTGACGTGATCAAGACAGTGCAGGTACCCCAAAGACTTGGGTGCAGAGAACTTCCTTGGGAAGCAATCCCCATCCCTCGCGGCTGACACCCTCACAATGTGCAGGCATTGCACACGTACACTCCAGAGCCACTGTAACTCAAGCAATCATGCTGTGCCCAGGGTCCTGAGGCAGGGCCTCAATCGCTTGATCATAAATCTCACGAGTACGGGTCTGGCCTGTAGTCATCACACAGTCAAAAGCTTGTGGAAGCCGAGGAAATCCGAGGAAGCAACAGCTTGCGAGATAAAAGGATCTAAGGTAAGACTTGGACCGAAGAGCTCAGCGGTCTTGCGCAGCAGAATACCGTACATCTCAAACATGTCCTGGCACTGCCAAATGCATACCGCTGTGTAAAATCAAAGAGCGTCAGGTTGCACTGGCCTTCTCTTCAACTGCTTTTGTGGCCCGATTGTAGATGGACAGCGCGTGCCTGCAAGACATATGATGTGCAGAATGTATATACACATACATGTATATATATATATAGATATATGATACATGGTATACAGCCATTACAGCCAAGGAAGCCCTGTTGAAATCCTGAAAACAGCCACTGTAAGCCTTGCGAGACCGTGCTCCTCCTCAAGCTTGGCATAGAGCATGTGCAGCCTGCGCACGACTTTCTGTACGCAGCCAATCGGGAGCCTGCTCACGACTCTTGCTGGGTTGACGAGGAATGAAACGGGTTCCAGAACCTTCTTGCGAACTTCGACGGTACCTTTGTCAGCGCTCATCTCCAAACAGGAAGAACTTGAAACCATGAAGGTGCGGCCTTCTCCACTGCTTGTTCAAAAAGGTCTCTGGCACGTTCCAGCCTCAATCAACACAGAGAAGCTTAGTGCAAACGTGCAGCCGACATGAAAACAAAGGAACCAGTGGGACTGCGACTTGCGACCACCGTATCGCTCTACGAATTTTGACAAGTATGTGAGCCTGCCACAATCAAAGAAGAACACGCAGATGCAGCAGAGACGACTGCTCTCTCTTACATGGCCCTTTGAAGGCGATAGCATAGAGTATGAGCAGGCAGCCAATGTCACGGCAGGAAGACCAAATATCACCGACATGCGGCCATGAAAACACCTGGACAAGGGTGCTGGCTTCAGCTTACGCTGACAGAATGCCATGTGCCAGCCTTGATACCACGCTCATAGACTTTGAAGGCATCTTCAAAGTACTTTCGGTCCTCTCTTCCAGAGCTGAATGACTGTGGCGAGTCTACAACATGTCTTTCAGTGTGCAACTCAGCTGCTCCTCCAAAAATCTTGCATAGCTCAAAATCAGAGCAGGTGACGCAACCTGCATGAGGAGCCAGTCAACGACTCTTACATGCCGAAGCCTCTCTTCACCACCATCCATAGGTTCACAGCTTCAAAAACAGCCTCACAGTGGCTCATGACACGGCTCTCATAGTCTACTTGCAAACTGAACCGTTTCATTGAGACCCTGGGAGCCACTAAGGGGCAAGGCTAAGGGGCAAGGCTGGGCCGGGCAAGGGGTAGGATCTTTTGTCTGGAGCTTGCACTGACCTGACCAAACAAAACTGCACCTTGAGTTCCAGAGTTGCATCATATGCCGCCTGAGCGATCGATGGCAATAGCGATTATGTCATCTAACTGGTTGAGAAAAAACGTGAAGTTCCTAGGCGTGGACTCTGGTTGATGCAGTGGTTCCCAAAGACCTGAAAAGATGCCACATGTTGATCGAATGTGGCCCGTCCCAAGGAATGTTCTTCTTCCACTAGCAAAAGCAAGCAGTTGAACCTTGGCTGAGGCAAAGGCTCCTCAAGGTCAATGCAGAGCGACCACAGCTTGGTCGATCGGTACAACCGATTCTGAACATCGTCCTGGCCAAGCCAACAGGATTGGGATGCGGGAGAGAGGATAAAGTGTTAAGCCTTGTCTTCTTTCAAAGCCGCAGCTTTCTTCTGGCCGGCGGCTTGCCGTGCCACCTGCAGAAAACATAGCAGACTTCTGACGGGTGCAACTTGTCAGCACACCCTCAAACCAGCTTGTTTGAAGTTTCGAAAAGTGTCAAGACTGATCGTATCCAAACAGCTGAAAATACAATGTGAGCATGAATCAAAGATTCTTGCCAGCTTTGCAAATCCTTTTGATTCTTTCCAAAACCTTTTCAAAACTCTTAATGTTAGATACTTTTTAATGTGTCTATTTTGACTTTCTGTTTGAAAATGTTTTGACTGACGACTCACAGCAATCAACTACTCAACTCTAGTCCTCACTGGAGGCTCGGAGCCTGTGCTTGGCAATTGTTGGAGACTAGTCACACACACAGACACAGACACACACACACACACACACACACACACACACACACACACACATAGAGACAGACACAGACACACCCTCGAACCAGCTTGTTTGAAGCTTCGAAGGAGTGTCAAGACTGCTGAGTACAACGTGGTTGGAACTCCAAAACAGTTGAATAGCCCTGGAGTCCTGAATCTTGGGTGCCCCCCCTCAAATGGCCACCAAGCCGATACCACCCGCATCCATGTGGCTCTCGCCAACGTTAAACAGCTCAGGTGCCAATCTGCAGATCTGCAGCTTGTTGCAAGATTAAGGGAGAGTCGAATTCTGGGCTCAGGGTAAGTGGGAACTTGGGCTTGGAGCATCTTTTGCCCAACCACGGAGGAAAATGCCGACTAGAAGTGTCCTCGAGCCGGTCTCAAGCTAACCCACCACTCACAGAACTCACAACAGTTCCAAATTTGGTTCGGCACAGTGGTTCAAGCTCAACTTTATCTCACACATCAGGGTAGCCTATGGTAACCTGCCACAGCTCCCCACAACCTTCCTGTGGTGAGTGGTGCTGACTGCACGTGCCTGGGCCCCCAACTAACTTGCCCCACCTGCCCCACGGTCAAAGCGCGTTTCGGGTCCGCCCGACCGTGAACGGGGGTGTGCGTTTCAGGTCCGCCGTGCGTGGCCACGGAGGTGCGTTTCAGGCTCTGCTGGACTGCGTTTCGTACAGGCCAAGGTGCGTTTCAGGTCCGGCACCACCAGAGAGCCACAAGTCCGAAGCCCCTGAAGCCACCCGCTACAAGCCATGTCAGGCCGCGTTCAGGTTTATAGGGTTTATTGTATTTATAGGGTCCAGGACTTATAGGGTTTAGGGGCTTTGGCATCCAATACAGTAAAGTCCTTGGTTTAGGCTACCTAAACTTATCACCTAAACTGAACCCTAAAGCCCAATCAAACGTTAACCCTTAACCCTAAACAGCGCCGCCCAAGGTGTATTTAGGGACTCTATAAAGTTGTACCCTTGGGTTGAGGGACCCTTTTCAAGATCCTCTGGGGAGAATGAAGAGGGGTCCAGACCAGCGAGGTACCGGCGCTGAGTTGACACTTTGTGCCGCCCTAAACTAAAACCTAAAACCTAAACCCTAAACCCTAAACCCTAAACCCTAAGCCCTGAACCCTAAACCCTAGACCCTCAACCGAAAACCCTAAACCGTAAACCCCAAACCCTAAACTCAAAACCCTAAACCCTAAACCCGAAACCCTAAACCCGAAACCCTAAACCCTAAAACCTAAACCCCAAACCCTAAAGCCTAAACCCTAAACCCCCTAAACCTTACAACCTAAACACTAAGCCCTAAACCCTAAACCGTAAACCCTAAGCCCTACACCCTAAACCGTAAACCCTAAACCGTAAACCCTAAACCCTACACCCTAAACCCTAAACCCGAAACCCTAAACCCGAAACCCTAAACCCTAAAACCTAAACCCGAAACCCTAAAGCCTAAACCCTAAACCCCCTAAACCTAAACCCTAAACCCTAAACCCTAAACCGTAAACCCTAAGCCCTAAACCCTAAACCGTAAACCCTAAACCGTAAACCCTAAACCCTAAACCCTAAACCCCAAACCCGAAACCCTAAACCCGAAACCCTACACCCTAAAACCTAATCCCCAAACCCTAAACCCTAAACCATAAGTAGTGCGCCTGAAATGCACCATGTGTGCGTCTGAAATGCCCCCTGTGTGGTTCTAAATTGTGTCCCGTCTGGTTCCTGAGCACCGGACCTGAAATTGGTACCTGAAACGACCCTAGGTGCGTCAGAACCGTACAACACTCCCTGCCCCACAAGTCCCTCTTGTACCTCACTCCTCACTCCGGGAAGTGCACAAGTGGGCAAGTGAGGCAGGCGCAAATAAGGTGAAAGTGGGCCAAGAGAAGAAGCAGGGCAAGTACATACAGGCTATCTATGCTGCTGGAACGGGGCAAGTGGGGTGGTGCGTCTCAGCTGCGCCTGCAATGCAACATCAAGCTCATTGCAAAGCCTTGAGTGCTTCGTCGTACTCTTTGTGGCGGAGCTCCATCTCGATCCACTCACACCAGACCTTCGCACTTTCGACCAAAGATCCGTCATCTGTTCTCTTTTGCAGAGCCCACGATACTTGGGCTTGGACGGAGGCTAAGTCATCAACCCCTCGATACTTCACCTGCGTCGCCTGGGCGTTCGGCATTGAAGCAGCCAACACAGACACGTGTGAATCAGAGCGTGGGCAGCTGAGAAGCCATCCTTCGAAAAGATCACACGAGCGTTCTCCAAATCATCATGCGACTCGTAGAACTGCAGCATGCAAGATTCTCGCGAAGCTAAGTTCCTTTTACATTCAGTTGGCAAAGGATACAAGCAGGAGGCGCCACAGGCCTTTGCAAAAGCCGCCCACAAGGTCCACAAGCGACCTTCTGCCTTCCGAGGATCAGGATGTAGGGTTCAGGGTCTAGGGCTTTTAGGGTCTAGGTGCAGGCAATAGAGTTTAGGGCTCTAATGAATGCATAGCTATGCCACAGACATATTCTCATCCGTAGGGCTTGCAGTGTCCTATTTCTTTGTCCAGTTGCTTTGGTGTGGCTTTTCTGCTTCGTTACAACCTGTTACACGTCAACATCGATGCACCTTTTGCTAGGGCTTGCGCGGGCTCAAAAAAGCTCAAGAATGCTCAAAGATGTATCTTTGAGAAAACCAGGGCTTTCAACGAACCACTTTCAAGTAGAAATTTAGGGTTCAAAAGCAAAGAAAGCGGCAAGAGAAATGAAACAATGGCCATGCCTTCTGAGGATCCACGGTCATGACCTGGTCGGGTCATTTGCATTGCGGCCTTTCCACCACGAGCGCACCGCGACTAACAGCCAAAGCAGCCAGGCCCCCGGCGGCTTCCGTAAAGCAGCGAATGACCTTCTCTGGTGAATCCTGAGATTGTGAGGCATCAAGCTGGGGTGTAAGCATTAGCTAAAGCGGTCCTTGTACAGCTTCGCTCGCTGCAGCCATTCGTGGACATTGTGAGGGTTTTGCCGCAACTTGACTGACCTGGCATTCCGGGAGACATCTCTTTTGAAAGCAAATGCCGAAAAGTTTGCAAACGCAAAGCCGCGGAACCCAGCTCACCAGAAACCGAGACCACTACGACACCAGCTCGGGTCTCCTTCCCAATAAGTCCTGCATCAGAGTTCTTGGGATGCGTGGAGCCAATATGAGCCATTCAAGGCAGCAGTGGCAGCATCCTCCAAGCGCATCATTAGCAGGTCAGCTTCGGCTGCCGAGACTGTTGATGCCTGAGAAAGCTCTCAACCCAACAGGACGCATCCAACTCAAATCGAGTAGGCTGACTCTCCAGCATTGAACCGGCCTCTCGTTCCATGTGCGCAGAGATCAGACTTTCCAGAAACTTGGCATACCTGTCAACATGAAACTTGGAGCATTCTTGCAGTCATGAAGAACCAGGACCTGTCAGGTCCCACATGCAAGAACCGTCAAAGGAACCTTTTCATGGCAAACCTGTCTATAACAGGCCTTTTCAGGCTTTAATGCAATTTCAACGGTCCAGGATAGTGTTGTCACCGTAGATGGTCCCAGGAAACGAGTTGGCAGCTGCGCAACATCATTGTTGGTATGGGCGCACGCTTCGAAGATGAGCGAAAAGTCGTGCACCTCTTTGCGAAGGCTTCCGGGCAGACCACAAGACCACAAGGCCGAGAGGCCGTGATGCTCTGTGATCTCTATGGTTCGAGGCAGGGACCGTGCTGACTGTCGCCATGGCTTCCTCGTAGATGTCGCGGGCTTTCTCGAACTGACCAAGCCTGGAGCCCAATTTGCACGGCGACCAATTACTCATTTGCGATTCATGCGATTCAATGCGATTCAATGCGATTCAATGCTATTCTGGGTGGGAGATACGCGACCAAATTGCATCTTGCTATGTGCGCTTCCTGATGAAGTGGTCGCCAAGGGAAATCCACAGGCGGCCCACCTTGCCACCCCATTCCAAGGTGATGATGCTGCTCCCACCTACACCTTTGTTGGTCACTGCCTCATCCGTGAATTGTCGGATTCCGCTGCGAATGATCGACCTTGCTGACTTACACAGCTGTGCCAACGTTAGCGTTGTGGACTCTCGGGCTGCTCACCACTCACCACTCAGGCACGGGCTCTATATTCAAAGACTTGATGTCTGCGGGATGTTTGGAGACCTGGCGCAGCAAACTCCGCAGCTGGCTGCGCTTCGATTTCAGAACATGTCAACGATGATACGATTGATACGTGCATCATCGTCCATACATGTACGAGTCCAAGCTTTTGCACACGCTGCACAGCTCGCTGAGCTCGCTGAGGCCAATGCAAGATCGCAGAGATCCATCCAAAGCTGGTGGCGAGTCTTGCCCTCCATGGAGCTGAAGTCCTGCTTCTTGCCACATGTTGCCACGGTGTGCCCACTCGGGCCATGGGACTTGCGGCACCTCATCATCCACCACACTGGCTAACTTCTGTGCAGCCTCATCATAGCGCCTGCACAAGCACATCTGATGTCACGACGGTGCTCTGAACAACATGAAGGTCCGGGAGGAGCACCCGATCGTGCGCAGGTACGCGATGTAGATCTGGCCATGTTTTCTTGCTTGAGATGTTTCCCGTGCATGGACGAGTAATGACGAGCAGCATCGAGCAGCCCTGCCCTCGGCAAACTTGCCTCGACATGATCGGGCTCGAGCATGAGATATCTCCGGAAAGCGCAGAGTGCCGTCTCCTGCACAACGTCCACGCCACCGACCCTTGCCTAAAGAAGGTGCTCAGCACTCTGGCACTTTCGAGTCGAGCATCTGCCGGTCAGCAGCGGATTCGGAAATTGAAAACGTGCGGATTCGGAACCACCAAAAAAAAGATTCGGGAAACATCGAAAGCAGAGTCGGGAAACTGGAAAACACGGATTCGAAAACCGCGGATTCGGGAAACTGGAAACCACGGATTCGGGAAACTGCAGATTCGGAAATCACAAAGTTTCTGAAAGCATCCTTGCCATGAAAGCTTTCACGCACCTTCCCCTCTCCCTCCCACCCACCCCTCCCCCCCACCCCGCGCATCGGGCAGTTTCCTGAATCGCATGAAGCCCGTTTCCTGCATCGCTTGGCTTCCTGAAACGCGGTTTCCTGAATCATTCTATCATATTCTATCGCACAATCCGGTTTCTGAATCGCACCATCCAGTGTCTGAACCACGCTATCCATCCTTCGCGAGGCCTGCCTTGTTGTCAAAACTGCTCGACTCTTGGCATCTCTAACAGAGCCGCCGTAACCAAGACAGCAGCAAGTCGAACAAAATGGAACATGATTCCCGTCCGGAAAAAGGCAGAAGATTCAGGCAGCGAAGATCACACAAGGGTGGCCAATATCGACCTCACAATCGAAGATGCATCTCAGGCTACCACTCGGGGCGCTAAGCTTTTGCCGTAGGCGGTGGGATGTGGTGGGGTACTGGGGCATGTCTTGTAGATTCGGTAGCTTCTAGATTCGGTAAGGGCAGCAGGGCGATTTCTGTTGAGGTCGACAAAGAACACGCCCCAACACAACCGTCCTTACGGTGACTTCAGCGGACACTAATGATTCAAAATGATTCGCATTGCTGTTGTTGGCTGTTGGCTGTTGGCTGTTGGCTGTTGGCTGTTGGCTGTTGGCTGTTGGCTGTTGGCTGTTGGCTGTTGGCTGTTGGCTGTTGGCTGTTGGCTGTTGGCTGTTGGCTGTTGGCTGTTGGCTGTTGGCTGTTGGCTGTTGGCTGTTGGCTGCTGGCTGTTGGCTGCTGGTTGTGGAGTGCTGGTTGCTGGTTGCTGGTTGTTGGTTGTTGGTTGTTGGTTGTTGGTTGCTGGTTGTTGGTTGTTGGTTGTTGGTTGCTGGTTGTTGGTTGTTGGTTGTTGGTTGTCAGTTGTCGGTTGTTGGTTGGTTGTTTGTTGTTATTGTTGTTGTTGTTGTTGCTGCTGCTGCTGCTGCTGCTGTTGTTGCTGTTGTTTTCCACAATCTCCCCACATTCCTCCGCCAAATGTTGGGTTCGAACCTTTTTGTTCGGTCCAAAGCCTTGTAACAAAAGCAGACAACAAAAAATGGCAACGCGCCAAACAAAAAAAAACTTTTGCAACATAAGTGATTTGATGGAACACACATAAAAACGGTTTTAACAGGCAATTAAACTGCCAAACACGCACGTTCATCCGCAAGAGCCCTGTGCATGGCTGTCAACTGAAGAGATTGCATTGATTCAAAAGCATGACAGAATTCGAAGGGTTGCTCCTTCGGAACCTCGCCATCCTTTATGAACTTGACGTACAGCTCCTGCAGGAGCAGCATGTGGAAGTGAAGCTACGGGAAAAGAGCTCTGAATAGCTCTGAGAGCGTGCCCAGATGCGAGAATGCTGCGTGATGGGCAGTGACCGCAAAGCCTAAGCATGGGTTGTGCCATGGTTGTGCTTGAAAAGAAATGCGGACCTGACCGTGACAACCTCGGGATCCAGCACTGTCTAATGCTCGTCGTGCGCGTGTGATCTTCTTCTGCTTCATCAGGAACTCAATATACTCAAGCCTGGTTCGGATGTTCCGTTGTAGCGTGCTGGGTATGACCGCGTATGACCTACCCAAGCAGGTGTTCAACACCAAACCCGGTCAGACACGCAGCATCAACAGTGGCTGGTGTTGGGATGAGACCCTGCTGCGCGAAGGGAAGCTTCGACAACAAGCCAGTACAAGTTGCAGAACACAGGGCATTCGTTCACATGCTGAGCTCGGAGCCAGATGCGCGGCATTTTGTGCAGAAACACCAATGCACGCTCGAAGGCATTGTTTGCAGCCTACTTCACGGCAGCATGGCAGTAGCTTTGACGGCTGGAGCCAAGGCGCATGATAGCAAGACCCAAAGGGGTGCCTCGTACTCACCATCTAGAACTGACAACCCCTTCACCTGCATACACGTGCAGCCATGATGTGGGAAGAGTGTCTCCAAACTAACCGCATCCGACTCCAAGCTGAGACCACCACGCTGCCCATGCGCAACCTGAAACTCGCAAGTGGTCCAACAATAGCTACAGCCGCAGAGAGGTTTGTCAGAACAAACCTATTTTCCATAATTCTCGGCACCGCTGGGCAAGGCTCCGACTGAAGGTAGGCATGCCAAAGCTTGTACGAACCAGGAAGCTCCTGCACATAACCCATCCAAGAATCCAAGCAGCTTGCGGCGCGGTGCGTCGGAAAGAACCAAGAACGCATTCATAAGACTGAGCTTGCAACACGTTGTCTGACATGATAAAGGTTGTGTCTCGAGGCATGCTGTCTACTATGCACTGCGAAACCATTCAAAGGCTCTGTCTCTCTCTCTCCCTCTCTCTCTTTCTCACATGCCCGGAGTTGCAACGATGCTGGTGCATGCGTGCGTGTGTGTGTGTGTGTGTGCAATGCCAACGAAAGTCCTTCACGGCCCGCTCGTAAATCAGATAGCGCACTGGCAAAGGTGCCTCAGCCTCATCATCTCGGCCGCAAACTCGCACAATTTAGCTCTCTCTGCACACGGTCATGTACAGACCCTGGCAGCTCTACAAAACAATGTCTATCGTCTTAGTCACAATAGTGGTGGCCTTGGCTTTCACATAGGCACACCACAGTCTGACCTGCAAGCAGAAGCGTCTCTGACCAGCAAGCGCCTCTGAACAGCAAGCTTGGCGTGATGATGTTCTAGGTGAGCGACACTGTAGGGATTTACCTGAAGCTCTTGCTCGTAAGCAACATCTGTTTCCCGCCTTGGTGCTCAAATCAACGAGCAAACCGAGCTTCCAATATTAAGTAGATCACAATACGACTGGGCTCCCAACAGCACATCATCTGAAATGGCCTGTCTCGACTGTTGTCACACAGACCAAGCCCCACACACACACACACACACACACACACAAAAAAAAAAAAAACTGAAAACGACATTGGGTCAAATTCTTTGCCATTCTCTGACCTCCCAGGAGTCCATCACAGGCGTGGCCACGGCCCGGACCTGAGAGCAGTTCTGGCATGCTCTGCGGCATGCTCAATGGTGTGCCCATGTGTGCCCTGTGAAACTGACAGAAGACTGTTTTTGGATTGATTTTCAATGAAGCTCGGAAAGCTCAATTTCCAAGGGCCGAACCGCCTCCACAGCCGCGGTTCGCTAACGAGCACATATAACAATTTAACACCCTTTGCCTTACCACACAATCGCCTGAAAGTTTAGATAGCAATTTTGCCTAGGCCGGCACCATTACTAAAGAAGTTCCACATAAGGAGCACATGTGATTCTTGCGTGCACTCCTACCTGCATCTTGAACAGCTTGCGAGTCAAGCAGGCTGATGTGATGTCATTGATCCTCCCTTTCGCACAAGCTGTGTTTGCTAAACTGAATGGCAATAAAAATGGCAACAAACTTTCACACCGCCCACTTGAGCGTCTTGGAAACCAGGCCGTGTGAAACAAGCATCAATGCTTCAAGCATAGGTTGAAGACCTCGTCATCCTGACCATACACCGTCTCATGCACGTGATCATGTGAAGAAAGCATGCAAGTTCCACGTGCGCCTCATCGAGGACCTGACGGCAAATAACTTCCACGGAGTCATCCACCTAACAACCGATGATAAAAATCTAGATCCTAGTGCCTCCTTCCAACAATGCTGCAAATTCAGAATGCTGATCAACAACCGCCTCCAAGTCAAACGAATCCACCATGACGCGCAGCCTTGGCTGGGGGCAAGGAGGACTCTTGCATTGTCCAGATCGCTTCACTGCAAATGTTTTGTTGCAGATCAAGAGCAAAATACAAACTAAAACATGTCATGCATGTAAGAAACGAAGATGATTCTGTGCAGTACGCAAAAATTAGCAAACCATCCTGAAGCGAAGCTTCATCACAACGCTGGACATTGACACTTGACTCACCCGATGCACACAGCATAAAAACACGGCAGTATGCAACATAATGCAACGACTCACTGTTGCACAAGAAGATCTAAGCCGAGCGCTTCCTCAAAGTTTCATCGGCATGGTGCTTTGCGGAGCTGACCGCTTCGACAGCGGCGCGATGCCGCAGGCAAAGTAAACCTCAACTCAGCACAACAGCACAACACTGCGACTTGTCCAGCCCAGAAACTTCCCATGATGATTCCGAACGCAAGCAGTAGAACGCAGGTATTAGAAGGTCCCAGTCCCGCACAGTCTTTCTTGCGCCTCTCTTGCAAGCGACGGAGACACCGCCTAAGTCAGTGGCGAGCCAGCAATCCGTCGATCACATGAACACAAGGGCGTTCGCTCATGGTGGGGCGCACAGTAGGCGAATTCATATAAGATGCTCACAACAGGGCCAATGCACCATGCAGCTTGACCTCAGCAATCAGGCTACAGGCTTCGTGCTATCAAAAATACTGTGTCGAGTGTGTGCAAGACCCTGTGCATGCGGACCAATTCCCAGCCTGTGAACCTACTCAAAGAAACCCTCTGGCTGTCCGATCCACATTCAAGCTAAAGGGGTCTTGTGGTGGAGGAAAACTTACGGATGCATCGGCTGGAAAACGTGTACCAGATCCTCAAAACTGCCCAAACAGCATCATTTGGAAACCATCCCCTGAGGCCGAAGCTCGCCACCTCAAATCTGCCAATTTTGCTAGGCTTAGCTCGGCGAAGCGAGTCACCTCGGCTTGCATGTGCCTGCACACATACAAGTTGCGCAGCAGAACACGCCACTCAAGACAGCCATGCTACAACTTCAGCAACGAATCTGTCCAAGCTACATTTCCCCAACCATGCCCACTGCTGAGCAATACTGGCCTGGGCTAAAAGATGCAAACGTGCACGAGCTTGCATCTCACATGCTACAACACATGCGCTGTCACGCACAGCACTTGGCCGTGAACTGGGGACCAAGTTCCAACGCGGCAACGTTCATAGGCAGCACATTGGCGGCCATGATGGTATGTCCATGTTTGCAGCAACTTATAAGACCTGCCGTTTTATGATGCTACATAACATAAAACTGCTAAGGTTTGCACACCGACCAACTTAATCGTTCCGCCAATCTGCTGAAGCTCATGCGACATGTCGCGGACACCCTCACCGAGTGCGTGCTTTGGGCATGTCATGCAGTAAAACTACACAACAATCTTGTCCAGGCCTGAGCGATTCTTGCTGTTTTGACAAGAGTTCCCAAACGGTTCGTGGAAAACGCACGAAACCCGTAAAACCACGTGATGAGGGAGGAGGTCACCAGCAAAATCGCCACAAAAAGCACGCACAAGGCAACTGCAACTGCGACGCAACACCCTTGCAAGTCCTGTTGGTCGGACCAGCCCACGAAATCTCAAGCTTGACTTGGCGGAGGCGCTCGAGCTTGATCAAAACCCCCGGAGCATGTACCACCGCACATCTTGCCCCTTGCACCGATTGGCGGAGCAGCCTGTGCCACAGATCTGTGGATTCTATTCTTCAAAAGAAATCCACTCAAACTCCCATCGTTGCAATCCCAATGCATTTGAATTTATTTTCACACATATTTCAATCCCATATATCTGGAATCAATGCCCTTATATGCTTCAACATCGCGAAGACTCACGCTCATTCTTGTTTCTCATAAGAGGCTCTGGGGCAGGTCGCGGTGAAGTACTTGCATACGTGTATGGACCAACGGTCTCACACCACACGGGGGCACCAGCTACGACTCGCACCACACACGTGCATGCACCCGCTTCTCCCTGGGTGGCAGGTGGGAAAAGAAAAGAAAACCTCGCGGTTCTCTAATGCCCCAACTTGAAATGGCATTCCTTGGCGCAACTCATAAATATAAATGCACAATGCACATGCATAAATACCGGTCCGTGCAATGCCATGACTGCAAACTTGCATGTGCACTCGTACGCCTGCACTTGGGATGACAAACGAAAAGACATTGAGTTTGTTGTTTTTCGTCCCCGAAACACAACAAATTTCTTTTCCAGAATAACGTGAACATCCTTCGGATTGTTACACATCCTGCGCTGCTGAAGTGCCTTCTCCCGCAGTTGCCCATCGCAAATCACGCGGGCGCAGATGTACTTTTGCTTGTTACCGACGGCAGACCTTTTCTGCAAATACCGCATTTTCCCTACTTCCTGAAACGTCACTAGCGCTATTAGGTGAGATGGAGGTGGTGGATGCGCAGGCTTGTAGCACTGCCCCGGCGACCCCATGGAGCTGCTCACCCGACGGTTCTGCACCTTCGGGAGCAAGGTGCCCGCGATCGATTGGGTCGTCTGCGTTACGCCCAGAGTCAAAAACTTGTTCGCACGACTTTGGCACAAATGACCAAGCTGCCGTTCTGGATTATGTACAGCGTTGCTGACACGGCTTACGCACGCAAGTAGAGCAGCTTGATTAACTGTGTCCCAGGCCGACCTTCGAGGTGCCCGGGTGAGGAAATACACCTAAAGCAGGCTCTACTCCAGGCGAGTGGGGTCCAGTGCGCACTAAAAGAAACCATCACAAATCCTCGTTTTCCAAGGGCGTTGGCAGCGACACTTCTCGCTGGGATCTCCTCTGTCAGGAAGCAGCACAGCCACTCCAGTGATGCTGGCCCAACGCCTGGTACAGCCTCTCCCAAAGCGTCCAGCCAAGCTAAGTGACCACCGAGTGAATGAGCGAGTTCTGCCGCGGCAACTGCGTCGCTCGCGGACCGACGCCTCCGGCCCCGGCGCTGCAAAGAAGCGCGGAGGCCCTGCAAGACGAGGGATTTGCACATGTAAGACCACGCAGCTCCCTCCGTCCTGGTCGTGGAGATCCATGCTTCCGAGTAAGGCGCCATCAGTCTCCCGGCCGGCTGCTGACGACTCGAAGATGCTGCCGCCGGTGACCAGGCCGCGACTCATTCCAGCAAGTTGCCCCTCCTGCACCTCCGTGTCCGAAACGGGGGCGGACGCCTACGTTGCTTTCCACCTGCAGGGTTAGCCTGAGCATAAATCGGTAAAGGGTCTGCAGCATCAGGCGCAAATTCTTGCACGCAATCAGTCTCCCCTCCACTGCCGTTATTTTCGCTCACGGATGCGATTCCGGCTTTGCGCTGCGCCAGCGAGCGCGGATGTCCCCGCTGGCAACGTTGTGGGCCTGACAAAAATCGGATGGCAAACCAAAAACCCTGTTGCGCTCCAACCCTGAGAAGTCGTTTAGGGAAACTGACGAATCGAGTCAGGAACAATCACAAGACAGTTTCACGCAGCTCAAGCAATGGCTGCGGACTCAACAGGCCAAGCATGCAGTCGTTTACGCGCAGCCGAGGGTTAGTGGCACGCGCTGGCCATTAGCCCACCTACCCCAGCGCGACCCGACCACAAAAAGGTTCAATGGGGAATTCAGCCACATCGAAGGCCAATTATATGGCTTACTGGAAGAAGTTCCGGGGCACGCTACCATCATCAGCCTGTACAAACTGACAAAGCTCGCCTGCCAATGCGTGGCTTCGGAAGCTCAGGTACACCCGTGCTTCATGTGAAAAGAAAGATCGGATGGGCATGTGCGGGTCGGGGACGTGGCCCATGGCATCGGTGATGACGAAGGCCCTGCCCTCTTGGTAGCCGCTGCGCTCGCACATTGGTTGGAGGACCTTTACCAGGAGCAGGATCACACTCCACTGCGGCCTCACGTAGATCGGCAGGGGATGTCCTCAGGTCTGGCGGATTGACGAGCCTCAGCAGCATTGATCTGTGCGTGCTCATGATCTCCGGGTGTGTGGTATGCATCCGCAAGACTGCCATACGCCCTTACTGTAAACGGCGTCCCAGGATCACGCAGGCAGAAACATGTAGGAACGATGATCATTTTGGGGGGGACCAGCGCTAGGATCTGGACCAACTCCTGGTTCAGCTCGTAAGGGCAGTGAGGGCAGTGCGAGCGTATGAAGAGTAAGAGGTCATGAGCAATGTGCGACTGCCTCGGAATCTTCCAAGTGCCACCTTGATACGGGGGGATGCACCACCACGAAGTGGACCCTGACTCGGCACAGCCGATAGCACAAGTGTGAGCAGGTCACTCGAGAATTGGGCACTCTCGCCCACTAACAGGACGTTCAGAGGCAACGCCGCCCATCTAGTGGAACGTTGGACGTCATGTGTTCGCGCTCCAATACTACTGCCCATCATTGTCAGGGGGAAGTGAGGTGCTTCCACTTGTGCTGGCCAATGGCACTCATTGATCCGAAAGGACGTGCGCAGGCTTTCCGGCACTGTGAGAAACCGAGGAACACCGCCTTCACTGCTTCCGCCAGGAACGCCCATGGAATCCGCCAGAGCCAACCCAAGTCCTCCACCACAAGGGGCCAAATGATATGCTCCGGGTCACGCGTGGCGCGCACCTGGCAAAGCGTGACTGCTGGTGTCGTAGCGGCTGCGATTGTATCCTTGATAGCTGGTGTAAGGTGTATGTGGCCGCAGCACCCCTTCCACGACCACAGGCTGCGGGTTGCCGCGCACGCTGCGACCGTGTCGGATGCCACGGTCAGCAGCTGCAGGGTCACCGCCCCACCGTAGATCAGGACGGGAACTTGCGGGTTGCTTGGCATAGCAAAGTAGGGCAGGCGCACCGGCCCTAGGCTCACGAACGCTTGGTACCTACACGCCAATAAATGGGTGATGGAGCCTCCCGAGCCCAACCCGACAAGGTAGGCCCGGCTGAGAAAGGCGGGGATCTACCTTTCTCTGCACATTGTCCCGCAGCGTGGCAACATGAAGGGTGTAGGTTTACAATTGCTGAAAACCTTTCTACGGACCTTCTTGGAGGGCCGCAAAACCTACGGGGAATACGACACCCACGGGGAGTACAACGGACAGCCCAAATGGGCACCACGATGATCATGCTGGCAACAATACTCAAGTTGACCCAAAATACCATCCCAAACCAATCGTTTTGCATTATCAGGAGTTTCCGACAACTTGCTATGAGAAAACTCAAATTTCAGAACCATTTTTATCCGCTACACCTATCCATTTACAATGCCATTGAGACCAAGTCTGACCAAGTATCTCGGGCCAAAAGAGGCGAAGAAAGGTAATTATTAGCTATTTGTTAATTACAATGTTTGACTCGAGGGCTGTTTATTTTGAACATATAATTTTTATTACATTTATCACCTATTTGTTTATCGTAGTCAGAGGTCCTCCAAAAACCCCCACATATAAGATGGGGGAATAATTTCAACTTTTATTCTTCATGAAAACAGATTTCCAGTACATTGACCCGTTTATTTTCTCAGGGCAAGCTGTAAGCATCTCTTGAAGCTACCAGCTAGCCCTAGCCTCATGTCTCCTCAACCTTCAGCAAGGTGACATTATCCACTGTTAATCTTCACTGCAAAATACAAATTGGCCAAGAATCTTAAATCTAGGCCACTTCTTGCAGCAGCAAATACACCATCACAGGCTGCAGCAAACATCCACACACACACACACACCTGGCATCCCTTGACTCCTTTTTTTCCCAATCGCAGGTTTCGCAGCAGTTCCTGCCAGTCTCCATGTCTATTTAACACAGAAACTGATCTTTAACAAAACGGTGCTGTCTAATTAAGGTCCTTGAAAGCTCAAGACTTCAAGACCTGCTTGTGAAAGGATTTCTTTCACCTACCATGTCTTTCGTACCAGCCCTCCATTTTGAACACCACCTGTGTGACGGTCTCTTCGAGTTGGTGGATTTTCTCCCATTTCTTGGTATCTATTGCTGCAGCAAAATCTTTAAAGGGGCACTAGTAATTAAACAATGCCAAACGAAGCCAAGAAACTGCACGATGCTTGCTCAGGTAATCTCTTCTTTGCTTCAACTTCTCCAAGTTGTAGATGCCACGATCTACCATCATCCCTATTTCTCTGCGACTTTGTACTCGAGGAGTTCTCTGCTTCACTTGCACTCTCGCTGTCTCCTTCTCCATCTGCTTCATCTCGACTCCATCCTCAAAGTATTGCGCGTTGTGTCTCTGCATGGCATGACACCTCTGTGCCATTTCGGTGCTTCACATCTTTTCCTATACAAAGCCCAAATCAGCAGGGGCAATGTTTCTTGAGCCTCCTTCCTTTCGATTTCGTCTGGCAACAGACAAGGCTATAGGCACGGCAAATGACCTACAAGCTTTGACTCTCAAAGACTGCGTTACTCCAGTCTTCTCTGAACACACTTGCAGATCCGGTCTTTTTGCACCCCCTCGCTTCCGGTTGCCTGCATCCCTATGAGCAAAGCCTTCGTAAACTTGGCAGATCGTCGTTAGGGCTCATCGCTTCCTTCATTTCCCTGGCTGCATCCACTACCTGCTCGTGAAAGCCTCCTTTTTGATAAGGTCCATACTGAAGGTGAAAGAGGCTCACTGCGTGGCAGGGATGCTTGAGGACGCCTGCCTGAGCCAATGCCAGTGTGCAGTCATTGGATCTTCGGTGCTGCGGATCGTACGTGTGTTCGATGCATGCCCCAAGCTGCCATCTGAGACAGTTGGCCGCTGCAATCTGAGTCCTTCTTGATCTGTGGTCAGCAGAAGAGTGGGCGGCTGCTCGCTCTTCTTGATATCGTCTTTGCTGACAAGGAAGTCACCCAGAAGACTCAGGGAGTGGCCCAGCGCATGCTGTGGTTGATGTCCAGCATCCACTGGTTTGTGGCCACTCTCTGGGGCTCTACCGTGGATTTCTCCCTTGGTCTTTTCCTTCTGGTTGGACGTCCTCGTTGTCTCGATCTTTCAAGAACTCGGCAACTTCTGCCAGGACTCCTTGTTCCCTCCGGAGCGGCCGGGGGAGCGGATTTGGGCATGAGGGTTTCGGCTCCATGGTCAAGCGATTTGGGCTTTCTCCAGCTTTTTTCCTCTCCTCTTAATGGGTAACAAAAAACGCGCAAAACCTGCAAGGAACAAAACGCGCTAAACCTACGGGGAACGCGACGCCCGAAACGGCAAAAAACGAGCCAAAAAAAAGGGTCGTTTTTTACCCGAAAACGACGCGCAAAACCTACAGGGAACGCGACGCCAAAAAACGGACCCCAAAAATACGAAAAATGCCTTAAAACGCCGCGCTAAACCTTCGGGAACTCGACGCCCAAACACGCCTAAATGGGTCCGAGGATGGGCCCCCCCCCTTTGGGCAAAGGGGGGCTTAAGCCCCCCTTTAAGCCCCCCTTTAAGCCCCCCTTTAAGCCCCCCTTAAGCCCCCCTTCAAAGGGGTCCTTGCAAAGGGGGTCCCTTCGGGGGGGGGGGGGGCAAAGGGTCAAAGCCCTTAAGCCCCCCCTTAAGCCCCCCCTTTTAAGCCCCCCCTTAAGCCCCCCCCTTAAGCCCCCCCTTAAAGCCCCTTTAAGCCCCCCTTTAAGCCCCCCTTTAAGCCCCCCTTTAAGCCCCCCTTTAAGCCCCCCTTTAAGCCCCCCTTTAAGCCCCCCTTTTGCCCCCCTTTAAACCCCCCTTAAAAGCCCCCCTTTAAGCCCCCCCCTTTAAGCCCCTTTTTAAGCCCCCTTAAACCCCCCTTTAAGCCCCCCTTTAAGCCCCCCTTTAAAATGCCCCCTTAGAGCCCCCCTTTAAGGCCCCCCCGTTTTAAGGGGCTTCAAGCCCCCCCTTTAAGCCCCTCTTTGTAAGCCCCCTTAAAACCCCCCCTAAAGCTCCCTCCTGAAGCCGCAACCAAGCCCCCCCCCTCTGTGGAGGGTTTAGGCAGCTGTTTGAGAGGCCTAATACTTGCTGGGCCTTTGGGCAGCAATTTAAGAGGCGTAATACTTGCTGGGCCTTCTGCGGAGGGTTTAGGCAGCAGTTTAAGAGGCCTAATACTTGCTGGGCCTTTTTTGGACGGTTTGGGCAGTCGCTTAAAACGCGCAACACTTGCTGGGCCTTCTGCGGAGGGTTTAGGCAGTTTAAGAGGCCTGACACTTGCTGGGCCTTTTGTGGAGGGTTTGGGCAGCAGTTTAAAAGGCGTAATACTTGCTGGGCCTTCTGTGGAGGATTTAGGCAGCAGTTTAAAAGGCCGAATACTCGCTGGGCCTTTTGTGGAGGGTTCGGGCAGCAGTTTAAGACGTCTAAGAGGCGTAATACCTTGCTGGGCCTTCGGTGGAGGATTTAGGCAGCAGTTTAAGAGGCCCAACGCGAGCATCGTGTTTGCAAATGGGGGGGGCTGCGCCCCCCCCAACCCCCCCGCTTGTTTAAGCCGGGCAAACTCGCGTGGAAGCATATGAATCATGTCCAAAACAAAACAAAACATGGGGTTCTCGGCTTAGCCCCGCGCCACGTCACTGCTATGCAAATGGGGGGGGCTGCGCCCCCCCCAACCCCTCCGCTTTTTTCTGCCGGGCAAGCTCGCGTGGAAGCATATGAATCATCTCTGAAAAAAAACATGGGGTTCTCGGCTTAGCCCCGCGCCACGTCACTGCTATGAACTCTCTGCTCCTTGAAACTCGAGTAATGAACACAAAAAACAAAAGAAGAAGCGAGCGGGGTGGAATTGCCCTTAAGCTCCTCTTTAAAAAGAGTCTCCTGACTGAGGCGCCTAAGCCCTAGATCCTGACTTGAAGAAGAGCCTAGGGCCAGGCATCCGAAAACATGAAAAAGAGTCTCACTTCTCTGGTTTCGAAGAATGAAACCCAGAAAACAAAACAAGATTCGAGGGGGGTGGAATTTAGAATACATTCCCTTCTTTCTTTTCGTATAGGGAAATGAATGTTTAGAGTCTCACTTCTCTGGTTTCGAAGAATGAAATCCAAAAACAAACACAAAATGTAAAACAAGATTCGAGGGGGGTGGAATTTAGAATACATTCCCTTCTTTCGCTTCGTAAAGGGAAATGTATGTTTAGAGTCTCACTTCTCTGGTTTCGAATAAGGAAATACAAAAAAAAATACAAAAATATAACAAGATTCGAGGGGGGTGGAATTTAGAATAAATTCCTCTCTCTCTCTCTCTCTCTCTCTCTCTTTTCAAATGGAAGTTAGAGTCTCACTTCTCTAGTTTCGAAGAACGAAATCCAAAAAACAAAACAAGATTCGAGGGGGGTGGAATTTAGAATAAATCCCTTCTCTCTTATCTTCAAGATAAAGTAATGTTTAGAGTCGCCCTCAAGCCCCCCTTTTTTCAGCCCCTTTAAGCCCTCCCCCTGAAGTCTCTTTAGCCCCCCCCTTTAAGCCCCCCCCTTCACCTTAAGCCCCCTTCAAAGCCCCCTTGAAGCCCCCCTTCAAGTTAAGCTCCCCTTAAAGCCCCCTTTAAGCTCCCCTTTAAGCCCCCCTTCAAACCCCCTTTAAGCACCCCTTTAAGCCCCCCTTTAAGCCCCCTTTAAGCCCCCCTTTAAGCCCCCCTTAAGCCCCCCCTTAAGCCCCCCCTTAAGCCCCCCCTTGAGCCCCCCCCCCATGGAAGTTAGGGTCTCACTTCTCTAGTTTCGAAGAACGAAATCCAAAAAACAAAACAAGATTTCGAGGGGGGTGGAATTTAGAATAAATCCCTTCTCTCTTATCTTCAAGAAAAAGTAATGTTTAGAGTCGCCCTCAAGCCCCCCTTTTTTCAGCCCCTTTAAGCCCTCCCCCTGAAGTCTCTTTGGCGCCCCCCCCCTTTAAGCCCCCCCCTTCACCTTAAGCCCCCTTCAAAGCCCCCTTGAAGCCCCCTTCAAGCCCCCCTTAAAGCCCCTTTAAGCTCCCCTTGAAGCCCCCTTTAAGCTCCCCTTTAAGCCCCCCTTCAAGCCCCCTTTAACCCCCTTTAAGCCCCCTTTAAGCCCCCTTTTAAAGCCCTCCTTTAAGCTCCCCTTAAGCCCTTAAGCCCCCCCTTAAGCCCCCCCTTAAGCCCCCTTAAGCCCCCCCTTGAGCCTCCCCCTTAAAGCCTCCTTTAAGCCCCCTTTAAAGCCCCTTCAAAGGGTCTTCTCCAAAGCCCCCCCCCTTTGCCCCCTCCCTTAAGCCCCCCCTTAAGCCCCTCCCTGAAGCCCTCCCTTAAGCCCTTTTGAGCAAAGGTGATGGACCCATCAAGATGGGTCCGGTTTTGGGGTTTGGAAGACAGATTTGCGTGTCCAAAACGGCTGGCCTTCAAATTTTGCAGTTGATTCTACAAAAACATCTAAGGAACAGCCACAGCAGATCTTCTCTTGCTGCAAGAATTGTGAAAGAAAAACACAGAACATGGCCCACTCATGCCTCGATTCTGCCTCCGACCAGCTCTTATTGCTGTGAAAAGTGAGAATCTTCCAATACTGCAAGCAACTGACACCAGCTTAGTGTTGGCCCAAAGAAGATGCTCCGTAACAGCTGGCAAAATCTAAGGAAAGTGCCTGCTTTTTCGCACGTCAATTACGACTTTTGCCGGGTTCTTGCTTGCTTAACGTGACCTTGAAATTGCACCAGATAACGTGCAATCCTTCAAAAGGCAAATTCAACCCAGATAACGTGCAATCCTTCAAAAAGGCAGATTCCTCAGGTGATGAAGCTGTTGCCAAAACCAGCGCACTGACTTGTGGCCTGGCAGAACAAGTCAAGAGTTTGCAAGCCAGACTGTTTGCAAAGACTTGGTAACTTCAGCATGTTTTGGAAGCCGCCTTTATGGCTCAAGTGAGCCTTGACTCAAAGGCTCAAGGCTACAAGCTTTTGCAAACGTCTTTCACCCAAGTGGGAAAAGGTGAGGCAAGTGTTTGCTTGCGGTGTGGGTTGTGGGGTTTGGTAGTTTCCCTTTTTTCTGATCGTCAGTGCGTAGGGTTTCTCAGGCTGCTTTGGCCTTCAACGCGGTGCACAGCAAACCTAATAAGAAAATGAATGGTGTCACTGTTTTCAATGTAGAGAAGAGAAAAGAACACAAAAGGAACAAGCGTCCGAGTGACCTGACATTTTCTTGAATGACCAGTTCTTAGAGAGTTCTTTATGTTTTGGAAAACGTTGACCGTGTAATGACAGAAATATCTGTGACCTAAAAGTCTGATAGGCTTGTAGAAAATGTGATTGGATTAGGTGGCAAGAATGAGAAATGGGGCGAGGGATCAAAAGTCTTCATTTGCCGAAAATAGTTCATTGTGTTTAAGTTGTTGCTAGAATTGTTTTTGCTGCTTTTCAAGGTAGTCAACAGGTTTTGGCATGCTGGCTGAAAAAAATGCGTGTAAAAATGATTGAAAAAATTGAGTTTTGGCGTGTGGGCGGAAGCCGTCTCGGCGGTTGCTATCACCCAAAACGGGCATGATGCTCCACCAATGCAGAGAACAAGTGGAGAAGCAAAGAATTGTAAATCCACCTCCCTTGTTTCTTGCCCTTTGTTTCTTGGGTTCCTTTTTTCGAAAATAGAGACGCAGAGAGTGGAGATGAGTTTAAAAATCAGTTATCATGATCTTAGCAATAACGAACTTCTGATGTAGCAGGGGGGGTTGGAGGGGCTCCTCCCCATTGGCCCAAGCTTCAAATTCGACAACTAAGGTGCTTAGCGGGGCTTGAGAAACCTCTCGAAGCCTTCCAAGCCCCCGCCTCCTTCTCCCTTCAAAGCCTCCAAAGGCCGCTTTGTCCTCCCTTCGAAGCCTTCGTCCTCACCTTCAACGGCTAGCCTTCCTCCCTTCAGCCGCGACCCTTCAACTTAGGCTTCGAAGGCTTTGGCAGGAACTGCTTTGGTGCCGAACCCTCGATTACTGAACCAATGCAGGCCGTGAGAGAGCCTGTGGCAGACAGTGGCAGTCACGTAAGCGCCAGATTTGTGGATCCTGACACTGTGAGTGCCCCAACAGATCCGGCAGCGGAGTTTCCAGATCTTCTAGCAAGTTGACTACAAGCTGACCACCACGGTGTTAGCCAACGCAAGCTGACTTCCGCGGTGTTACAGTGCTGGTAAGGCAATGGAATCCGACACAATTTTCTTATGCACCTGAATGCTTATGTTACAACGTAAATGCAATACGCTGTTGGGAGTTTACCATCAAAGTTAATCGTTCCGGCTTCGGCCAGCGGGAAAGCAGGGGATGCAGGGTAACTCCTGTTGATGTAGTCAATCTAGTCACGTGTTGGCATGCACAAAGACGCTTTGAAAACTCTTCATATTGCAGATATTGCAGCCCTGCGCTCAGCCGTGACAAGTTCAGCATGCCCCTTGTTTTCCACCAAATTCGTCATTTAGGGGTCGCCAAAGGTTGCGACACCGGCACGACCCACCGTACCGTTCTTTGTTCGCATGTCCGCTTGAATTCTTGGTTATGTTAGTCTACGTAGTTCCAAGGTGTTTCCTGCGCAGGCGCTTGATTTTCCGTTTCAAGGACATATAAGTGACATTGCTTCATGCTGACGTGGTATGTTTACCTAGCATCAGCAGATTGAACAGTTGTTTCAATGTTTTGAACATGAACGTTCAGCGATTTGGGCTGCGCATGTTTGATCGCGAACTTAGGTATGTCCTGGACGTAGTTAATTCACTGCCATGGACAATTTCTTGCCACCCGGTGCCCAAGGCACATGTCAAGTGCGGGTTGGAGAGTGGTGCAGGTTGCTTCGGGCTTTGACGGCTGAAGGACACTGACTTTTGTTAGGCATGCGTTTGTGTGGCTGGATGGATATGCTGCAGGCAACGATTTCGCGTTGCTTCTGCCACGTCATTTTCGAGAAGATGTGGTGCGGTTTTTGGAGCAGGCGCGTGTGGACATGTTCGTTGAACGTCGAAAGCCAGTTGCTCTCGTGGAGGACATGCCAAGCTTTGACGTCGGTGCATTCGTAGTGGGCACCAAGCCGGTCAAGGTTCCCAATTGCCAAAACCGACCGAGCCTTCGCAAGCATGCTTGCCACTGGAGGCACATCTGCTGGCGAAAACTCCTGGCATTTTGGCCGGTATGCCTTTCTTCAACGCAGTCTTCGAGGCTAAGATGATGTGGTGAGAATTCAATTTTTGGGGGATTCTTCTGCGCAGGAACTCGGATGCGAAGTGCGCTGGTTTGTTACAGAAGGATGTCGGCTTGACTTGTCACCGGCCAGCTCCTCGCAAAAGAGCTTGCTTTAATGTGATATCTGATAGGGCAAGACCTGAATGTAGAGATTGCAAGGTTGCCGAAGCAGCTGCACAGGGCGGACCTCCGCCTGAAGGCCTGAAGACATGTGAGGGTTGGACATATGCTGAGTTTGCATGGTCGATTATTTGGAAGGTGACTTTGATGCTACAACCTCTCACTTCATTGGCAAGATGAAGATTGCAGAGGCTATGCGGCAGATTGGCATTTGTGATGTTTTGCGACGGTGTTTTGGGTCACGACGGTGTTTCAGGTCACTGGACCTGTCTGCCGGTTGCTACAAGGCGAGCGTACTGCGCCAGGTACCGAGTTACTGGCATGAAAGATTTTGCGGGCTAACGTCTGTGTGGACACACATACGGAGCTCCAGGTTAGCTCCCAAAGCTCCAAATTTGCTCCCGAACTTCAAAATTAGCTCCCGGAGCTCAAAATTAGCTCCCGGAGCTCAAAATTAGCTCCGGACACGGTGAAAGCTAATTCGGGGTGTTCTTTTTGTTTGAATCTAGAGTCAAGACTAGTCTTGCAAAATTGTCTTGTAAAATTATGCGGGTCCAGCATGTGGTCAACAATCGAGGCTCAACATTATTTCGCGTTGCAGCGGCATTGCTGGGAGCTTTGTTGAAAGAGCGTTGAGACAAATTTGTTGCTGTTCTTGGGTTTGCCTTGATTTAACGTAATTGTGAATATGCATGAATGTGCGAAACTAGGCCACACAAACCAACCGCTTGGTCGCGATCAAGCAGGAGCACGGTTGGCATGGCCGCTGCCTCGCGTGAAGTGAGCAAGAAGTTGGCAGTAGCTGGTGCGTGATCATCTCCTGATGCTGGAAGGCGAGATCGCGGCCACCCGAAAAGTGACACCTGGCTTTCGGCTTTTTGAGAAATATGTGTCTTGGGCGCACAAAGAAGACTGCCATGATCTGGAATTTAGTCGGCGCACTGAAGATGCAGCCAGCTTAGGCAGTTGTCGTTGGGGGAGGCGTTCCTCATCGTATGACACTGAGCGACATGACTATGCTGAAGGCTGGAGCAGGGCAGTAGCAACAGGCTCCACCGGTCGTGGACGCCACAGCAACAGTTTTGATTTGCACATGCTTACACTGCAATGTCAGAGCACAGTCAACATCAAGCCGCCCTGCCCGAATGGTCTTACAACCTGCCCAGGACAACCATTGCTGGGCGTGTGGTGGTGATATTCAGGCATGGCAGGGTGAGGACGAACGTTGACTGTTGAGCTTCCACAAGTCTCGGCAGGCGATGGTGAGAAAAGCTCGCAGCGCTTGCGGTTTTTCCAACAAGATTGAGGCCAGGGGATCTGCAACACCTAGACATGCAGGCATTCCGATAGGCCTTGACCAAAAGCGGGAAAACACACTTCTCGCTTGCTCCGAAGATGCAGTGATCCAGACAAAGTGCTGCTCCTCAAGGGTGCTCAGGGGGGTGGTTGAGAGGAGAGTTTCGGCTGGAGGGTGCAGGATGTTGAAGTCTCGAAATGGCTAGTCTTGAAATGGCTACGGTGTGCAGAGATGGGCTTGTTCCGAGGTGCGGTTTGAAGTGCCACTGGTGCATGCTGAATCCCTTGGCCAGGTGGAGTGCCAGTCTCTCGCCGAAGCTGTTGAGGCAGCCACCGCAGGAGCGGAGGTGGCATCTTGACAGGATCGGACTGAGGGAGGTCAGGGCATGCGATGTTTAGAGGACTTTGAGAGGTCTCTGTCGAACCCAGGTTATGCTTGACAACTTTCCGGCGCCAGAGGCCAAAACGGCCGCTGCGAAGCTTAAGGCGGGTGCTCCAGACTCGTTTGGCCTCAGCCGATCTTTGGATTTCTTTGTGAGGAGCAGTTCCCGCATGGCCTTACGGTGGAAATCAGTGGAGGATTGAATGAGGAGACGGCGGCAGAGTACTTCAGCGACTTGGTAGAAGGGCATTGTTTGTTGAGCAGCTTGTCCGTTGTGCTTCTGAATTGTGTTGGTAATCTGGTGGAGAGCTAAGCCCAGTGCATGCAAGCCGGCTTGTCTTCAGAGGCGAGCATGTCGATGTTCTGAGCTTCGGAAGCCTGACGCACGGCTATGATGTTCTAGATTTTTCATTGAAAGTCATGGGATAACTGGATACTGCCGCCATTTGCATGTTCCCATGCTGCCTTCCACAGAGAAGGATCGAGCCAAAGCAGCTTCTGTAAACTGTATGCGATGGCACCGCTTGCGAGCACATTCGGAGGCATCTTGTGCTGTGCAGGCATCCCTGCAAACCTACTAGCTGAAATGGGGCCTGCGCGGCTATCAGGTTTCACCTCTGAAAGTGTGGCTGACGCATGCTAGAATGATCTAGAATATGTGGTGTGTCTGAGTTGTGGCATGTTGTGGCCAGCCCATGGACTTCCCTTGGATTGATGGCTGTCTGAGCAAGGTTCCAAGCTCAAGCATGATGTGTTGTCAGGTATGTACGATGACAGAGTGGAATAAACTTGAGAAGTCTTCATGTCGCGGCGTCGGCAATAGACTCAAGCCTTACATCTGAAACGACCAGCAATGAGAAGAAATGCCAACAAAGAACATTCCTTTCGCAAGTAGCGGATCAGTGTGAAATCTGATACCCGCTTGAAGCTTGTGCCATGGCTCGAGGACGACGTGCGCTACTTTGAGAGAGTCCTTTAATCTCAGCCTTCCGTCTTTTGCCATGCTTGCTTAGGTGGTGCGAGTCGGTCTGCGGACTACTATGACGACTACGAGTACTACAGAACCACGGGCTGTTTTTTGCAGCCTCATAGACAAGTGGCCGGTAGCGGGTTGATCGACCGTTGTACATGTAGGTTCACCATTTCACGCCGAGCATGGCAGGCTACTACAGCGAGTCTCGTTCGCCCACTCCTCGACCTCGTCGACGACGTGACCGTGACCGTGGACGCAGGCCGGCCAGTTATCAGTCGAGGAAGGTTAGCTTTTCTGTGTTAGCCGGCAACAAAGTTGTTTCAGAGCCCTTGTACATCTGGTACGGAGGTCAACAAATAGAACAGTTAGATTTCTGAGGACATCTGGCAACGAGATACAAAGGATCACAACAGGAAAGCCAGTCCAAGACCCTCGAGATTCTTGTTGAAGGCGCCGAGACCGCAGCCGCTCCCGGCGTCGCGACCGTCGCCACAACAACCGAGGTCTCCGATGCGTCCCCGTGCCGTTCTTCTTGTCGGGAGACTTTGCGCCCTTGCCAGGCCGCAGTCGTGAGAGGCGGATGCCGGGCCCACGCCCTGGCAACGCAATGCGTCAACGTCGCAGAGAGATAGTGGAGAGATTGAGAGATTGAGAGCTCAAAGCCCAGGAGGGCGCCCTCATTTCGAAGATCGTGGTCGGATGGGCGGGCGAGATGCCAAGCCTGGATCTCAGCTCAGCTCACGATGGTTCATGGTACGCAATGGTACGCATCCCAGCCAAGAGAAAAGATTGTCTGCCGAGTATGCCGTAAAGGCATGCTAACTGGTCAAGAGGCACAGAAAGTGTCCCTCAACAACTGCTGCAGCCGAGAGCTTTGAGCAGCTGCTCTGCGAGCTGCGCGGGCTGCGGGCTGCGCGGGCTGGCGGGACACTGCGCGATTTTCGGGGAGGGCTGTAGTGACTTGCGGGAGGCGCTCGGCCCTGTTTCTGCAAGCCCACGAACCGTGTCCCGCAACCCCGGAAGATAAGGCTCTTACTCCAAGCAGCTCAGGTCTGCTCTAGTCAGGAGTAGTTGCCTTGTGGCTTCCTCCTTGTCAAGAATGAAATGACCCTACCTTGTCATGCCAATGTGTCAAATGCGCAGGGCAGCTGTTGCGCTGAGCTGCCGAGCGCTGTTTGCCTGTGTGCGCAGTAGTGCTTTAGCGGCAGACGCGTAGCGGCCGCCGGGCGCTGACAGGAGCGACAGGAGCGATGTGTGTAGACGGCGAGTCCGGCGCAATTCACTTCCAAGTCTTCTTCCTCGAGTTATCGTAGCAGCAGCTAAGCAGATGCCATTGCGAGTTCTTTTGGCCGGATTCAGCAGGGTGAGCTTTCCATCATTGTGTTGGAATTCATGGAATTCTTTGTGTTGGTTCGGCAAGGAGTCCGGTAAATGGGTATGACGTGAGACGTGAGCCATATTCTTCTTGGCTTGACGGTTCATTCTTCGGGTCCCCAAGTCGTTGATCTTTTCTGTTCAGTCCTGTCAAATCCTGTGAACCTCTGAGCCTCTTTGAGCCTTTGAGCCGGTCACATAGAAACAGGCACTGTGCTGTCTGCGCTTGTGGCAGCTGCTGCTGCGTCGCACGTGCGACGCGTGCGCGGTGGATGTATCCCAACTACACTTCCAGTGCGGAGTCACGGAGCGAGCCGTTGAGAGAGAGGGACACATTAGGGACACACAGAGTAGCGCTGGCCGCTGCCTTTGGGAGACTTGAAATTGGAAAGAGCGAAGTCTCCAGGCGAACTCCCAGCCGGGATGGGGAGCCGTCGAACGTCCAGGGCTCGTTAATTGTAGGACAGTCCACGTGTCTTGGCAGCTTTTTGTTGAGAGGCCTACGTCTGGAATCAATTGATTGATCGCGAGAAGGCTCGCATCGTCTGGGGCCCAACTGCACCAAACATGATGAACTCAGTCTTCCTGCTTCCTGCCCATTCGCCGTCCCTTTTCTTTAAAGAGAGAATTGAAGCGGCTCAGGATCGTAACTTCTCAGAAGCAGACAGAATCCGCGATGATCTTCGTGACCGAGGCGTCGGGGGAGATCTCAGGAGAAAACAGGGTAGCCATCCACTTCTACCTTCTACCATCTCGTACCATCTCCTGCCTTAGTTCAGCCCAAATGGAACACCGCTTGTGCGGGCGTCGCTGTACGTGGGAGAAGGACTTCCGTGCTCGTTCGTCTGACCAGGCATTGAGATTTACGACCGTGAGCGCCGATGGGAGGCAATGCGGGCACAGCACAGCTTACTTTGAATTTGTAAAAATCGACTGCTTCTTGGACATTTTTGCGATAGTTGTGCTACGTGCATGTGGAGCCTAAGGCAGTGTTGAGCAGCTTTCATCTAGTTAATCTGTTTGGCCTCCGGTTGTTCTCATACATTGTCAGGCGAAGGATGGACGTGTAGGACAGCGCCCAAATCATGACGACAAGAAGCGCGACGACGACTGAAGAGCAAAAGCTGGCCCTAGCTGCTGGTTCACAGAAAGGCAGACAGCTGCTCCTCGACTTCATACAGAGCAGGTTGAAACGATTCAGCTGAAAAGTTTAGGCAAATGCGGTGAGCTGCTGATAGCAGGGAGTCGATGTCCGTCTCACCAGGCGGCAGAACAGTAAAAGATCGAGACCCATATGAGCCCGTCACCACCAAAAGTGATCACATGTCCGCCGTGGAAGCTGCAGGTGCTTGCTCTTGGATTTGCAGAGTTTAAAAACATTGAAAGCATTGAGAACACATACCGATGCGCTTTTTCTGCCTGCCAACATGTTTTCTGGCCTCAAGCCCCGGACTGGTGGAGCACTATAAGGCCGGTGCTCCCCTTGGGCGTCCTTGGGTCCGGCCCTCGAAGGTTGAATCGGATTCCGATCAGGATTTCTCATATGTCGCATGTTTCACCTGCCTTTGTTTTATCTGATGGGCAGCGAGGCAGAGCCGTTGGCATGTCCCGACGGCCGCATTGCGGCAGTTGGAGCAGTCATGGCGATTGTCACACTTTTATCGACCCATCGGTGAGACCTTTGCGATGTCCCAGTGGCGCAAGGCAATGTGTCTAGACACGCGCTGGGCGCTTGGCGCCCGTGCGAGGCATGCCGCCATAGCTTGGGATTTGTCTTGCTGTCACGTGGGGGCCAGTGCCCTGAAGAGTGCAGACACATACGATATCATACGTTCTTTGCAGTAGTTGAGCTGCCGCTCTTCAACATTTTCCAGGATTCTGAACTTCTCCAGGACATCTGGTGACAAGGCCGTGCTCTTGATTGAGGCAGTGTCGAGATCAGATGATAAGATCGAAGAACTCTTCGACAAACCCGGCGGATTTCATCACTTTGTCCTGGACATGGGGAAGGGGGGCATCGCTTGAGGGGTGCGAGCTGTTGCGTGTTCCCTCCGTTTGGCACATAATGTCATTTGCAATGTTGGGAGTGGGGCTGCCCGAAGGCCTCACGGCCTTTGAACACTACTGTTCTGCTTGCAGATGAAGGCCAGGTGCATGCTACCGGTAGATACTGCCTGTTGCTAGAATGCACTTGCACCTGCGGGTGACGCTCGCATCCATCCCCATCCTTGTCCAACGAGAGGATGCAGATGGCTGGAAGACAGATTTGACACAGGCCGACATGGAGGCGAGTGGTGATTCGCTGTGTCTCATGTTAGTTTCTACATGGAGACTGCATCCTGCCATTGCCAGGTGCCAGTTCCCAAGCTGCCAATCGGCATCACTTCTGCCGAGTCCTTCGGCTGTGCGCCAACCATAGCCGTCATCCACCACCCACAGTGTCAATTTCAAAAGAAGCAGAAGGATAGCAACACCATTGAGAGGAGCTTGAAAAGGGTGCACACACACACACCTTATAGAATAATCAAGAACGTGGTGGCAGCCAGCAACTCACATGCTCAGCCCATTCCAGCCGGCAATAGCTTGGGCACGTCTGCTGGCGCACAGCACAGAGGTATCGAGATGCTGGGAGTGCTCCCGCCGCCCAACAAAGGCCTTCAACCAGTCGATCGCAGAAAGTCTCCTTTGTTAAGCAATCTACAGAGCCCGTCCTTTGGAGTGCCGTAACTCCAGGCTGCTAGTGTTGTGAAAGGCTGGCAGAGGCAAGGAAAGTCTGTCGACGGCAAGGCCGCGCAGGACTCCCAGATATTTTGGAAGTCTGACGATCTGCCGGCATCTGTGGTGCAACGCTCCAGCCTTGTTCTATTGTGATAGGTAGCTGTTTTAAGACGTTTAAGAGACTCAAATAAAGCCCGTCAGCTGCTGATGATGCCTGGCAGAACTAGAACTGTCGCTTTGTCCTGGCCAGCTACCCAGGTGGCTGGCAAACAAGTTGGCTCCGGATTGGATCTACAACGTAAACGAGGAGAAGTGCCCTGGATGTTAGTGTCGGCTCAGAACTGCGGCGAGTAGAACTTCGTTTCAAACGTGCGCGGCCAGGAGTGGCATCGTTTGTTGGCAGCAGCTTGCAGGTACTACCATGCACCCAGCAAAAGCTGGTGGGAGAAACGACCCCTCGAGCACTCCTGGCCTGTGCCCGTTTTGATTTGGAGCACGTGCTCGATGGGGTCTTGCAGACTTGTCCATGTCAACTGATCCGACTAGCGTGGGGGAATGGTACTGAACTCGACAGGTCGCAAGATCCCAAGGCACCCCCGTACACTTACGTGCGAACCGACGCTTTCCACTTGGAGGTGCGGCGTGTCTCATGAGGGGCAAACACAGCGTCACGAGATGTCACGACTTACGGTTCTGAGGCTTTGCGACACTTTGCAGCCTCGTTGGACTCCGGAGCTTTGCCAGGGGCCTTGTTGGCTCGTTATAGTGGCCTCGCGTAAGTCACATCCTGGGTTCCGTGATGTTTCGGCTGAATCTCTGAAGCTGTTTGACCATCTCAGTTCCCGAGCAGGATGCATCGGATTCCAAGATCGGGTGCTTCTGAATGAAGCCTCGAGTCAAACTAAAAGTCGCTGAAGAGCGCCTCAAGCAAGCATGCACCGTAGAAAGCGGGGGAGTAACTGGACTGACTAACTGGACGAGCCCACCTGCTCTAGCCGACTCTAGCCTCTTTGCAGCAGTAAGCTCGTGCAATCCCAAGAATGTGGCTCAAAGGAGCCCTGCTGACGGGTGGAGTGGGCACTGTGGGCACATTGGCCGCAGAGCTGACTTGCCCTGCGGGACCTGGCGGCGAGGAGCGCTCGGAAAAGATGTTGTAACTTGGGAATCCTACCACGGTATACCACGGTCATGTGGCGATGTCAGACAATCCTTCTCAGCAATGTCCCTTGCAAGGCATGTCGTGCAGCTGCTGCACCGAGCTGGCGGAGCTTCGAGCGCTGCGCCATCCCTGCTGGGGACGACCTCGGAGAGCCTTTGCTGCTGACTTTGGCAGAAGCCAAGGACCATTGTGAGGCCGAAGAAGCATGTTTGGCCTTTACCTTCGAGGGCGAGGATGCAGAGAGTATTGAGGGCCCGTTGTCAGGGAACCCTGTTTGGGTACACTTTAAGACGAGCTTCGACTGCGTGGATGCACCGTGGGTGGCCTGGCGCAAAGTCGGCTCCGTCGACTCAACGGCACCTGGTCCCCCACCAGCATCGCCACAGGACTTAGAGAACGCCCGCGCGTTGTCCTCCTTCACGGGTGGAGCCGGGTCCGGTGTGGCCTTGTGCTTGTTGGGACAGGTCCGTATGTTGTCCCACACGCACCTCGCCTTGGAGCAGCACCTTCTGCAGGTTCTACAGCCGGATGTCTTCTTGTATGGACCTCGTGAAGCCGACCATGAGCCATCTCCAGATTTGCACAGCATCCAGGACTATGTTGCGGACGAGAGGTGGGAGGTGGAGAGCATCCGTGACAGCCTGTATGCGGAGACGCGCGATTCGAGCCGGGTGCTCGACCTCGAGTACGCGCAGGTGCAGGGTAACTGGTTTGGCAGCCAATGCCTCGACCCACCTTTGCGAGACAATCGACCAGGCAGTGCAGTCTGCTCGTATTACAGCCAACATAAGTGCCTCGAGATGATCCAGAAGAAAGAGATACAAAGAGGACAGCCCTACCAATGGGTAGTCGTATCACGATTTGATTTCCGATGGCTAGCTCCACACCCACCACTAGAACTGTTGCAGGCAGACGTGGTTTGGATTCCTTCAGGCAGTGACTGGGAGGGTGGAGTGAATGACCGTCATGCTGTGATGCCGCGGCGACACGCTGACGCCTACCTGAGTTCTTGGAAGCTTCTGACTTCTGGCCGCGCAAAGGACGTGATGCTGGAAACGCTCGGGGCCATGAAGGTCAACGGATATCCGGGCCCTAACACGGAGAATTTTTTGAAGGCACGGCTGCATTTCTTCGAGGTGGAATACGAGCGCTTCCCCAATGTGGCCTATCTCACGTGCACGCTTCGCTCCAAAAGCCGTTGGACACAGTGCTTCGGGACAGCCTCCAACGATGCTCCTGGATGGCTCTACAAGGAGGAGATGGAACACGCCACACGCATTGCGAAATGCGTGCGCTCTTCCTGGACACTCGCGCTGGTTTCGTGCGTGCCTTCTTTGCGGATCTTTGCGGTTTAATGCAAAAGTAGTTAACTTTAAGCCCTATATCCCCAAATATGCCGCTGACAGCTGCCGAGGAATCGACGAAAGATGAAAGACTGTGCGGAGGACATCTCGCACCTCTACCGTGGGCTGCGGTGAAAAAGCTTGCCGTGTTTTGCCTTGAGCCATGCCCCTTCGTCACCAGTAGTCTTCAAGCCCTCAGCCCTTTTTTCAAGATGATTGGTTCGGTTTCTACATGCAAGTATGAGCTGGCATAGACTCTATTCCACATGTCATTGAGAAGGATGCATTCCCGCATATTTCCACATTCACGTGGTCTTTGATCGGCAGCTTGAGGCCTCTGGCTTGGAAGTCCTGGACTCTTTACGTCAAGTGCGCCCCAAGCTCCTTGTGACTGATTGGGCATCGTTGTCAGAGTGACAGCATTTTGCCTTGGGCAGGAAGAAAAAGGCAGCAGTTCAAGTGCACCCGGCTCGTTCAGATTGCTCCTGCACCCATCTGTATACACGAGCAACACATGGTCAGGGATCTGTGTCCCCTTTTTGTGATTTTTGCGCGGTTTCCGCGTGAGCAAGTGGTACTGCAGGGTTTGCTCATCTCGTCCATGGGTAAAGGGTATGCGACATGCTGCCTAACCAAGCACTTGATGCTTTAGCTCAGGGTAGCTCGGGATTCGTTGTGCGCTGCTGGTTCATCAGATCCGATCAAACTCATGCCCAATGTGACGACATGAACGTGACTACGACAGATTGCTGCTGCACCCGTGGTGGAAGAAGTGCCGCAAGTGGAAGATGCAGGTTGGGGTTGCTGCGCAGCGAACCGTTGGAACAGCCTTCGCAATGCACCTTCGTGATGATTGTTGCACTGCAAGATCTCGCAAGGCATCGCAGAGCTTCCTGCCGAAGTTTCAAGGCGCGAGAACGCTCTCTAACAGATGATTGTTACTCTAAATGAACCCCTCTCCAACAAATGTTTGTTACTCTCAGTGAACCCCTCGGCCAGGCTAGAAGAGATCGAGCCCAAGCTCCCACAGCTGCCAGGTGTGGAGCATTGCGGACTCTTTTCGAGTAAACCGGGAGCCTGATCTGCCCAGATGAGAGTTCCATATCATTGGGAATACTCTGGGCGCAAGTGTCTCTAGGATGCTACTTTCTGACCAAAAGTTTTCATGAGCAGCACCACGTGTTTCAACGGCTCACGCAAGTCGTCAGGGATGCTTCCCACAGGCTTTCCAAAAAAACGACAGAGCAGTTCATTGGATGGACAGCCCTCTTTTCAACTTCTTCAGCCGAACTCATGGGCTTCAACTTGTGTTTACTGTAATGGGGTCAAGTACTGCCAACTCCGCCCTCCATAGACTGAGCCCCTGCCGGTGCTGGTGTGGCTTGAGTTTCAGCATGTTGCGTGTCGCTACTTGTACGTACCATCTGCTGTGTTTGCGGCTGTTCATGATGCTCTCCTGATCAGACAATTCGGCCATTATCGCGGCCATCGCAAATGCACCGGAAGATGAAGAAGAAGAGGAAGAAGAGGCAGACGCGGCGGAGGAGCAAGAGGAGCGGGGTGCTTGGCACTTCACTTCTCTGCAGCTGCTGGCATGGCATAGTTGCAAATGCCAGCGGAGCTTTCATAGCAGATAACGCCTCAGGGCCATGAGTTTCAGAAGATTGTGAAGTCGAGACAGCTTCTGTGCACATGCTCGAGATGGCTTGTGGATCCACTCTTGTTTCGAGGGCTGAGGGCTTTGAGGTTCCCTAGGGCTTTAGACCGTACTCTAGTTAGGCTTTGCGGTTTAGGGCCCATGGTGACGTGTTTTTCATCCTTTGCCCATGTCTTTTTAGCGTTTGATTGCAACGTTGACTTTGCTTGTTGTGCGTTTCGATTCCTGGTTTTCAGAATCTAGTCTTGAATCTGTTCTCTGAGTTGTTCGTCGCTCCACGTAGAATGGTGGTGTACAAGCTTTGACACGGATTGGACAAGAGATACCATGATACCCAACTCGCATGCTTCTTGGAGCCTTGTCAGCTCAGGTCGACACCACAACCTGCGAAAACATCTGCCATTGCCTTTGTGATTCCAAGTTGCGGGCAATCAGATCTCTGTCTTTCTCAGTCTCTCACACACACTGACTCCCTCTGTCTCTCTCACCCTCTTGCGCTTTGAGTGTCCCAGGTCAAAAGCCGAAAGAGGGGTGCATGGCTAAGATGGTGCGTTTTTGTTTCACCTGTTTGGCCGAACAGCGTTTCCAGTGCTCCTCAAGGCAGAGGGCACAGCAAATACCAGTAGCGGGTCGATATGGAGGTTCAAGGGGCAATTTTGGCAGAGAAGGGTTGGCTGGCAGATGTTGGCAAGAACCAGCTAAGATAGCTAAGGCTGCTGCTTTTGCTTCCGTGCTCGAGCACCGGTGGATTCCGAGTCGGAGAGTGAGCAGGAGGAGGCGCTGAAGTCCGCTGAAGACTGAAAGAAGACGCAGAGCTGAGCCGGACTGAAATGCAGGAGGCTTTCCCTCTTCTTGAGCCGCCTGCTCCCAAGAGCGAGCGGACGCCTCAGAGTGCAAGTGCTGCCTACTCAAACTTCGACAGGAGACTTCGCTCAATTTTTTTCAATTTTATAGTGTGGTCCCATAGCTTCATCTGTCATATGCTCCTTCAGAACATGAGCATAGGTCCAGCAAAGGCGAAGCAGATACAAGTTGTTGGTGTTATAGTTTCAAGCTCTTGATGGCTTGGCTGTCACATCCGGGTCTGCTGCCAAAAGTGAAGGTTTTGAAGTCATGGGCTTCGCTGGGCTTGTGGCCGTCCTGTGCAGTACGTTCCCAACGCAGACCCAACTGTCATCAAAGCTCTGATATGCAGAGCAGCCTTGAGCAACAGGGAGAGTGTTATGGTGCCGTACTCGTAATTGCCTGTAAAAAACAAACCAGCCCAAGCGCCGCATCTCATGAGCAGCACATCGAAGAGTGGAGGCCCGCCAGGCCACCGCCGCCCTCAGAGCGAACGGCCTCCACCGCCACGGGTAGCGCCTCGCAGGCCCGGAACATAGCCGAAAGCGTCCGAAAGCATAAAGCCGAAAGTCTCCAGAAGCCACGTTCCGGAGTGCAAAGCCGTGGGCATGCTTCTGGCCGATGTCTTCCGAAGGACGTCGTCACGGACACTTCACGGAGCGTTGGCGCGGCCCTGAAGTTCTACATTTGGGATCATTTGGGGGCTCGCACGGCACTTGTCATCAACAGATAACCTGCTGAGATTGTTAAGGAGTTGAGAGTCCGGCGGCTAAGAAGGAGGAGGTCACTGCCACTGTGATTCGCTGTGTCGCCTTTCCACTTCGGGTCTTTGGAGCGCAGCGAGCGCAGTGTGACCAATACTTCAGGCTCCACGCGTGTCTCCTTCAGACGAGCTGCAGACTCGCAGGCGGAACGTATCCTCGTGAGGGCAACCACAACTGCAACCGCATGCCCAAACGGTACTCTGAACGCCCGAAGGTCTCAGTTCAGCACGGCAATTCGGAAGATTCGTGTGCTCTGGTTGTTTGAGGTTGCAGCACTTCCTTACAGACATCAGCCGAAATCCACAACGGCTTGTCCAATGCTCAGATCGGCGAGTGGGTGAGAAGTGCTTCTTGCACTGATGACCGATTCGCCTTCAGGTAACACACGTCGAGCGCAGGCGGACCACACGACTTGTTTCTTTAGTGTGTAGGGGGTTACGGGCAGGAAGAAGGAGGCTTTGTCAGGTGCTGTCGCACCCGACATCAGCGAGATTGGAGCGCAAGTACGACTTTGAGCTGAGTTGGTTCTTGGAGTAAATTGTGCACATGGTTTCTTGACAGGCGTGCTGACAAGACGGCAGCATCCTTCATGCAACTTGGCAGTTGTTCCTGGAATATCGCAGAAACTGAATGAGGTGTTGTTATTGTACATTGTGGTGTCATGTTTCGCTTCGAGGTAGCTGGGCAGCTGCGCAGGCCTTGGTCTTGATGTGTTTCATTGACTCATGCCTTTGCCACCTTTGCCACCATTGCCTTTGCTTGGCAGGCACTGCTGGGTGAGGCCATGAGCGAGGCTGCGGCTTAGATTGGCTTGGATGGGCTTAGCTCGAATGCTTGCAAAGCAAGACATGATGGCCCCTCCTGACACCTCCCGCGGAACATGTCATGGAGAGCTTCAGTATCAACAGGCGGGAGAGGTCTGTGAAGGTATGTAAAGACGACCTTGCAGTTGAGCCAACTCGCTCCTTCGTGGCTTGGCGAACGACCACGCTGCCATAGAGTGATGTGGCAAAGAGGGTGGCATCGGCCGGAAGATGTCCAACAGATAATGTACAGCTGAGCCTCCAGCTTCTCGCTAAGCGAGCTCTTGACCCATGCTGAGCATGGGTTATGTTACCCGACATTTCTAGTGCTGCGCAGCAAGGAAAACCAAGATCTGAAGATCGGCTCTGACTCGTCACTTTCCCGGGTTGGCGAAAGGATCGCGCTTTTCACCCTGCTGGCATTCGAGCTAGGCATCCCAAGAAACAGAATCATCCCTTAGGGTGCCAGCTGCCAAGGTCACGAGTCAAGAAAAGACTCGTTTGTGGGGGGTAGCTTGCATTTGTTTCTAGGTGAAGAGTCCCTTGCGAAGGTCGCTGGTCGTTCAGAGGTTCCTTTGGGAGGTCCCCGGTCCCGATCCCCCTTAAGACAAACGGGGCGAAGTTAATGTGTCGGAGGTGCCGGCTGGCCCTCCTATGAGGACTGTTTAGGGATCTGTTGCGAGGTTACATACAAAGGCGGGGAGATCAGGTTTAAGCAGAGCGTGCAAGGTCCAGGGGGATGATGTACACCAGTGGCGACTTTACTTTGTCCGTCGATGCGTGTTGCCACAGTCATGCTCGGTTGACCCGTCCTGATGGCTGTCCACTTGCCTCGTCCGATACATGTCGTGCCCGGTGAACTTCGTCCTGTAGGGCAGACTGTACCGCAACCACCGCCTGCTGGCCTCAAGCTACAGCTAAGATCTTTTTCTCCTTACCTAAGCGTTTTTCATCAAACTTCCAAATGCTGTGTCCTCAGTGTGGTGCGGTACAGGAATGAATGATAGTGAAGGTGATCCAGTGACATTGCTGAAGTCAACTGAGGCTTTCAAGCTTTCGGATCCTCGTCCTTGCTGCGCTTGCGTGGCCCGGAGCTGCGGAGGCTACTGTGATTCTAATCTTCCACACGTTTGAACCGTCAAAGGCTGCGTGTTGCTCAGGCCCTCGACAGCGGAGCCCTGACAGCGGATGACGAGTGTCGTGCTGATGCCGAGTGTGGCCTCAGTGCCTTGCAAATGCGAGGCGACAGAGAACACAACGGGGATCAATCTTTCCGCCGTTGCAAGCTACTGTTGCTTGTTCGTAGTGGGATGTCGGCTTCGACTGGGGCCTCTCGTGGAGCAGGTGCCTCGAAGGGCGTGCCCATCGTGGGCGACATAATAGGCGAGCTGGAGGAGTGACTTGCTCTCCGACGCCTTCCTACATTTGCCCGCAAATCGTGGTTCTGCGATTGCCAGGACCCAGATGATGAGATTCCCGAAGTGGATGAAGAAGAAGATGAGGTGGCTAAACCTGGCAATGCCACGGATTCGACAACACAGTCCCAGCCGAGCACGCAGCCCGAGCAGTCAGAGGAGGAAGGGGAAGAGGACGGAGAGGCTGGCTCGCTACGTTACTCCGGCGATCCCGTGCGCAGCTTAGAATGACATGCTTAGCCGCAGGGAGCCGTGACGACAACCACAGACGTCGGCCAGCCGCATCCAGAGGACAGGGCCGCACACATTGAAGGTTCATTGGTCATTGTTCGTGCTTGTGAACTTGGGGCAGCACTGTAATGTACAATAATGTACAGCCGTTGCTGCCTTTTGGATATGCCCTGATGTGCCTGAAATCTTGCGGCGTCGCCTCGAGCTTCCTGTTTACCGTAGAGCTGGCGCAGGATGCGGCTTGTGCCAAAGTCAACGAGCAGTGCGGCGGCCAGTGGTACTACGGTCCTATCTGCTGTCCGCATGACCACATCTGCTACGAGGCCCCCATGTTGCTAGTCTACAAAATCTGGCAGCGCACCAAACTGGCAGGTGAACCAGTACTACTCGCAGTGTGTGACCCATGAGAAGGCCGAGGACACTGGTCAGCTGATGTTGGCCGTATTTCAGGTCTGGGTGAAGTTCAGTGTGTGGTCTGGAGGAGATGGCCAACCTGGAAAATATGACGACCACTACTACTACGACCACTAACGCGGACCCGCAGCACTGCCGACTGGGCTACCAGCCTCCTGGCAACCAGATTGTGCCACAATCCTGCCAAGCCTCGGCTGTTGCTCATTCTTTACAAGCATTCTCATGCAATGCTTTCAGAAAGATGCCAATCTCGAGGCAGTGTGGTGGCGTAGATGAAGAGACGAAATTGAATTACACGGGCAGCACTTGCTGCTATGCCGGCTTCTTCTGCAAGCAGGCTGCGCAGTAGTGGTGCTTGATAGCAAAGGCTAGGACGACTAGGTCATACTAGGTCGTTGCCACTAGGCCCGTCCTACGCATGGGTGTAGGCTGCCTCGTTACTCCGCTTCTTTGCCAGACCGACCAATTCTTCTCTCAGTGCGCTCCCGTCGATCCTTGGCCTGTGCGAAGTTCACTCGGCTATTTCTTTGCTAGTTTTGAGCTTCGAACTGCGATCCGAGCTGCGATCCGAGCTTAAGGATCAAAACAGCTCCTTCTTGCCTTACAAGCCCACTGAGCAGCTTGAGGAGCTGCTGGAATGTTCATCCCCCAAACTCGTTCTAATTATTCTAATTCAAGTACTGTCAAACATGGTTGCCTAGCATGGCAGATCCACAGCATATCTGAAGAATGATGTTGGAAGATGGTGGCACATTCTTTAACCCAAACAGTGTCGTTTGGGATCCTCTATTCAGAAGATCCTCAGAAGCAAAGAGGATCGTGCCGGGATGAGCTGAGGGGGGGGCCTGTGAGTTTAGGCGGGAAGCGGGTCTGGGGCACGGGGCTTGGGCGGTGTCTCCCAAATCTTTCCGTCCACGCTGCGGGAGGGTCTTCGCGGATACCAGTTTGCCAATTGTATGCGGTAGCTACGAATTGTATGCGAAACGTGCTCCAGGCATCGTTCCGATTGTTTGACCCGTAGGTGCCTCAGGACCATCCGAAACTCCCGACGACGTTCCGGCAGGAGCCCAGCAAAGCGCCAGTGTTCACCTTCTATGTCTACCGCGCAGCCACCGAGGTGTTGAGGGCTGTGGACGGCTTTGGGCTCGGGTTCAAGTTCTTATTTTGGTTTGCAGAGGGTTGAGGGCTCAAAGTCTAGGTGTATCTATGCAATTCTATGTGTGTAGACTGGAGGATGATGACTATGTCGAGAACATCAATGTCGGAGATCTGGCTGGCACCCTGTGGTATCTTCACAACGAGGCAACTCTGTCAGGCTTTCGGCTCTTCGATTCCGTTCTTCAAGACTTCAGGTCCCACATGTCATCTAAGCTAGGGCTTGCAGTGCACGGCTCCTGTGGACACTGCCTTGGCTACCGTTGCAAGTAAGCGCACAACTGGCATGCATGAAGTTGCAGCTGATAAGTGGCGTGCTTGCAGGTCGTGTGGGTAAGGCCCCGCAAGTTTGGCATCTCGCGGATTCTTCGCTATAAGTATCTCGGTGGCAATCGCACAGCTTGACAGGCACCTTGCATCAGGGTACGTGGGTTGGGGTGGACAGGCCCATCCTGTCCGGATATGGATGGCTTTAGGCTTGCCAACGCTTGCAAGCAAGGCAAGAACAGCCTTGTCGCCGGAAGCACAAAACAAGAAAGCTTGTTTTGACACGCGCGTGTACAGTGAGGAAATCCCGTCCCCCAAAAACGAAGCACTCGGAGATCATGCCCCATGGAACCAACCGATTCAGAGTAACCATGCCATGCCGGTCTCCACAGCTGAGGATCTCCACTCGCGCTACACAGCCCTTGTACGAGCTGGGAATGAATTTCGGCGTCCGCTACTCGTATGATGCAGCCCAGTGCACTGGACTTCGGCTCACAACGGGAAGATCGAATAGGGCAAATGTGATACACCTTGAGACCACGTGCTGAACAACCCGGGCTTGCTGACACTACTGCACACCGAAAGTCTTATAACAGAGATGCTCGTGAACCCCATTGTGTCTTTAGGGTATGAGAGAGCGAAATTGGACTCAGGACATGCACCTTTAGATACAGAAAGGTGAGTCTCATGCTAGTCACCCCAGGAAGGATCTGTGTTTCTCAGGCAGGTTTGGCAGAAAGGAGAAAGGTTTGCCTCCTGTTGTGGAGTTTTGCCGACTGCGGCAGGACCCTGGTCTTGCGACTTGAACTATGAGAAGTTTGGGCCTCTTGCCTCAAAACAAGGCAAGGTGCAAAGGCATTAGAAAAGGCCAGCAAATTAGCATGCAGCCTTCTTCTTTGCAAGTTCATTCCATGGACATGTGCGAGCTGCGCGAACGATTGTGATGGAGTTCTTTGGTTCTTCTGGGCTTGACTCAGGTACTTTGTTGGATGCAACAACCTGGGCATGTTCCCCTTTCCGCTGTACGACACGCACTATCCCAATGCGGGGGCGCAGGGTATGCATACGGTCAAGCCATGTGCTAGGCTCTGATCTCCAGCGTAATGCTGCTGGCTAAAAACACACTTCTCCCTCAGCTGGCGTTTACACTTCGGATAAGTCATCATGTAGCTTGGAGGCCACGTGGTATGCGCTGCCGGGGGAGTGCTCTTCCAAGGCCTATGAGGTGCTCGGCAGCATTCTGCAGAGATCTCCTTGGAGCATTAAAGCACATGACAGCCGTCGAAAACCAATCGAAAAGGGCCACTTAAAAGTGACGCCCGGAGGACAAGGATCCGAAGTGCAAGATGCAGCAACCTGGCGGTCGCTGCGAGGGCGAGCCTACCGGCCAAGGCCTGGAACCCCCCGGAGAGTCCGAGTTGTCCATGAAGGGTTTTGAAATGTTTTGAAGATCTCTCTGCACATGTTTGTTGGCATAGTTTCTGCGCTACTTTGGTTAGTTTGTGTTTGTATGAGTGTGCCTTCGCGGGCAAGCAGGAAACTGCACCTACAGCATCGAGATCATGGGTTCCGTGTCGATAGACGAGATCGAGGGAATCTCAAGCTACCACGACTTCATCCACACAGGACCTGACAACTCGGGAAGAGTCGGGAATAATGTTCGAAGCCATGAGGATCTGCGAGGTACAGGCTGTGCCCGACAGACGCGGGGTGCGGCTGGAGAGTTCAAGTTCAGATATAGTCTTTCTCGGTACACGAGCACCCGCGCAACCTAACCCACCGCAGATTTTGGTTCGTTTCAGGAAGCCAGGTCGAGTTCAACAAAACCTTGGACAAGGGCGTCGGCATGACTTTCTGGACACTTGCCATCAAGAGTTGTGAGGCAGCTTTGGTTCTGTGAGTTGTTGCTGTTGCATCAATGTCGCGCCGAGGGACCACATGAATGACACTGCCAAAAACGTAGAGCGCATTGAGAAGGTCCGTAAGGTCTTCGGACAGAAGTATCCCGACCAGCCCGCAGACGAGGACATGCAACCTCCCACGTGCGACTTTAATTTTGAGGTCTTCTATGGGACCTCGACCACCACCACCACCACCACAACCACCACCACCACCACCAGCACCACCACAGCGGCCGCGACAGCCACCACCGATGCCACCAGCACTACCAGCGCTGCTGCCAGCAGCATCACCAGCACTACTGCCAGCATGACCGCCGACACCAGCTCTGAAAGCACGGAGGCGACGGAGTCCACTGAGGCCGCCAGTTCCACCGAGGCCGTGACAGTTGCCCCAAGCACCAGTGCCACAACCACCGAAGAGACAACCGCAGCGAGCACTACTGAAACTGAAGCTGCTACTTCAGAGCCTGTTGCCAGTACCACAGAGACCATGACAACAAGCAACACTACCGTCAGCACGTCTATGACGACGACACCCAAGGGTTGCCAGGCCATGAGGAAGGAACCTAATGGCATTCATTTTCTCGTCATTTCTTGCGCCAGGATGCTGTTATGGGATCCCATTGCTACTCCTCGGTGCTTTGGGCCATGGAGCACGGTCTCAAGCTGCATCCAACTTGGTGAGCGACTTAAAGTGCGCACACACTTGCAGCATATTCCAGCTTTTTTTCCCGACTACAATGTGAAAGTTGTGCTGGGATGTTACAGTTGCTGTGAGGTATCCGGGCCTTACAGCCTCGTCAACCTTTGCAGAATTTCAGGCCAGTGCCTCTACCGACAACAGATTGTAACACAGTGACTCCCAGTTTCGTCACCAGCGAACGAGAGCTCAACCCACCGGCAGCTGGAAGCCAGGGGCAGTTGGACCTTGTGCGTGTTTGCACCATGTCTTTTGTAGGTGCCTCCGCACGCCTTGGGGTTTAGGGTTGAGGGTTTAGGCCACAAAGCAGGTTTCAGGCAATGTCCTGTGCCGTCCATCAACTGTCTGTCAATTCAGCATCGCCTGATTGAAACATAGTTTCACATCGGTGGCAGGAGCGAGTGCACCACGTCACGCCGGACGTGTGCCCAGTGCCCTGCACGGCGAAAGCAGGCTCGGTATTTTGAAGGAGCGAGGGATTCTGCCGCATGTCTTGGTTATGAGGGTGTTCGGGAGGGGGTGTCTTGGATAACTAGAGAAACTGGATGGTACGGGTGAGGACGCGGACGTATGGCCCTGAACTGCACGACGTACGCTATGTCTGTACACGGCCTCAAGGCTACCTCACCTGACTCGCCTTTCCACCATTTTCCACCCAAACAACATCCGAAAATGAGCAAGCCCATTATTATTGCACTGTCGCTGCGGCCTTGATCCATGCCCGTCGGCATGGTGAACTTACCGGTTTGCTCGGTGTCATCTCCTGCGCAGGGACCATGCTTCTCTGTTCCATGCACAACAGCATGCAAAGGGGGGGGAGTGTCCTGCGTGGCAAAGCCAGGCTGCCATGACCCTGTGGAGGGTGAGTCCTGCTTCTCCGCTGTGAAGTGGGATCGGGCCCCAGCATGATTTTCGAAAGAAGATCAGTCCTATGCACAATGGCTGCTACGAGTAGCATGAACCTCAGGCAATGAAGTCAGGCATCAAGAAGCATCCGCACTGGATCCTTGGCTGCGTGGCAGCTGCTCTGTCCAAAACTTTTATGGCAGAGAAGTGCACGTTGGCGAAAGAGTTCCCATTCCATGACAGGTACCCCGGTCTCAGCAAGGAGTCGTCTTTCAAGGACTTCCAGGTGAGGTCGACAGTTGCCGCGTCCATCCCGAAGCCTCAAGTGCCCTGGCAGGCCGCAGTTCACAAGAAGCTGCCGAAGAAGTGCATGATGCCTTGCTCTCCCTGATGATTTTGCTTCCCCTTCAGAGCCTTGGGTCTCTTCAGTACGACATTTTAACTTGTGCGCCCGGTCTCACTCCTCCACATATGGAGATATGTTCTGACAGAGACATCTTCCTGAAGGACTTGATCTCGCGGAGCATAGCTTAGTGCCGGGCGCCAGCAAAAAGATGATGCAGATGGCCTTTGTCTTGTCCCCTAGGAGGTAAGAGCGTAGGATGCTGAGCTGTGAGCCATCGGTTGTTTCATGATGTGATTTCGGTGATGTTTTTGGGGGCTTCCGTTAGCTACACGAGTGGACATGTAGGTTTTGGATAAGGCCTGTTGGGTTTTTTCTCTCTCTACAGGGTTAGGGTTTAGGGGATGCCATAGGCGGGCTCAGTCGGGAGGGAGGGTTTATGGAGGGACTTCAGGCCTGCCCGTCCTCCTGGGCCCCTCCCACACATTGCAGATCCGAGGCGCCTGACTTTTTTTCTTAAAAAACAGACTTTCCACCACCTTCGCGCAACAGCTTGCCAGAGGCATGTGGAGTCGCACTGAAATAGTAAGAACAGCGGTGCCTTTCTTCGGCTTCAGCTCTATCAGCTCTGCTGGAATGAGACCTTTCATCTTGAAGCCCGAGCCAGTCTAACTGCATCAGTCTGCATCAGTTCCTCTAAGCCCTAGCCTTGCAAATCAAGCCCAAAAATACTCCCAAGAGATTTCGCGGCTCCATGGCGTCCCTGTGGCCGGGCAACTATCTTCCCAGCGCCTGCAAGGGCTGCATCATCGCCGGGCCGTGCAGAAGGGTTGGCATTTTTGTGGCGCTTCTGGGGGGGGGCTTTGTTGAATACCCCCTTGACCCTTGAAAATGAAGGGCTGCGCTGCACGGAATCCATGCACCTTGACGGTGCATGGTTTCCAATTTCCAAGTCTGCAGCCGGATCTGTGTACATTGTCACGTATGTGCTTGTTGCGGCGATCGTTTGAGACCCGGCATGGCCATGTCATTGCCGTGTCAGTGGCAGCCGGGAAAGCAGCCTCAGGTCCATCGATCGCATCCTTCCATCGTTGGCATCTTCCCTGTGCCGGAGGTTTGGCAGCCTTGTGGGGTGATGCTGCCGAAAACATCCAGAACTGAATGTCCTGAAAGTGCTGACTTTGCTAGACCATCTCCGGTTGCTGGTTGGGGGAGCTGTCTCGGATCAGTGTTGGATATGTTGGATAGAGGCTATTTTCAGGAGGTGCTGTTGCCAGCGCTGCCAGGAGTCTTGCAGTGCTGACACTTTCCAGTGGGACCCGAAAAGCAAGGTGCAGGGTACTTGTGGGTGCAGCTTGCGGGTTTCGAGCCTCTAGAGATCCTTGCATAGATCGCACGCGCCCTTTCACTGATTCACGCAGTCCGCAGTCTGCTCTCGCCAAGTCCATATTGAAAGCATGTCGTATGGGTTGAATGATGTTGAATGGCATTTGAACGGGTTTGACTTTACTGACCGGGGAGGTCTTCACAGTGGTCAATGCAAGACGTTACCCGTGCTTCACGCGACTCAGTCAGCATTCTGGGAGCTCCCTTCCGCAAGCTTCACGTGTCACCCGGTAGCTAAGTGGTTGTCTGTAGGTACCTCACATTCTTGGGCATCCACGTCCACGACCGAAATGGCCGGCCCTTTGAACCTGGCCACTGGGAATGCACTTTCATTTCGAAGAGACGCGAATGGAAAGAACTCGAGCCCCTGGTACAGGGTGAAGGGCCGACAGGCACACTGTAACCCAGCAAGGGTTTAGATTCTGATTTTGCCCTTCTGATCTATGGGGGAGGGGAGCGGGGGGGGCCAAAGTGGGGTGCCTTTGTGGGCCATCGGCAGGCTTCACGAGGTCGGACGCTGGGGTGGAGGAGATGGCCCTGTTTGGGCCTCAGTGCAGTTGGGGTGTCCCAATCTCCGGCCAAAACCCAAAGACCAAAGCCCGTGCCCAGCGGAGTGAGTGCGCAAGCAAGCAAGAGGGTCCCAAATCTCTGTTTTGTTGGCAACTTTGTTGGTGATCTACAAATGCATCTTGCGAACTCTTTCACCTAGAACATTTGTCGTGGTGGCGGACCCCATGACCGCTATTCGCCTTGGAAAGATCGAGGCCGTCGCAATACGCGGTGCTGTGATGCTTGCTTGATTGCTGCGACTCTGTAGACGACATCATCAAAACAATATCAAAACATCTCTAGACCCGAGGCATCCCGAGGCTCAAACCTCAAGCTGCCAACTTGGGAGGCGGCTGCGCTCCCTTCCTCAGGCTTCTTTGCCATCGAGCTGGAGAAGCTCCAGGCCACAGAGCCTCAGGGCAAGCTTCTTGCGGCTGAATGACCCGAACTCCTCCTTCTGGAAAACAAATCAGCATGGTAGCACAAGGTAGCACATTTTCACATGTAGCACGCAGGCACCTTCGCTTCCGGCCTCCCTCCATGTCCACGAGGACCTGCTTGACCAGGATTTGGGGGAGTTTCAATTCTTCAAGGCATCAGGTGCAACAGTTGTTTGTGCAGGATCCAGAAGGCTATGGTTTCCCTCTCCCTGATGCCGCCGGACCGTACCTTTGTACCCAAGGCATCGGAGGACCCTTGCTCGAAGGTGGAATTCAAGAGATGGTGTTAGTATGTTCTAACTCTAGTACCAACCGACCCTACGAAGTTCAGCAGACTAGCCAAACCCGAGTTGGTGCGGCTTGCCGAAGAGTGCGCCATGAGGACACCTGACGCATTTTTTCCCTGCTTCTTTGGCGGCAGAAAGAGCAGAGAGGGTTTCGAATTGAGGGCTGGGGTCTCAAGTTGGCGTTCTCATTCATGTCTGGAAGCCGGTGCTGGCAGCAAGGAAAGCTACCACGCTATTGATCTTCGATGTTCCCCACGCACGCCTGTGCTCAGCATTGGGAATGGCACTGTCAAGGAAATCGCACAGACTCACAAGTACCTTGGATTATCTTGGCTAGGGGGGCCTTGGCCTTGAATAGCTGGCGCGGTATCTCAATTGACACCACCATGTGAAGCTGTTGAGGACCCTGTGTAGGGCCATCCTTGTCCCTAGCTTCGAGGTGTGGCGGAATCCATGCTGCAAATCTGGCAAAGTGGAATTCCGTTTCCGTGCCGGAGCTGCAGGGTGGAGATGGGCGGAGGGTGGAGTGGAGGGTGGAGTGAAAGGTTGGAGTGGAGGGTGGAGTTGATGCTGATGCCAGGCTCCTCAGCACCTGCAAGGATCGGTGGCGTTCGTAACATCGCTCGTGCTGGAATCTTCTGCTAGAGCTCGCGAAGCGGATAATGACTGTCACTTCATTACGAAACGAAAGCCGATGCTTCGATGCAAAGGTGATCTTGGAATCTGGCATCATCGTGGAGTACCTTCACACTCTTGCTGAAACAGCACGTGTGCAGGCTCTTTCCGTTTTTTCCCTCCGCAACACTTTTCTTGGGGTGTCGCAGTTCGGTGAAGGGCTCTTTTCCTCTCTTGGACAGGTTGGCGAGATGGTGAGGCGTGGGCAGGTTCTATGTGAGTCTGGCGATATTGGCTTCGCGCCGGAGCCGTCGCATGGCTTCAGCTTCGCCCCATGCTGTGATTGCTGTGTTTCTTGAGTTTAAGGGTGTTTAGGGCCTTCCTGATCCTTCCTGCGTTCAGTGCCATCAACTTCTTGTCGCTGCTTCAGGGAAGTATTTCAGGGGTCCAGCCGAGATCCGGAGCTGAGGCACCTCCACGTGGAGTTGCACAGCGCTGCGGATCCGGATGGATCTTCGTTGCCTCTACACTTTGGCCGGGAGCGCTTCTAAGCAGCAGCCATCAAGGAAAGTATTTTCTGAAGTTTGTGGGTTTTGAGGGCGCTGCCGCGCTGAGTCAGACAGCCAAGATTGCCATAGGATTTCTCCCCTGGGAGGCTTTGTCCCCGTAGCAGGCCGCTGGTACAACTCTGCTGGGGAGGCACACGGGTTCAACAAAGCGCAGGTTCATGTTGAGTTGCAATGAGGCCCAGGTGCCTGCATCTCTGCTGCCTTGAGCCGAAGGCAGAGGCACCACCCGATGCCGCCCCGATGCCGGTGCTGCGGCCGAGCGGAGGCTCGACTCCAGAGTGAATTGGTGCCCTTTCTGGACTTAGGCATGGATTCATTGTTGTGCTGAGACAGATTGCATGCCAGAGACCATAGTTGCATCAGCTGCCGGGTGAGGGTACGTGTAGGAGAGACCTCGCTTGCAGTGGGAGGCGAAGAGCCCAGGACAATGGCACGTGCGCTCTTTCAAGCACTCTTGTGGTTTGAGATGCCGTCTTACACCTAAAGATGTGTCGCCCTTCACATCTGCACATAGACTCTCTCAAACCCTGAAGCCAAGGCCTAGGAATGCCTAGGAATGCCTGGGGCCTCGGAATGCCGAGGAATGCCTAGGAACGCCTCGGAATTCCGGTGTGCTTGCTAGTTGGCCTTCCAATTTGCCAGGCGTGGTGTCGAAGTCACGCCGCCGCCTCCAACGCCTCGAGCGCTTGAGGCAGCGCGCCAGGAGCTGGGCGGGGTGCGAGTGATTGGATACGGGCGGAGCAAGGGTAGAGCTACGAGAACAAGAAGAACATGAATAAGCACTGGTATTGGGAAAGCTGCTTGTTTTCTGCCGTCATCACTGAAAGCTGCTCTTGGTGTTCTTTTCGCGCCGAAGGTCGCTCAAGACACGAGCCTGAACTGAACGAAGCTGATGTTCTAACATGGTATAGATCACGTGCGCACCCGTTCAAGTCGAATCGCAGCTGCGATGGTCACGATGATCTTCGGAAGGGTAGTTTGCAGGGCTTAATGCTGGCGGAGGACTGGCGGGGCGCGGGCTTCGCAGAGCGGTGTGTGGGGCCCAGCTCGGCATACGCCCTTTAAACAGACCGGGTGCGTGGTGAGGGAGTGTGATCTGCTGGAATCCTCAAGCATCTCGCAAAGACAGGGTTAAGGGTGTCGGTTGAGACACCGACTGCCATGGCAACTGGAGGCTCGAGGCTTTTTGCCTCACTCCAGGGGGGGCGCGCCTCGAATCTTGAAGTAAAGTCTTAAGACCTGATCCTCTGATGTGGCGCGATCTTCTTGGCCGAGGCTGTCCCAAGAACTGGCGAGTAGCAGAAAATGGCACTTGCGCAGGGCTTCTGGCTGTACGTTCCTCAGACTCTTCAAATTCCAGACATGGCTTCACATAGCGCCCTTCTTCAGACCATGAGCCGAAAGGACTTGCAATAAACTTGCGTAGGATCACCTGCGTGCTCTGCATACTCGATGATTGTCACCCTTGATAGCATCACGGCAGCTGCGGACGTCTCAAGCTTGCGTGGCGCATGAACATCCATGCGGCCCACCGGCCCCATGCAGAGTTTTCGCACTCGAGCATGTTTCACGCACAGTGCTGGCAGAACGGCCAGCAGCACCCGATGGTATTGAACATTACCAGTTGCGCATTTTTCCAGAATCCAGCCTTTTTCTTGCCGTGAGCGGCATGGTTATCGTCCGGAGCTCGGCAATTTCTTGGTGGATTGCCCGAGATTCAATGTTGCGCACCAAACATGTACAGGACGGCATGCCTGAGCACAAGCAAGACCAGACAGCATGCCCTTGCACTCGTCACTGCTGAAAAACCTTCTTCAGCCATCATAAAAACTATGCCGGCGTAGACCCCAAACAGTGAGGAGAGCCAGAAAAGGCCAAAGAAGGCCAGAAGAGCACCGACACTCCCGGGGACAAAAAGTACAAAAGTTCGTGGGGGGTCGAATTCCCTTGGGGGTCAAAAAGACGCCAACCACTGGGGGATTCGCTTTGCACGCGTGTGGAACTTGGGGGCCAAAAGACCCAGCTGATGCTCATGATGCTCAACCCCAAAATCGCTACCCCGTAATACTAACCCCCGGCACCCAGCCGCAGGGTTGACCCTAAACCCTAAACCCCCCCTAAACCCTGTGTTTTTATTGATTCTGCCCCCAGGTGGTCTCACCGCGCGGACCGTTGCGGTCGGCAGAGGCCTGAAGAGGCCACGAGAGGCCGGAATTCGCGCAAAACCACAGCGGGAGCATCGAAACGCAACGGAATTCGCGCGAAACCAGAGCGGAAACCAAGGCCCCGTCCCACCGCGCGCGCCGTTGCGGTCGGCAACCTAAGTAGCCCCCCCAGAAGAGGCCTGAAGAGGCCACGAGAGGCCGGAATTCGCGCAAAACCACAGCGGGAGCATCGAAGTGCAACGGAATTTGCGCGAAACCACAGCGGCAGCATCGAAACGCAAGAATTCGCGCGAAGCCACAGCGGGAGCATCGAAACCAAGGCCCCGTCCCACCGCCGCGCGCGCCGTTGCGGTCAGCAACCAATTCCTTTACTCTGAACGTAAGAACCCCATCGTGCAAGCACTGTTTGGGGAAAAAACACAAAGTTTGTTGCAAATGTGCCAAGCCTGAACTCAGGGCCCTGGCTTTCACTCATTTTTGAGGCAGGTGAGTGAGCGATGAGGAACGGCTTTGTGGATCCGAGCCTCTAAGTCAACCCCTTCTTGCGAGCGATGCCTCATGTCCGTGATGTGATTTTGCTCTTGCAGGGACAATGCAAGCCTACGTGCGCAACATGCGCTTCAACAAGTGCAGGCATTCCGTACCAACACCTCACTCAAGATGTGAAACCCGGTTTTCGCGCGCGCACACACACACACACACTCACTGTCTACTCAAAGTGGCCAATTGAAGTTGCCTGAATACAGGGGCGTGCGCATGCGTTCGTGCATGGGTGGGAGGGTTGGTGGGTGGGTGGGTGGGTGTGTGTGTGTGAGAGAGAGTACGGCAGACGGCAGATCGCTTGCATCCACACCAAGCGGCACTATGCAGCATACACAAGCACCGCCGGCACACAAACTGCGCAGCTCAGTTCGCACAAGTCTCCACCCATGAGGTGACCGTGCAGTTCTGCGCGGAGGGCCAGCGATGGCAACGCGACTTCGAGGTGGACTCGGACGCGACGATTCGTGCGCTGAAGGACAGCTCTCAAATTTCGAGATTTGTGGAGATTTTGTGGAGAACGGCGTGGGTCGTCTGATGCATCCCGAGACCTCCCACCACTGTTCCCGTGTTTAAGTTCTTCTTGCAGGAGTCCATGCTTAATCCCCGCGGTGGCGAGGAGGACACCCAAGTCGAAGTGTTGAGCCTGGTACGGAGTTCTCCGCCGATGTAGCTGAATAACGTTAGGTTCGCACATGGCTAGACATACTTCAAGCGACTTTGACTGCATTCGCTCGTCGCTGCAAGTCGTGACAGTGGCTATCAGCGCTTGAAGTTTCCGCATGCGCATGTGCAAGTGGAGTGTTGAGTGCGGTCAGGACATCGACGCCTTTGAGCTGAGGTCACGGGTCGAGAAAAAGCATGCTTTTACATGTTTTTCCATGTTTTCAGGAAAGGTGCAGGAGCCGGAGGGCCTTCAGGTCCTGTGCAGCTTTCGTTGGGCACTGTTCTGCCAGGCTGCGTGGACGCCGGGTTCCAGACTTTGAGAAGATCTGCCAGGATCCCTTGGTTTTGCAATGCTGGGGCAGTGGCCCTTCAAGACAAATCAAGATCGTCTGAGAGGACTGTACTCTGGACTTCGAGTACCTAGGAGTGTCTGAAGGTACGCGGAAGGCCCCCGAGTGATGGCAAATTTGACAGAAGGGTTTAGGGTTTAGGGTTTGGATGCGTAGTTACAGTAATTTCATCGCTAACGCGAGGCCGCCTCGGGGGAAAGGCGGCATGCCTGTCCCGCAACAAGCGCAGGGGGGGTGGGGGTGGGGGGGCGTGGGGTGGGTTTTTGTTTTGGGGGTTGGGGGGGGGGAAGCGCTCACACTCTCGCTGCACCTGCCAGCTGCGTACAGGTTCGGTTTGAGGTGTAAAGTTGAAAGCTCGGGGGGGGCTCTTCGCGCGGTGTCAGGGGTGGGGGTGGGGCGGATGGGGTGGGGGGGGTGTAGGGCTTCGGGCTTCGTGCTTCGGGCTTAGGGCTTAGGGCTTAGGGCTTCGGGCTTCGGGCATAGGAGCTTAGGGCTTAGGGCTCAGGGCTCAGGGCTCAGGGCTTAGGGCTCAAGGCTAGGGAGGGCTTAGGGCTCAGGGCTGAGGGCTTAGAGCTTGGGGCTTTGGGCTTCGGGCTAGGGCTTGCTTAGCCCCCTTGCGTTTTTGGGCTTCGGGCCTCGGGCTTAGGGCTGAGCACTTAGGGCTTAGGGCTTAGGGCTTGAGGGTTTTGGGCTTAATTAGGGCTAAGGGCTGTTTGGAGCGTAGGACTTTAGACCTCAGAGCGTAGCCACACGGCTGGGCTTCTGGCTTCGGGCTTAGGGCTTCGGGCTTCGGGCTTAGGGCTTAGGGCTTGGGGCTTGGGGCTCAGGGGTTGGGCTTAGGGCAAGGCTTCGGGCGAAGAGGGGGGGGGGTTGCAAGTGACTCGGGCAGGCACGGCTAGATCGTCAAGATGAACCGAGATGGGATATGCTCCAGCTCCCGCAGCAGGAGAGCGTGCGGTTCCACCGTGGGATACAAGCACTTCCTTAGGTTCTCTGCTGTTCCTGAGATGCCACGGGTACCGTCTCTACAGTCACTGGCCATCGATCTGATCTGTGCTGGTGCCTCGAAATTCCTTGCAAAGAATGGGAGATATGATTTCCGGAAGCCAGGAGCCACCCGAACGCATCCGACCCCGCTCAGTACCAGCAACGAGGAAGAGCGACAGCTCTTCCGTGTGAGCCTGAGTCAATGTCAGCCGGATTCACAAGGTGACTTGGGCCACATACATGCAGAGGTCGTTTTATGTGGCCAGGGTTGCCACTGATCATGGTGCAGAGGTATGACTATAGACCTCTCTAGTGTCAGAGCTTGTCAGAGTGCCTGACTTCCTTCTTCAGCCAGGGGCTAGCTTGTTGGTGAGTGTTTGAGGTGCGTAGTGAACCTTCTGAAGAGGCCGCTCAGTGCAAAGGTTCTGCAGCCAGGTAGTCAACAACGGTGCTGTGCCGGGAAAACACGGTCGTGATAACGTGCCTTTGCCAGTCCTTCTTCCGAGCTACGCCGGCTCCTCGCCCGGCAGGAGCAGCTCGCAAGGTAAGGGAAGTTGCTTGCCAAGAGCTCGCGGAGCTGTTGCACTCTTTACGACACAGGGCCCAGCGGCTGCGGTGAAGCGCTGGGAAGTGGTGGGCGGCTCTGACAAGGGAGGCTCGTGGCCACGGCTGCAACATGCTTCCTGGATTTTTGGTGCCGCAGACAGACGCTTGTTTGGCGCTGCCTGCAGGCATCCTGGTACGAGAAGGGCAGTCGACCACCTCCAAGCAGCTTACAGACCGCTTGTCCACAGGCGCGAGAGATCTTTGATGCTGCTGTTAGGCAAATACGTCGTGCACAGCCTGTGTCCTGAAGACCAGCCTAAATCCTCTCCGAGAGTTGAAAGGTTGCGTTGAAGCCGGAGGTGTCGCAGGAAAACCTTCGTCTCCATAGGATGCCGTAGATTAGTTGCACCTCGTTTGCCATGTTCGGTCCCCAAGGTGCAGCTCAATAGAGGGCACAGGACAACACACGACAAGTCAACACAGCATCGCGGAGCTGCGTCTGCACTTGTTTGTGAACGGCCTGCTACAGTTTTGTCAGAGCAGGTGCTTTCATTGAAGAGCTCGACTTGCGAGGAGAGCGGCTCCAGTTCAAGAGGCATCGTGTCATCGATGTCCATGTCTGCAGATCTGGGTGTTCTTCAAGTGCTCACTACAATGAAGAAGAATGTCGTAAGGAGCCAACCTTTGCAAGTTCTTGGGTTCTGGTACATAAGGCCAATAAACCATGACTATTCTTGGGCCCTGAGCTTCAGTCGCTTTAGTCCCTTTGCTGCAGGCTGAGTGGGACTGGACCGGAGACAGGCCATCTGCATGTTTCTTTGGGAGGATGGCTCTTCAACCCGCCACCTCTGTGGTGTGGTTGTGGGCTGCTTTTGGGGCTTCAGGTTTTTGAGGTTTAAGGTTAGGGCTCTAGGGTTTTCCGGTTGTAGGGCTTAGGGCTGTAGGGTAGGGTTTCAGGATTTTAAGGGTTTGGGGTTTAAGGGTTCTAGTGTTTTGGGGTTCCAGGTTTTCAGGGCTGCTCGTTGCAGGGCTTAAGGTTTAGGCCTCTTCGTCGGTGCTTTGGGATGCTGGGGGCTTCCCGCCTTGCTCTCTTTTGTTTTTAGATTCATTGTTCCACTTTGGCAAGTTTATGTCTTGCTCTGAAGCATATTCAGTTGCGTCGAGGTTCGTGCTTTGGGATTTGGGGGACCCCATGTCTTGGGCCTGCTGAGGCCTCCTGAAGGCAAGCTTTCCCTTTCAAGATGGGGAGGGGTCTTGGAAGACTATTTGGCTTCTAAAATTGGAAAATGCCGCGGGGTCCCTGTGAGCTTCCAACAGCCTCTTACTCCAGAAGGTTCAAAGGGTCTGAATCTTCTCACCCTCAGCATGCAAACTTGGGGAACCACAGGACCGCTCGAACCCGCGACAAACGACAAACATTGTTAACGTACAGAAAACGAAGCCCGAAATCAAGACCATTTTGAATGCAAACTTTGCGTTTCAAGAGGGGTCAGAGTATTAGCCAACGGGGGTCCTTAGAGTTTTTTTCATTTTGTCTTTGAAATATAAAGCTGATGAGGGCCACGAACCCGAATGCGGACATGTGTGAGAGTGTGTGCGCGTACTCGGCGAACAAAAGAGGCGTGGTGCGCGACACGAGATCCGTAGTGAAGTGTCGTGTTCGTCTCTTCCCTTTTCACTCGTTGTGTTTTTCCTGTTTTTTCTATTTTTTTTCTCTCTCTCTTTCTCTCCCTCTTGTATCTCTTTATCTCTCTCTCTCTCTCTTACTATGTCTGTCTCACCCTCTCCCTCTGTCTCACATATCTCTCTCTCCCTTACTTCCCCCTCATCTCTCTCTCATCTTGATCTCACCTCTCATCTCTCTGGTCATTTCTCTCTCTCTCTCTCTCTCCCCCTCATGTCTCTCTCATTTCGCTCGCTCTCTCTCTCATCTCTCGCCTTCTTCTCCGTCTATGTCATCTCTCAAACTCCTCTCTCTCTCTCTCTCCTCTCTCTCCTCTCTCTCCTCTCTCTCCTCTCTCTCCTCTCTCTCGTCTCTCTCCTCTCTCTCGTCTCTCTCGTCTCTCTTTCATTTCTTTCTCTCATCCTTCAGGGGTTCAGTTAATGCTTATGGCTTCAGTCCCTGGAACTCGATGAGGGGGGGTGGGTCGAGCAGTGCCTTCGGCATTTTCCAATCCCCCCTCCCCGTGCCCTACACAAAAGAGCAACACAGAAGCTAATTCCCGCAAGTCCGTACACAACTGTGAGTTCCTTGTTGTTAAGCATTGCTTGCGCTTCTAGTGCCCACTTTTGTTGCCAGGTTGGGTTAGCCTGGAGCCGAGCAAGAGCTAGCTTTGAAAGATGAAGGGATGATGGAGGGATCTGTTCAGGGATACTTCAGGGCAATGTGCTTTTGTCATGTTTGATGGTTTTTGTTTTGGGTTTGGCTTTCAAAGCAGATGCACAGCCAGTACAGCACGAGCGAGGGCACCCATTGTGACAAGTCCCGGTTCCTAGTCGGTCGTGAAATTTAATCATGTTGGACGTTCTGGACCGAGGTCTGAGTGTCTCTGGCAAGGACTGGTGGAGAAGCAGCAGTTTTCCGATTCTGTTTCCGGTGGGTTGCAAAACCAGCAGGAGCTCGTGCGACCCAAGCAGATGTCTCCACAAGAGATGCTCACGACCCTGCCTGAGCCAATTCGCAAAACAATGCTGCCTCGGTGTATGCTGGAGTCCACGAGCCCTGACTAACCATGCTTGCAACCGTTTGCCCAAACAGAGCTCCTGAGGCTGGACAGCGCTCTTTCTTTGCAAGAAGAGCTGATGGAGGGCTTTGGGAAGTGGGCACCTCATCCCGGCCTTCTGGTGCAAAGTCTGCAAGAGCTGTGCCCATGATTCTGCCTAGGCCTGAATTCCAGCGGTCGCTGGCGCAGCTCGTTCGTGCGTAGCTTGACTGCCGCACACACCGCCGCTGTCCGCGAAGAAGCTTGGTTCTCTCTTTGGAAGAACCAAACCAAGGCACCCCACGAAAACGGGCAGCGAGTTCTTGAAGAAGCGTGCAAGCCTCAGAGCCTGGCAGAACAACGAGTGTACTCAGTACTCTCTCAGGCGTTCAAGGTCTGGGTCTGTGGAGCCCTGTAAACACAACTTTTTATGGGGCATGTCGGTGAGGCACAGAGCTTTTCCTCTCCGTGCAGAGCGTGGTTCTCCCAAGGCCAGCATCGTAGTAGCGAGGCAGTAGTCTGGTTTCGGCAGGGCTCCATCAATACCCGGTGAGACATGTGACGTGGAGGTACGGCTTCGAGGGCTCGCCAAAGGCTTGGGGAGAGCATCAGTGCACTGCATTCTGCGTGGAGTTGACCCAGCATCCTTCATCATGACAGGGCGTGGTTCAAATGATGGCGGCCTATGCACCCCATGGCCGTGCCCGCGGTGTGATGCATGCAACAGTACTAGCTTTCCGGATCCACCAGTTGCAGGGCCTTTCTGCTGCTTGTGGTAGTGCTCCTCCGGGCGGGGGTTTTGAGTCTAAGGTCACTGCCCAGAAGTGGGCTGGAACAACGATCAGCTGAATAAACTGCTGCAGATGTGAAGCGAAAACCGTTCGTTCTGGAATCGCTTTGTGATTTGGCATTGTCCACAGCTATGTGTGAACCAAGATACAATCTCACAGCTGCACATTCCATATCTGAAATCGAGATACCACCATCAGCACAGCAAAGGCAGAGCTACATTCAACTGATGTATCATGACTTGACTGTCAAGGGCTGCTGCACTGCCGCTTCCTCGCCATATTTTGCCATCTCCAGTTGGCACAGTTCGTCACTGATTCTCATGATTGGTGTTATTGTTCGAAATATGCTTGAGAGACACACATAGCACAACAGGTTGTTGTTGCCTCCCCCTGGCAGACCAAGGGCTCTCTTGCGGATCAACGCTTGTCGCCTTGAGGCACAAATAAGGCTTAGGTTCGAGGAATTTTGAGGGCCTTGGTAGGTGTTCGCACCGCCAAGCCTGGCGAGAGTGGCCATGGCCTTGCTCCGCGTATCTTCACAACTCGTGATCTTCGTGGCTTGTGCCTTGCGCAGCTTTGGGCTTGTAGAAGTCCACTGCGTGGGCAATCCGTGTTTTACTGCCTGAGTTCCAAGGGTGGCTTGCCACTCATCGCGGGGCTGCATGTCGTTTCAAGCCATCGGCGAGGCGTGGCAGCAGTTTTCACGTCAGCCTGTGACCTTAGACCGCATGTGATGCAGTTACGCTAAGGATGCCAACACTCCCTGCTACAAACGACAGCCTGGCGGAGCCACTACCCGATGATGCTTGCCTGATCTTGCCTGCCCACAGAAACCCTACATACAACTATTCTCAATGGGTCGTCGTTCAGATCCCAGATGCACGCATACACTCATGCACGCATGACCTCACTCGCGGGCACTCGTAGAGATGCATCAGAGCCTTTGGACTCTGATCCCTTCCTTATTCTTAGACTCATGAGGCAGCATTTGTATTGGATGATGGTGATGGTGTTGACCTCAAGCAGGCTATGGGTGTGACAGCGTGCGCATGCTGCACCGGATCCCTTGATTTGCGGTGACTGCAACATGTTCAAGTTGAAGCCAGGAGTCAGCACGACTGGATGTCATTGATCACCTTGTTCTGCGATGGGTCAGGCCGGTGAAAGCATCAGGATAGTAACCGTGCATCTGTATGAATTGGAAAATGGATGGTGTTTTGTTGAGTTGTTCTAGAGATTGACGAAGCGAGGTGGATGGATAGCATGTCTCAGACAAAGCCGCCTGGCTGGTTTTCGTAGTGGTTGCGCTCAATCTGTGCCATCTCTTGCTTCGAAAGGTGGAAGGTTTTGACGGAGAGTTTCTTGCAGCCCGGGCATGGTCTTGGCATGCTTTGTTTGGCTGATTTGCAGACAAGGCTCGGCCAAATGGCAGTTCTGTTGGCAGCCTTCATTCTGCCAGTGGTGTTCGCGATGCTGCCAGTACTGCTCATGTACATGTTTCTGGAGAACCTGATTTGCAGAAGAGGGCTGCGAAAGTCAACTTTTCCTGAGAACGACAAGCCCTGGTTCCAGCATACTTGTAGCAGAATTGCAGCACACTGGGCATCAGTGACAATCCTTGAGCATCATTGAGCATCATTGATCATTGATCCTAAGGAAAGGAATGTTGATGGATGAAGCTCGTGGGCCTCGTCGACGTGCATCAGGCCTCGGAGCTCTTCGAAGCTGTTTAAAGCCATTTGCCTCTTTGTGCTCACTTTGAGGACATCGAAACAGGCATGTCACCTACAGCGTCACTGAAGAGGCAGTCGTTTCATCATGCAGCTGCAACGCAACCCGCAGTCAAGTGCAATAGCTTCTGGGCTTCGGTTGTCTCGGTCAGGGCGTTCATCCGATTCTTGTGTTCGCCACGTACGCCCGCAGCTCATGGGCGCGGACTTGACTGGCTTGTGAGATTCGAGAGGCTTCTCAGAGTCTGATGTCGCGATTCGACGATGAAAACAGCGATAGCCAGTTTTTCGTTGCACCAGAACCCAGGTCGCCGACTTCGCCACGCCAAGCACAGGAGCGTTCAGGATCCGCCTGTTGCACTTGACTGCTGGGCATGCGAGGGTGGGCAGCGCAGTTCGCTCAAGCATTCCTGCAATTTCTGTGCCCAGAAGCTGACCGATTCATTTAGATTTTGCTACTGTCCCATGGCTTGCATGTGTACATACAGTAGACAGCATGGCATGGCATGTAGTGGTACTGTATTGTTGAAACAGTCGACCATTTTTAACACCAATCTGTTCAGAGCAGAGTATATTGAGAACAAAGCTCCCGCAACTCAACATTGAGAGCCTTGTCAACGAAAGCTAACCGCCTAAAGAGCAGCCATTGAGAGCTTTGTCGCTGAAAGGCTGTTTCGCAAAGAAATGTACTTAGCCAATGCATCTCAAGTCCCCCACATTACTCCCTCCACTAGATGCCCTTCTTCCTGACACGAACAACATAATTGCATTGCAAGGTTGCAAACATTTCTGCATTGATACTTCTCCCTACAAACACAGATGCTAATTTTGATGGTACTGTAGGAGTGGCTATGCTTGGTTCCATGCGCTCAACCTCGTGCCTGCACGTTGCCAAACAATCTGAGGGCAAAGTATCAGACCCTGACACCACTTTGGAGGGAGCTGCCGGAGTTGCTGCACGACGCATCCATTGCGCAGCCTCCGCTACCTCAGGCGGGTCCTCTAATTATTGACAGATATGGTTTTGGGTCTGCTCCAGACTTGGCCAAGATGGGATGATGATGCAAAGGAGTTAGACGTGTAGCCAAAGTCAACATATCAGGATTCAGACACGCGCTGCTGTCTTTTTGAAGCCCCGGAGTTAGCTTAGCAGCTTCTGCACCAGAATCCATTGCCAAGACTTAGCTGGAGGCTAGCGCGGCTGCATGAACACTCCCTGGTTCCTGAGAAGAGCCCTCGCACTTCCTGCTGTGAGCCGTGCCTCTCCAGAAAAGGCGGCGAACCATCCTGGCCTGATAGGGTCACACAATCTTTAGCTGCTTTAGCGGTAACCTGGCAACCTTGTCTTGGGTTGAGGATGTACTCCCGTGGGATGTGATGTTGCTGCCTGCTCTGGGAGATCTCCGACAGAGCAACCTGCGAGTTTGTTTGGAGGACACCATCTTAAAACATTGCGCATCCATAACATATCATGGCTTTGTTGTTTGACTCGCTGTCTGTGCCCTTTGTCTGGTCAACAGTGTGACAGGGCGAGTTGACTCAAGCAGTGGCCAACGTCGCTGAATTCGAGACGAAATGATGCTCGCGCCGAGGAAAAAGATCTGCCAGCAATAGCGCCAGATTAACAGCTTTCTGGTTGAAGGAGAAGATTCTGGAGGATCCTGTTCCGTACAGATCCCTGGAAGCTGCATTGTCTTTAAGGGTGAGCACTTACACACGCACATTCCCTATTGCCCATTGGGAGCTGTATCAACTTCGAGGGTCGGCTCAAAGGCTGCGTTATCCGTTGCCGCGCTTGTTTTTTTTTTATGAATGTCCCTCTGCCTATTGCTCTGAGTCACTGAGTGCATGCCGCGCTTTGCTTCCGCTGGGTGCTGGCAGGAGAGGGAGGTGCTTTCAGAGAGTGCTTCTTTGGTCTCTTCAAAACAGACCTTGGACACCTTCGCGCTTCGCTCTGTTGTATATCAGTGTTGCTGGATCTACGTTGTGCAGAAATGTAGCACCCAAACCGCTAAGACATTCCCGACATGCACCCGCACCCTGAACCAAAGTCCGACCGTTTCCGGCGTCCTTTCATCCGAAACCATGTTCAGTGGCTTGAACGGATACATAGCTCACAGACCTTGAGAGGTTTGCCCGCACATATACATGTGAAGCACTCGCGTATCCTGTGCCAGAGCGTTTTTGCAAGCGCTGGACCGTTGGTCTATTGGTGTATAATGGTGTGCTTTCTGTTTGAGAAGTGCGCTATGCCCATTGCGGCCCATTACGCATGGCCCTTCATGCATGTGTCCTACGCATAAGAGATTGATAAGACCTGTCGAGATATGGGGACAACTAGCTCATTGTCAAAGTGTCGACCACCGGCGGAGGGCAGTGGAAATCGCATCACGTGGAGCGAGGCCGAAGCAGTGCGAAAGTATGCGAAAGTTGATCTTGATCAGTCAACGCATTGCAAATCCTGTGCATGCTATGACTGCTATGATATGGTATGATATTACAGATCACAGCTGCTCCCGATTTGTCAAGATTTCGGGCAGCGTGGTCGTCCTTCAGAAGTGTCTGCACTCGCTCTCGACTGTGTCACGTTCTCCTTGTTCTCTTGTATACTTGTCGGTAGACTATCATGTCGGCAAGGGGTGTCAGATGCGTGTGAGCAGAAAAAATCCAAGGTGTGAAGTCCATGCCGCCAACCTGAACTGAATGACCCAGGGGCAGAATATGCCAGAGCATGCCCCGACGGCTGGAAAAGTGTTTGATGCAAAGAAAGCCCTGGTCTGCAATGCGCTTATGCACGGAGTGGGTCGGTCTTGACCTCCACAAGCATGTTTCGTGCCAGTAGTACCAGATCTTGCTGTGCAAAATTCCAAAGTGGTCTTTTCCACGTTGATGCTGACTTAGGAGCTGCCTTTGCCCGCTGCGTCAAGCGATCGGCCCGCTTGAGTACTTATCTCAATCTACGAGACCCTCAAGGCAAGAACAAGGGTAAACAAGCAAATGTCTCTACTCAGTCACAGCCGGCCCGGAAAGCCTGTCCTCAGGCCCTTAGGACAGTTCACAAGCTCACTGTCCCTGAGCCCAGACTAGGCACGCCAACAAGACCCTGTACACCCCAAGCCTTGGCAACGCAAATGTGCCTAGGTTGACTCCACACAAGTGTGTTGCACTTCAAACTCTCAACTCACATGCAGAATGATTGCTTGGAGCCCTTGGTTTTAAACCTTTGTGCAAACCGAGTTGTCGCCACAATTGCCGTCACCTCGCGCAAGTGCAGAAACAACCCTGATTGCAGACCCTAAACTTTGACCAAGCCATAACTTCGAATAAATTCGGGGAATGCCCTCTACATCCCTGAACCCATAGCCTTCAACCCTTTGCCCTTCGCTTGGCCATGGGCTCCCTGCTTGCTTCGCTGGCTTTGGCCCCTTTGCCCCTGGTCCCGCTGGCGCGTGGCTGGCGATCGGAGTGCGACATCGAGGGTTTGGATGTGCAGGTGGGGGGAAATACGGGGGGACTCGCCTTCCGCTGGGCCCGCGTGCAGGGCTAGAATGGATGCATTGCACGAAGAGGATGTATGCCGAGCCCCTGCAGGTGCTCATTCATGGCATTGGAGAGCGGTCGGAGCCCGCCGCTCTCCACTTGTTCAGATCTTTTCCAGAAGCGATTCAACAGGGAGCCACTGCTGTAGCGAACTCTTTGCAAAGGCTTACCGAGACGTTGTGCGGTTGGTAGTAGCAGAGCTTGCGAACCGACCCTATGCTAAGCCCGAGTTGTGGCTGCTATCATGAGCTTGGCCTTGAGCCCTCGCCCAAGGACCGAAGTGTTTGCCGCGTTGCGTGGTTGGACCACCAGGACGGGATGGGGCACAATCATGGGCGGCACCAACATGAGAGAAGTCTTTCATGCCTTGGATGCAGAGTCAGGCAGGGCCACCCCTTCTTACCCAAGGCATACTCACAAAGCTGCCACTTTTTCTTGCTGGCACGCTTGCTTTCGAGCCCTGCGCGTAGGCCAGGTATGTTGCAAAGGCATCTGCGTAAGCACAGGTTGGCGTCTGCCTGTCACCGACCTAGGCCTATAGCCTCAGAGCACTTCGAAAGTCCAACACCAAACCTCTCCTTAGAATTCCCCATAATACCGCGGAGCAGTGCCTGAGGACCTGCAGCGCGTGAGTGCAGGGGATCTGCAAGGCCAGGAGCGGCTTTCTGATCTCAGGGAGCTACTCTGTAGGGGCCCTACTAGAGACACCCCCGCCCTTCTGCCACCTGTACTGTTTATCCGACACACCCCCCTCCATCCTCTGGGTTTCCAAGGCCTGAGCTTAGACACCCACATCTATGACACCAGACCCCCAAGCAATTGAGCCAGGAAGCTTGTCTTAAGAATGGACTTGCTGCTCCCTAAGTCGACTCGGGCTTGGGACTAGGATGCTGCAATGCTTGAGAAGTTTGGTCTGTATTGTGCCAAGGGCGTCAGTGAAAGTACTATCTTTCAGAGACATGCATGGATGATCTTGAAGGAGAGTAGTCACTGAAGACCAGCAAATCTGGGTTGGCTTTACCTCTTTCGGCGAGGCCTTCTGAAATATCTCTCTACCAAAAGAAGCCGATTTCAGGACAGGTCGATTACCTCTTCACAGACTCACGCTCCTACGTGCCCTTCCGTGGGCGTCATGGCTCGGCTGCCTGGCACAGATTCTTTCAGGTGTTCTCGCCGCAGTGTGGAGAGTGTGCAAGTGTGCAGTGTAGAGCAGTCGCATACGAGGGTGCCATGGGTCAGACCTAGGCTCAGTTCTTTCGAAAGTTGGCTAGGTTGCTAGGCAGCGCTAGGCTCAGACTGTGTTCGATGTGTGTCTAGCGCTTGGCTCCTTGATGACTCGCAGTGACGAGGTGCTGTACTTGGAGAATATCTCTGAGTTCCACGTGCCAGAAGATCTTGATCTCATCATGCAGGAAAAGACGCAGCTGCTCTCTGTGCTGATGCCACCGAGGGAGAGGCCTGAGCAATTGAACAAAGACTTGGGGGTGGGGGGGAGGATCATGTCAACACCTGAGATGTTTGGAAGCTCTCAGGTGGGAAAGCCCCCCCCCACCGCCCCCCCCCCCCACAGCCAATTTTTTTGCGCTCACCAACAACCAGACTTCCAGGGTCTCTCCCATGATGTGGTCCGTGAAGAGAACCTTCCCAACCACTTCTTTAGACCCCGTCACAAAACTTGGTCACATCCTATGCCGGGTACAAAGCACTGTTGAAGGCCAAGTCCCCTTTGCCCCTTTGTGTGCAGAGGTGGGACGAGGTGGCGGAGGAAATCTACCGCCAGGCCCCTTGGTTCATCTTCTGATCTCCTCATAGGAGTTTGAAGGTTGCACGTAGAGCTTTTGGCAGAGTCACACACACACACACACACCTTCCGGGTTGGTCGAGTCTGGCAACGAGAGTCGGAAAACGCGCTGCGTGATTATGTCAGAGAACACAGAGGCTTGGGTCGGAAAATGTTTCTGAGAGCTTAGTCGGAAAACTCGCACGTACGAGTGGGAAAGTCAAGATGGTTTTGAAGGCTTTAGGCTTTTAGGGTTGAGGGTTTTGGGTTTAGAGCTTCTAGGAATTAGGGCTTAGGGGTTGTAGGGGCTCAAGTCTTTAAAGCTCTAGGGGTTTGCAAGGTTCACTGATTTTCGGGAGTATGGTTCTGAGCATGTCGGGTCTCGGGTTTTTAGGGTATTTCACGGTTTTTGGCGTTCAGCTTCACAAGTCGGGGCTGTGCGTTCGGTTGAGGGTTTAGGGTTTGGAGCTTCTAGAGTGGAGTCTTTTTGGGTTTAGGGTTTGGCTGCCCCTCTTCCATGGAAGGCGACCGTTGTTATTCCGATAGGTAAAGTGGCATCTTTCAACCTTGCACTCCCTCCCGGCGTCGCTGTGAACCCGCCCAAAGCCTTCAACCTTTCAGGAGGTTTACGACATGAGACATGGGACAGCCAAAGTATTGGCCTTGAGGAGTTTGTTTGGGTTTTGGAGCCAGGGTTTTCAGCGTTTGGGGGTTTTTTGGGGATTCGGAGCGATGCTGCCATCAAAGTCCACGAGGGCATACAACTCGGTATGCCTTGCCTTGATTTATGCGAATTGTGTTAGGGCTTAGGCTTTTACGGTTTAGGACTTTTAGGGTTTAGGCTTTTCAGGCTTAGGACCTTGAGGGTTTGCGGTTTTTGGTTTAGGATTCTTGGGGTTTAGGGTCTTTTGTTTTTGGGTTTTCGGGTTTCGTGATTCTGGGATTGGTCGCTCTTGAATGGCCGCTTGCCCAACAGAAAACGCCAGGCACGCGGAGCTGCTGTTTGACAAAAGCACTTTGCAGAGCAAAGATGCCCAATACCGAAAGTGTAAGCCTAAACCCTGCAATCCTCAAAAAGCATCTTACTTCCGACGCCCACGCAGTTATTTACAGATTAGGGTTTCGGTCCGGCTTTCCAGCCATTTCGGACTCCGCCTTGGCATTTTCTGAGTCGCTGGACCGAACAAAGAAACGCCTGGGCGAACGAAATGATGAGAACGCGGCCGCGAACCAACTTGTGTAGCCAACGCTACCGTGGGCAAGTGCCTATGGAATTTTACAGCTGGGACGTGGCTCTTGATGCCAGTAGCTAGCAATCCCACTTCCATTAGCCTATAGTTCAACAAAGCCCCACAAGTCATGGTGGAACCTGCTGCGCTCTTCTACGCCACACGAAGCCCAACAGGCCATGGCCACGATACCGGACCATGTCTTCGTGGAGGATGGCAGCCTCCAGACCGAGGTGCCGACACGGAGACCAGGAAATCGCAACAGGGCGATGTAGCCAGGGTTGGGTTTGAACGCAAGATGTCGTGCGGGGAAGTCCCCCTGCCAGCTTGTTGAAGGCAGCAGCCTTCGAACGATATCGATTCTGCTGCTTATCCGGCAATTGGACACTGTGACACGCATGCTTGATACGGGCTTCTTCTCGTAGCAGCTAGTTCACAGTGAGGCTTCGTTTTCGGGCCTGCGTTCAGACATCGGCCCAGTCAGTCGACCATGGTATTAGAGTCGGAAGTTCAGGTATAATACCAGAAGAGGATAGCACTCGCAACGCTGTTTCTCCACTGTTTGTTCGAGACTGGGCTGCAAGTAGGACTGCGTCAATGCTGGAGGTCTGAGTCATGAGAGCCACCCATTGTGCTTTGCGTGCGTTTTCCTTTTCAGCGTGCAAGCTACCTTTCGGACCTGAGTACGAGACCTGACAAGAAGTTTTCACTTTCTGAGGTAGCTTAGCGCCCGGCACTTAGCCCGGCTTGTGCTGCTGCAAGCAATCCAAAGCATCAACGCCATTCACGCATGCGTCGTCGAGTGCCAACACATCCCAACACAGCTCTCCGCATAGTTTGAGGTACCACACCATTGCGGTCTTCAACGGTTTCGTGGAAGTGGGGCCGCGCTGCTGCACAGCCTGGTTTTCACCAGTTTCGAACTTTTAGCCCCGCCCGCCACCCCCCCCCCCCCCCGCGAAACAAAAACAAGTCTTCGAGTAAATTGCCTTGTTGGGCCTCCTCTCTTGTTTGCCATTTTATGGTTCTTCTTTGCAAATGAACTGCTCCATCTTGCACTGAAGTGCACTATTTTGCAACACATGGAAAGACCCTCGACAGATTCCAGAAGCATGTCTCCAGCAAACAAGGGGTTAGAGTTTAGGGTTTGGGGTTTAGGGTTTAGGGTTTAGGGGCTTCCGTCACGCCGTCGGAGCATATCCATTAGTGTGAAGGTATTGGTTGAGCTCACCTCCCCCGAGTCAAGCCGGAATTGAGCCTGCTGCTAGATAGTGAAGGAGCTCGCATCCAGCAACCGATAGCAGGTTGCTAGAATATGCTGGGGTAAGGCGGTGTGGCAGTTGGCGCAAGGCTGTCATTATAGTCTATAGGAATCATGGATGCTGTCAACACTGCATATTGCTGGCATGGCTGTGGACAAAAACATGCAACTCCTGAGGGTCAGTAGGCGGAAGCCCAGTCCCAATCGCGGGTCAGGAGCGACAGAGCAGCTAGATAGTTCCTTAAAGCAAGAGCTTAGCAACGCCCTGGCATCTGCCGGCCCACGAAGGGCAATGGTCTTCAACGCCATTGCGGACTACGATCCCGAACCCTTCAACATCATCGAGACGACGCCGGGTTTCACAGCAATGTGGTTCTTTTTGCGCCTTTTTGGTGAGAGCGTGGCTTTATTTGTCAGCGAAGTATGCTTCCCTTGCCTTGCATCGCCAGTGGCCCACCAGTTGCCATGTCAGGATTGAAACGTTGAACAGGCCACCGGGCTTGAGAAATTAGCGCTCATGTCGCCTGAAAGTGTGTCCTGTCAACATTCGTTGTAGTCCTGTCTGCTGCTTGTTCCAGCCACGGACACGGACGGTTTGACTTTTGTTCACCATGTTCAGTGGGCAGTGAAAAGCTGTGGTGTTTGATAGAGGAAGATATCGGCCTGTCTCAGGCATAACAAGCAACTGGGCGCGCTCTGGCACTATCAGCGCATCATCCAAGACCAGGCGTTTGGCGAGGGACGGGCTTCTTTCAGTTGAAAGATCCACTCAGCTGGAGCACATCCCAGGTGCAGTACAGCATCTTGGATGCAATTGCATCCAAATGTTCTTCAGTCCATGATGTCCATGCTTGCAGCTGAAGAGTTGCCTAGTTTAGGTCTTCTTTACTGGGTTCTGCTTGTTGTCTGCGAGCGAGGATACAACAGACCCTTCGAGGAGAAGCTGTATAGCCAAGCTTGTACAATGTGCAGGCTGCGAACATGTTCAGCTCTAGATGGTACTCTTCCGTCGTTGTCTTTGTATGATTTGACCATGACTCTGAGCATCTTCTGGTACTGCGCTTCCTATTCCCTCAACCCCCCCGGCCCCACTTCCCCAGCCCCTAAAGACCTCGTGACCGTTGCAGAACACTTGGGAGATCAGGCCTAGGATCCCTTTTCCGTAGGCCGCGAAGCTCTGTTGCCAGGTTGCTGGCAGATCTGCCCGGCAGCAAGCCTCCGCTGCTCAGGGAAATTAGAGTCAGAGTCTTCGATTTGTAGCCTGCACCTAGCTTCATCTTCTGGAGCTTTGTGTCGGGGGATGTTGTGCAAACCACCCGTTGCCATCTGTTGCCATCCGTCCACATCCTTTGCAACCGCCCTCCCCCCGCAACGAAGCCTACGGCCTAAATGTCTTAAACTCCAAAACTCACCTGTGCTCCGAACCACTTCAACCCCTAAACCCTAAACCTTGAAAGGTATCGAGCGCTTAAACATAAGACGGTCTCTGTGAAGCCGCCGAAGCGCGTCACCTCGCATCTGCATACTGCCGCCCAAATCCCACAAGTGTCCCGCAACAGGCTCGCAATTTATTTCAAGCAAGCACCGATGATGTCTTGCTCTAGCACAGGCTCGTGTTCGTTGGCATCTACTCTGCCCGCAAGAACTTCGAAAAGCGGCAAGCTGTCAGGGAGACGCCGCTGGAGTTTAGGGTTCAAGGATTACTAGTTCCTTGTCCGAATTCTACAAGCTCTTGGCGTGGGGATTCAAGACCTTCAACCCCCCAAGCCCCACAACTCCTGAAGCGGTGACAACTTCCTCCAACTCCTCCAAAATTTCGGGGCTTGGAGCCCGGCTCCAGGACACATGGGGCCGACTTCTGCGAGAACAGTTTGGCATCCGCTACCGCCTCCTTCCTGGAAGTGGTATGGGGTGCAGGAAACAGGGTGATTCTTGAATCAGAAGACTGAGGTGTGCGAATCAGAAAACATGGAATCCCAGATGAGGCCACGGAAGGTCCCGGTGGGAAAAACAGCTTCAAAAAACACGGAGGCGCGAATCAGGCCCGCAGTGAGAGAATAGTTTTCCAGCAATGCAATGACCACCGTGCTTTCTTTGAGACCTGTTTTTGCTCTGATTGAACGAATACAGTGGTATCTGTGCTTACTTCTTAAAATTGCTATCTTTGCTTCGGTCGTGCCGTCTTGACCCAAACTTTTTCCTTAATTCCTGCTGGGAGCGTCTGCTAGGATTCGCGTTTTTGGATTGGCGAAAGGGTGTGATATGGAGCTCTCGCGGGTCCAAAATGGAGGTTTTGGTGGCGACCGACCAATAAGCACCAAGCTTTGTGTGCCTGACTGCTTTCCCGGACTTTCCGGGAACTGATACGTAGCTTGTGCCTGAGTCCAGTTGCCGGAGTGCGTCAACTTGGGTTCTGTACTTACATTCCGAGGAGGGAACTATTGTTTCTGGGGGCTGGTGTGGAACATTTGCGGGGGCTGATTTGGAGCCTTTTGCTTTGCCTAAATCAAACTTTTTCTGTGTGCATCTGCTTGAACTTTCGAGCTAGTATTTCTCCGCAACTTCAAGCTTTTGGGTTTTCTGATTCAGTCCGAGTATTTTTGGATCGAGCCTGGGCCGTTTGTTGATTCAACTCGCCACGTATATTGATTCAGGCCCTCCGCAATCTGATTCAAGCTGTTGGTTGTGTTTTTTGGGTTGGCGGAAATTGATTCAGCCCTCAATGAGGGATGCTGAATGAAGGGCTGTGGGGTGGGAAAGTTTCTTGACAAGGCAACAAGGATTGAAAGGAGGTTGCAGAATCTGGACCTCTCCAGTTTGAAACCGAGCGAATTTCTGGAATGCTCACATCTTGTGAAATTCTGCATCGTAAGAGATTCACACCGAAGGAACTAGATCGAGACTCACATCCTGTGCCTCAAATCTTTGAAGCCGAGCACGCAATCAAGATAGTCAGCAGCAAACTTCCCAGATCCCATCAACAAACGCCCTAAGCTGAGTGGCCTCGCGACATTCTGGAACCCCCCCAAACAGCCCAACACCCCTCTATGAAGAGGCCCATGAGTTTGGAACTCGAGGCTTCTTCCTCGGCGAAGGCAGCGCTGGCGCCTCCACGGAGGACCCTCTGGGCCTACGGGGTAGGGCCTAGGGCCTAGGGCTACAGGAAGGCTGATGTAACGCGCATGCCGACTGCATGCCTGGGCTTTGGGTGGCTTAGATGCCGCAAGCCAGACTGCTGTATTGGCTGCGGTACCACATGGTACCACTACGTCACTAAGTGGCTGCCACCAGCCCGAAAGCTGCAAAGTGTTGCTGGTTTGCCATCAGTTCAACGGCTTGCCATTTGACGTTTGCCTTCCCTTGTCTACGGGGTCCTTTGAGCCAGGAGAGGCGGATGCGGCAAGAGCTCGACGATCACAACGACCTCGTCTTCCTGCCCGTCACGGAGGGCTATCGCATGAACTCCCGAAAGGCCAGGAGGGTCCAAAGGGAGGGGACAAGATCTGCCAGAAGGATTCATTCCAAGGGGTATGGCTTGGGCAGGGGCGCACGCAGCGATGATGCAGTTCTAACATGTTACGCAGATGGATCATGGTAAGTTGCTTATTCACAGTGTCTAGAGCCTATCCCCGGCATTAATCAAGGTCTGAATATTGCGCGTGATCTAGGAATTAGGCATATCAAGACGAAGAGCTGTTTTGCAACTTATGCGAGGGTTTGCTGTTCCTCGAGTGGATCGCGGAACGCGCCGAAGCAGAGTTTCTGCTCAAAACGGACGACGACGATGCCTGGCTGCGCTTTGAGCCTGAGGTCTCTACATCTGAGAACTTTGCCCAGAAGTCCTTGCCATGCTCTGAGGTCTATTTGCGCCCAGCGCCGCTCCTGAGGCAACTTGCCAACCGATCGAAGCACTCTAAACGTTGACCGTTGGACAGGCATTTGACAGGCCTTTGACAGGCCTCCCGAGACACTTCCCTTCTGTTTGCCGGTGTGCATTTGCGAGTCTTTTGCCCATGGTTTTAGATTCACTCGACATACTAGACTTGGAGGCCTGCAAAGGGACATCTGAGTCAGCAAGCCATCGGATATGGATCCTCTTGCGCAGGCAGCTGCGTAAGCGGATCCCAGCGCAGCAGCTCGCCAGAAGTTTGAATGCCGTGCATGTGAAGTCACCATGGGGGAGTTGAGACTGGCTCAGGGTTTAGCGCAGATCAGGGGAAGCATGGGAAGGGCCAAGGTATGCATGGGCAATTTTCGACTACATCAGTCCTGTACCCAGAGACGAAGATGATAACTTTTACAATGCGGAGGCTCGAGCTTTGGAGATGACCATTGCGTAGCCGCGTAGCCAAAAGCTGAGCCCAAAAGGGGACACAGAGAAGCTTGGGCCTTGGTCTCTCTGCTAGTTGGCGCCCCACTTAGGGCCCCACTTGCTCCCCGAAACCATCCCGAAACTTTCCAAACTCTCGACGTGTCGCAGCACTTAAGATCTTTCTGCGAACCTCTGGATGCCGGGTGCCAAACAGGAAGATTTTCCGTTCCCTGTCTTCCCGCCCTACCCGCGCGGCGTTGTGCGGGTACTCTCGATGGACGTTGTCCGCCTGCTGGCCAAAGCAAGCCAGGAGGCACGTGCGGGAAGCTTTCGGAGAAGTTCAAGGGCTTTTGTGAATGAGTGCGGCTTAAATCCCTTTGTGTGCTTCGAAAGCCTGAGGCGGGTCCTCGTAAAAACAACCCACGTTGCCAAGTTGCAATCCCTGCTGGTCAGGGCCGACTGCGAATGATCTACGGCCGCTGTGTCGCATACAGAGCTTGTGCTTCCAAGTATGTCCAGCTTGCCTGCTCATCGAACAAGCTCTCCAGCTTCCAGCTCAACGTGCCGAGAGTCTGATCTCATTTTTTCACTTTTCTTGCCTTTTGGCTCTTGAACTTTCACATCCCTCTGACTCCGCTGTCCCAGCGTGCGGCTCTCGTCAAGGTGACGACCCGTGCATCGGGGTCCACCTGCGCCAGCTCCTCTTCGATGCGAACGAGCCGCTGCCATCGCTGACGCTGGACCCCATGGCACGGCAACCTAAACCCCAAAAACCCCCAAAACCCCCCAAAAACCCCAACACCCCTAAACCCCTAAACCCCGAAACCCGAAAACCCCTAAACCCCTAAACCCTAAACTCCTAAACCCCTAAACCCCTAAACCCCTGAACCCCCAAACCCCATGGGTCCATGGCTTGAGGATGGGCCTCTCGAAGCCCGAAGGTGCCGAGGGATCCTTTCATCCACTCTGGCAAATACAGCTTGATCGGACGTCGGAATCGCGAACTTGCACGATAGGGGCCAAAAAACACATGAAACATAAGGATCTTACTATTGGGGTATAGGGCCCCCATAAGGGGGAAGTCTGGTAAACCGTGTTTGTAGCATCCTTATGTTTATGTGGTTTTTTGGCCCCCTATTCTGCGAGACCCCCTTCCAAAAACCAGTGTTGTGATCCTCGGTCAGCCGTTCCAGGACGATTTCGACAACAGGGTCTTTGCGATGGAGCCCAGCACCGGACTCATTGGATAGTGTGGCATTGCTTTTTTGTCTTCTCGCTCTCCCCAAATTAGTGCAGTATGTCCTGTTAGGTACAATTTCCTGTTGGCGCACCAAAGTGGCAAGAAGGACCGGGTATCATGTTCAGCTGAGGTTGTCACCACAACTTGTGGTCAAAGATGACAAACCGGACGTGGGCGATTCACCACGTGTCCCTGGGCTTGCAGCACTGACGGTAGTTCATTCATGCTTAACCCGCGTCGTACGTGTATCATTGCTGCTCTCCATTCGCTCCTACGAAACGAAGTGGTGCCTAGAGAACAAAGGAAGCCGGAACAGATCTTGTGTATGTGGTCTGCGGATTTGGCTGCTGGCTACTACGAGGACAGTGAAGCAGGTGCCCGTGCTACGCTAAGACCCTGGCGCCGGTTAGGGCAACAGCTTTGTTCAGGCGGTTTTAGGGTATTTGGGGTAGCATATGGCAGGAGGGTGATCGACATTACGGCATTAAGCGCCCTTGGTCTGAGCTTGAAAGGCTTTTCGGATTTGGATCGTCTGGATCCCGACACTCAAGTTCCAGCTCTTGCTGACAACCGTAGACGCCGTAGGATTCGATCCGACTGCCTTTGCTTCAGACGAATCAAAACTTGAGACATCTGAGGCTTTGTCATTAAGGTGGCTTTTTGACTTAAATCAGGGCCTGCTAAATTTGGTTCGTGCTGCAGTATCGCTGGCTGGGTTGAAGATTCTGCGATTCTGCGGTCGGTTGGATCAGGAGGCGGCAGCTCGCAACAAGGAACTTCGGTTGGAGCTTTCAAGGGCACCGCAGTTCCGAAATCAGGGTCAGCATGCGCATGCACGCACTGTCTTGCTTCGTTGTTGTGTTTTCTCGTGTCTCGCATGGGGGGCCTGAATCGGTGCAGGTCTGCGCATTGACGAGGATCGTGAGCTGAACGAGTTCCCGGATCTTTGCAGCTGTGCCACAGAGCTTCCTCTGAAGAAGCTGAGATAAGTCAAGGTCTTGGGGCTTGACGGCTTGAGGCCGAAGAACGATGTGTACCTTCCGAGGGCTCCTCGCAGCATAGAGGGCATAGTGTGGAAAGATGAAGAAAGTGTTCTCGAGTAAGACTTCCGAGGATGAGTCTTTCTTCGAGCGCAGTGACCTAGACAAGCTGCAAGAGGAGACGCAACGGGTGCTCGACGACGACGAGGACCATTGAGAGACGTTTTTGAGGGGACCTCTCCAACCTATTTCACGAGGATTTGAGGTTGTATCATCCTTGTGAGCGGCAGTGCGAGCTAGCTTCAAAATGTGCAAGCCCTTCGTTTGCATTTACCTCTCCTGCACCGCGGGTCGCGATCAGCTGCAAGGAGTGACAGCACGCACCGACTCTGCGAGCTCAGGGCGCAAAACAACTCAGAGGGGTCATCTTGTGGATTCGCTCGAAGTGAGATGGGTCGTTCAAACATAGCTTCCCTTATTTGGGGGAACTACGTAGTAAGGAGCCCAATTGCACCTTCTCTTCTCTCAACGTAGCCAAAGCAGCACTCTTGTTTTCTGATTTTTGTGGGGATCAATTGGGCAGGTGCATAAGCCTGCAGTGAAAAGGCTCAGAGCAAAGACGGAACGGACAACTGAACTTAAATAACTTTTAAGTGAATTGTCGGCCGGATGGACGAACAGAAGGATGGATTCGGTTCGATCTTCAGGCTGCAATATGCTGCAATCCTGAAACAAAATGTTCAGGGCTTTCGGGCTTCGATGCTTGATGCGTGGGGAGAGGGCCCCATTCTGTACAGGGTCCGCACAGCAGTGCTCGAAGTGAGAAAGCTAAAGACAACCATGCGACTGTTATGGTGTGACTCTGAGATACAGGGCTTCACAACAAGTTGGTCGGTGCTAATTTTTGAAACCCAAGCTACGGAGGCTCAAAGCCTTCACGGCTCTCTGTAGCGCGTTTATTGTTGCAGGCACCATACCAGACATGTGCAACAGGTTCAGGTGGCTTGTCGCACGACGCCCCTAGCAAGCTCAAGAAAAGTCCTGACTGATGACTTATTACAGAGAGATCCTAGAGGCCCAACAGCCCAAGCATCACTGAAGCTCTCCAAGTCCGGTCCCTGCGCTTTCAGCCATGTCGAAGGCAAATCTCCTTGAGATTTTCCGAAGTCTGTCCAATCTTGCTTGATGGTCAGGAGTTTGGTGCTGACAGTGCGGCACGGTGTTTGTTCATTCATGTGCATGCTCGTTGCAAACCATGCCGAAGTATGGAAGCTTTTGAGTGTGCCACAACGTGCTCCTAAATCTGTCGACGTCCTTGCATGAAGTCCGTTGCATGCACGGGATGCGCAGCCAGTGGCGCAACAACCGTAGTGGCAAGAAGAGTCAATGCAGGCAGTCATATGTCGCAGGTGTGGGAGTCCGCGAACAAGCCCAAGGGCGCTCGCAACCTCGATGATGAGATCAGGCCATGAGGGCGCATCTGGGGTTGACTATCCACGCCAGTATGCTTGTAGTGGGGATGGCAAGGACACTTTAGTTGTAGGTCGACTCTTGCAGACTTGCTGAAGGGATGCGGCAATCCCATACATGACGAGGCTGATGGCTGGCAGCATGCTGACGTACAGCACGCTTATGTCAGCGAACGAGGGGACGGAGACGCAGGCCTGGGCATGAGATTAGGTTTTCATGCCGTTCGGTGCACAGAGACGAAATGCCGAACGCATTCCCGAAGTCATTGCAACTGTGGCAGAAGAATTGTTTTCATAAGGCCATGAAGATCGTGGCGAGACGCCAGCGCGAGAAGCTGATGGGCTGCCTGATGCTGCCCTTGGCCTTCGTGTACTTTGTTCTGTTGCTTGCTGGCAAATTCCGGGCAAATGTGCACAAATGACATCCTGAGTTGGCCCTGGGAGGTTTTGCACTTCCATCATGTTGCACGAGGACGGGCTCAGACTTTGAATGGGGTTCTCTGTTGCGGCAGCGACATGCCCCAGAAAGCCTTGGGTGTTTTAGGCGAAACAGTCACGCCGCCAAAGGAACCTGAGATTTGGCAGAAGTGTTGCCGCTAGGTTGTGCGGTGGTCGTTGAGCCAGGCAACCGAAGCCCAACCAATCCCAACTTACTTCACGCCCCATAATTTTGGTCGCTCTTTGGTAGGGGGAGTGCCCTATAAGTCACCTTTGCCGGTTATTCAGGATAGTTTTTGCAGTGCCAGGTCCTTTGTTCCAAGATCGCCAGTCCCTTTGAGCATCAAGCTTAAACCTCAATCTTAACCCGCGCTCCTTCCTTTCCAAGACCTTGAAACCAGCAAACCAGCTGAAGTGAAACCAAGAAATATCCTTTTAACAATATCATATGAAGAATGGTCTCAGTCAGTCTGGCCATGGGGTGGTCCAGGAGTATAACGGTAAAGTTTAGGGGCTTGTTTTGTGCCAGACTCTTGAAACCTTAAGGCTCTTGTGAGCCTTGCAATCCCCATTCAGGTGGGGGAGGGGGAAGGGACTGTTAGAAATGATCCGCATGACATGGCATTCCGACTGTTCGGGCAGGGGGGTCGGGGTGGGGGGTGAGGAAGGCAAGCTGAAACTCTAGCTGGCACCGTAGGCAAGGGGTTCCCCTGAAAGATCCTTGCAAGCCAGGAAAGATCCACTTCCGGGATTCCCACCCCGAAAGCTTCACAGGACATCTCAGACGTGTACATGATTGAGTCAGAGCTTCGTGGGCAGATGGACGACATCTTCGGTGAGGTGGAGGCTTCCGTTCAAGGGCATGCAGCTGCACAAGTAGAGCTGTGACTTAAGCGCAAGGCGCTTGCTGCTCAGGTTTTCTGCTGTCGCTTGTCAAGGTTACGTGCCATTGTAGCTATGGCACCAGCCTGTGATTGCTGCGCGTACCTTGGCAGGACATGGACTCTCTTTGGGTGCCTCGTCTGGCAAGCCCTCGCGCCGTCTGCACACATGGTTCTTGCCGGTGGAAGCAGTGTAGTCGTGGCTGGAGCAGGTTCTGCACAGGCTTCATCTCCCAGTTCTGAAAACCTTGAACCCTAAGCCCCAAACCCTGTTGCTCGTGCTCTACTGCGTCCTAAGGATGCCATCCAGGGACCTTTCTCCGAAATTTTCTTCAAGCAGACTGAACTACGACTTCAATTCAGTTTGCTGTTGTTGTTGCGTTGAAATACAGCTCGGCGCGGTCAGCTGGCATGGGAGTGCAGAGCCACAGTCCTGTTGCACGCTCGGCTCGGCATTTTCTGTTCTTTTGCTCACAGACTACTGTATGTGGGCTGCACTTGGCTGGTCCAAGGATATGTACGGTCGTCCGCTCTCGAAGAACACGACAAATGACAAGTGGGGTGACTGGGGCCGGGTGCTTCGCTACAACCAGATCCAAGGCCGATCCCGCGCGATCCTCGCATGCTGCAGCAATGTAGGATGTAGAGTCATATATGCATTGCGATGACAAATGTCGAGCGTCGACTGGTGTCTAGCTCCGCAAAGCTTCACGACTGCTGTGATGCATGTAAACGCCGGCGAGAAGCAATCAGCACTTCAAACGACGTCAGAATGGCGCAGACCCATGTCAGAGCCGTTCTCAAGCATCCCAAGCTCGTGAGCATGGCCCTTCCTTGCCATGATTAGCTAAGAGGTCTGTGCCTGCTCTGGTCTAGCACACAAGATAAGCGTCTTTTCAAGATTCTCGCCTGGAGGCGCTCTCCGATTTCAGCAGACCAGCGCCTCATCCTTTATGGATGCATTGAGGTCTTTTGGGTTTTGGACTGGGGCCAGGCTAAGAAGGCTTGAGGATAGTTCACTCTGCTCGGCCTCGTTGACGTTGCGCCCCTCTCCGAAACTAGGAGTTCTAAGGAGCTAGCTTCTGCATACCACATGGGATGGAGGCACCGCGTCAGGTCACAGGAGGCCAGGCGCACTTCCTGCGTGAGTTGTGTTTTTTTCTGGTGCTACGGACCTTTCAGATTCTCGTCGTGTGAAACCTCGGAAGAAGGAGTGAAAGGTCGACTGCTTTTGCCCTCGCACCTGGAACTCAGGAAACGTGTCCGCAACCTATGGCAAGGCTTTTCAGTGCAACAGCGAGATTTCCTGCAGCTCGGATGCAAAGTGATACAAAGGCATAGAGGCGGTTGCAGCACATGGGCAAATTGTAGTCGAAATCCAGTGTCATCCATGGACTTACCTTCTGGGGTTCGCGGCTTATGCGTTGATTGTCACTGTACCTAGTTGTTCATCTTTCTTCAGCGGCGCTCCTCGGGCATGTTTTCAAAAGTGAGATGGTCACAAAATGTCACAAACAAGTTTTCGAGGTTTCCTGTGCCGATCGAACCGCGGCTTCCAGCCGGCCTACCTGAACCAGTGCCTTGCGAGACTTCAATGAGACATCTGCAACAGTGATGCGGGGTTTTGCCGTGTGTATATGCAATCACGAGTTTGCTGAGGGGGGGGAAGGGGTCGGAAGGGGTCAGAATGGCTCCGACGGCTCTCAGGCAGGGCAGCAGTGGCTTCGTGGTGGACTGCCTGGGGCTCAGTCTTGGGCAGCGGGCCACAGCGCACGGACATCGGCCATCGAGCTAAGCACTAGGCGCTGCCAACGAAATCCAAGTAATCTGAGGGTTCCCGCCTCAACATGAGACTCACCCGCTATGAAGGTCAATTCAGGTGCTGAGTTTCTTTTCTGTATCCATGTAACACTAATGAAGTGAAGCTTTCTCCTGAGGCGGCAACTGGACATCAACTCGGAGGTCCCGACCTCCACTTCTTCTGATGAGGGTCAATATGGATGTATATTACTGGTAGGGGTTTTAACTTGCATCGCTCGGTGTAAATACATATCGATCGGCGTCCCCACTGGGGTCTTGCAATTCCGCACAGGACCCGGCACTGCTGTCCAGTTTTCAGCTTATGCAGCGTCCACAATGGCGTCTGCCATGCAAACCGCCCCATGCCCATGGTCGGAGGAAGCGCCTGCGTCAAATCTCAGCGCCTGCGTTGAGGTTATGCATTTTGGAATAAGACCTGGCACTGATCCAAGCTGCCACCACGGCTTCAAGTTCGTTTAAGGCAGTTGGCAAGACGTTTCCGCTCTAGCTGGTCTAATACACTTTTTCTATATCAAAACCGGTCTCTGTCGCAGGGTTTGGTCCGCCAGACACATGTGCGGGTCTCAGGTGTCTAAGGCCATCAGAGGCTTCGAAGATCAACGTTCCGTATGTTGATAAACATCGAGCGTCTCCTTCGGGATTTGCTAGCAAAATGTATGCCGGATTGATGTAAAAATGGCTCGAAACATTGGCGTCCGCGAGGTTTGGTGGATTTTGCTGTCTCAGTGGCTGACAGCCGAAAACAGCGTTCACATTGCGGTTTCGTATCTTGTGATGTGTATTCTCTCGAGTGACGGGTGATTCTCTGCGTGAGCGTCCACATTGGGGTGATGTGTTTTTTCACGGCCTGATGTGTGAACTTTAACGCCCCCCCCAGCGGGTATCATTTCAGTATATTAGCGCAAACTAGGATATGCTTGGATGCTTCTGGCATCCCTAAAGCCACCGAGCCACCGAACTGCCGGTAAAGGTTCCTTGTAATCCCTTCTACAATGTGGTGCGCATGACGAAGAGCAAAATCAAAGAATCAAACAGGAAAATCGGCAACACTGGTAGGAGAGCTTGCCCTACAGACTCTAGATGAGTCGAAGGGCGTGGGCATAGAAACTTTGTGGCCTTGGTATTCCCCCGAAAGACAGCAATACACCGGAAACTGTGAATTTCGCAGACGAGGTGCGTGAAGGTTCAGGAAGCACGCAGACAGGGCTGTATGATTGCAGTTGCAATTCGTGTGAACGTAGTTGACGTCCATTTTCCCCGAAGCCATACAGGCTCGACGACATGGAGGAGAGCCTGCAGGAGGCAGCGCAGCTTGGCGCTTCCGACTTGCAGGGGTTTGGATTCATTGGCCCCCGAAACCTATGAAACCCATGAAGTCCCAGAAAAGACGCAGCTAAGCTCCAAAAAACCACATCCTTTTCACTCCATCTTGAGGCCTCCTTCCACTCGTTTTTCCAAGGCAAACGGGTCGAGCACTCTCGCAGCTTGCTCCGTCGATGCTGCTCCTCGGGGGCAAATGTGCAAGTCTGGCTCGGTGCTTTGGTGCTTACTTCGCCCATAGCCATCGCCTTGGTACTGGACACCACAGGGATGGCATCTCGAGGCTCAAGGCTTGTTTTTGGCGTCAGCATGTACGCCTCCCCCCTCCCTCTCCCCCCCCCCCCTGTGGTTCATGATGGGTTTTGGGCTCAGGGTTCAGGTTTCTCTGCCTACTAGTTCAATGCCAGGCTGTTGGGTTTAGAGTTTCCCATACATGGGCTCGACCTTGTTTGCCCCTGGCAGAGCAGACGCCTAGCATGCCCTTTACGCTAGGAGAGGCTGGATATTTCAGGCAGAGCTTCAGGGCCTGAGGTTCAGGGGCAAAAAGCATTGGAAAAGCTTGTGTAAGCATCGCGCCCCAACCCGAGGACTTCGCTGCCCAGAGAGAAGACGGACGAGATGCACGTCTTCAGGCCCTTTGTGAAAGCCAATGTGCGAGGAACAGTAGCCTTCATGGCTCTTTCAACTCGACTGAACATGGACTTGCGGAACGAGGTCATGAACCCTAACCTCCTCCAAAAGCCGTCTAAATCACCCCACAAACGCCCTTGCACACAATCCTCTTAAGGCATGGCCTAAGGCTCGGCCGAGCATCTAGTCCCATAGTGCGAGAGGTGGGGCGGAAGGCAGCAGCAGCATTTCCACAAAAGTTGCTTGCATTTGGCGTTCTACTGTACCGGGAGAGCTCGCTCGCTCTCTCGCTCTCTCTCTCTCCCTGTCTCTCTCTCTCTCTCTCTGTCTCTCTCTGTCTCTCTCTCTCTCTCCCCCTCTCTCTCTGTGTCCGTTTGAGGGGTCCGTATCTTATCTGGGAGCTGACGATGCATACAGGTTCTACCTATATCCATCCGAGTCGCTCTCGAGAACAATGGAGCGGCTGCAGTACTTCCGCAACCGCGTGTGGCTGGACAAGGACTGCATCTGCACATGTCGTCTGCCTGCATTCTCGGATCTCAGTCATCGGTAAACAAGCATCGAGACAGTGATGCGTAGCGATGTGCCTCCAGGATTCCGAAGTTCTGCAGATCCGCCGCCTATGCATAATTCATCATTAGAGGTTTCGCGACGTATGGGTACGTTGAAACCGGGGGGGGGGGGGGGGGTGGGGTGTTGTTCCAGGGTTTTGAGCAGCTTCTAGAAGAACCAGCCACCAAGTCCCAACCCCCGTCCTAAACTTTCAACCGACAGAGGCAAGCGAGGCAACTGCACTCTTTCAGACTTCGTTGTGTCCATCTCAGGCCTTTACCTGCTCAACCCAGAGCTGGGCCAGCCCAACATGGAGCAGGCAAGGGCTCCAAAGGGCTCTGTGTTCGGTCCTCCCCAGTGTGCACTCTCCATATTCTCCATAAACCGGATCACCAAACAGGTAACCCTGACCTTCTTCATGACTGCCGGTGGAAGTGACTCGGTGGATCCTCGGGGGCTTTGCCGGTTTGGGGTCGGCTCATTGCCAGGGTTGCATCTTGCGTGAAGGCCATTGGTCTCGGTGTTGGTGAGCGGTTTGGGTTAAAGATGCCATTCTGTGTGTGTTGGACTCAGGTATCTACTACAGACGCGACTTCCAAGCCATCTTCTTCGAGATCTTTCCGAACATGGCGTGCATGGTGGGCGACAATACCCCTAGACGCAGAACCCTAAAAAAGCTGAAACCGCATGTGCCGAACGAAGCGGCCGCGGAATGATGTGATGCCAGCAAGAGTATCGAGGTGTCATCATCATCCCACCTGCCTGTGACACCTTCAGACAAAGACCCACACGCGAGCATGGAGTTGCGTAACAGAAGCACGCCACGAACATCACGAAGCATGTCCTGAGCAAACATCATCGTCGGTGCTGGTAAAGAGTAGCGGTCGTTCTCCGTTGTGATGACATCAACATCGAACAAGCTGAGAACCACCATGGCATCGGGACATTGAGAAAAAGGATCTTCACAACCCCTCAGGTGGCGGACGGCCTGTTCTTCTGTGTTCTCGTTTTCACAGGCACCGGCCTTGGCAATTCCTGGGTCAATTTTGCGCATTCGCAACACTTGCAGGCCCTAAGCTGCAGGCCCTAAGCCCGTGCGCTGAACCGCCCTTTACCACTGGCTTGTCTCATGCAAAAGCCGAGTAAAATGACAGCCCAAACCACTCAGATTTTTTGACCTTCAGCCTTGCTTCACTCCCATCCCACCTCCAAGTTCGCAGGCGCATTGCAAGTGGTCGTTCTCTGGCGGGTCGCCCGGGAACGCAAGCTGTTGGAGTACCTTTTGGACATCAGGCACGGGATGGTGTGGAATTTGGTGGAGTTTTGCGGCGTTGTGCTTCGCTTCGCTTTGCTTTGCAGGTCACTCCTGGAGTTGACCGTTGTCATCGTTGGCCTGTACTTCTGCCGACGGGCTTTGAATACAGAAGACTTCCGCTAAAATGTTCTGAAATTCATGTACGGGGCCGAAGTGAGCACATGGAGCCCCTGCTTTCGAGAGTTTCGCTTTGTGAATAGGAATGCATGAGTTTTGCAACAAGGGGCCGGGGAGGGCTTCTTTGCTCCAGCTAGTTCTGACTCAGGCTACCAGTTCTATGCGGTCTTCCTGACCAAGGACCGATTTTTCTTAACCCCTTCATCCAAACTGACGCTCAAAGCACCACAGCTCGTTATCGGCCCATTCTGATGAGAATCCCACGGGCACAGGCCTGCGCTTGGCTCCGCACGACTGAGCAGCATGCAGCAACTCACCAGGAGAAGACGACGGACATCGTCAGTCAGATTCGCGCCAAGGGTTGGGACATCAGCGACGCTGACCAAGCTGTGCCATGCTTTGCATGACATCCCTACAAAAAGCGTTTGAGAAAACGTGCACAGGCTGGTTCAAAGATTGATCTGCCACAAAGTTAATGCTATGCAGATTTCATTCATGGATTGTGGTGTGGCTTTTTCAGTCGCTCAGGCGCTGGAGGATCTGTTTGACATTGGCGGTGGGCCTAGTGTGTCAGTGTGCATTGGAAGGGCAGGTGTGAAAGCAGACGGGGAGACAAAGGCCTGACGTAGCTTGTGGACTCTGGAGAGAGCTATTCTGGTGGCAAATTTTCGAGGGCCAACACCCTCAGAAATCTTTCGGCGGCGCCAAGGTGACGATGCGGCGGGGGACATCCTCAGCCTCCGTCTGCTAGCCGCCAACTACACGCTGATCCTCACGCCCCCATAGCAGCAGAGAGAGGGTCCCAGACCATGCATTTGGATTTGCCGTCAGCAAAATATGAGAGGGGTATCTGGAGCGGGCCTTTTTGTATGATTCAAGTCTCATGGTCTGCCGATACCGTCTCACGCCCCACCTCTCCAGAGCCGAAGCCCAACTGAGTTTCCGCTTCTTTGCCAACTTCCGGGCGCAGCCACAGCTGGCCATTATCACGAAGACCCTGGGTGCGCTGATCGTGGTTCCTTGGCTGGTGAAGGTGTTTTTGCCGGAAGGGTTCGCTGCAAGCTGCCATTCAAACCTACGCATGTGCGGAGTTTCCAGGTCTCGAACGCAAGTGTAGCTGACAGCCGCACTGCGACACCAGGAGATTATTCACTTCATAGTTGTCTTCATTCCGGCCTTCTTGATCTATGTGCTCGAGCCCCAGTCGCTGCTGACATCCTGCTCTTGCCCCGTCCGTGCCTGACCCTCCGTGCCGTTTCCGCTTCTGAGGACCAGTGCCACTTTGCTGTTCGGGCGCAACATCGAGGACCCATTTCCATGGATGTTGCGGGTACAGAGAACATAGCGCACAGTGCCCACTCTAGTGGAATAGAGTGTGCCCTAGAAACAGTCCTAACGCCGATCCCAGCCCGTGGCATTGATGTTGTTACAAAGCGGATGCAATGAGTGGCTGGTTCTGCTCTTCGACGGAAAGCTTCAGACTGCACATGGCTTGCGCATGCCTGGGCTTCTACACTTTAGGCCTCTCGTCCAGCCTTGACTGCTGCAGCCCTCGGTGGCCTCCATGACCCCCCAAGCAACCGCACAGGACGTGTGCACGTTCCAGGGCTCACTGGGCGCGCTGGCAGCATGGGCTTGGGGAGGGTTTTAGTTTCAGACCTCGGAAGGTGCTCAGAGAGGGCATTGGCCGCTTTGTAGAACCTTGATGTCGCAGACTATTCTCTCGCTGAAATCTAGGACTTCGGACCGAAAGCACGCTACATCCCAAGCCCAGGTTACATCTTCCGCATGGCCCAGGAGGGTGAGTTTGACTGGGAGAGCATGCAGGCTGGTCACCAGTGAGCTCATGCACCATCTCCGGAATCATGCCAACTACACGAACGGGTCTAGCCCATTCAGCATCTTATGCACCCTTCAGCTGGCAGTTTGGTTTCACCGCAGTTTGCAACAAGAGGCAGCAAGCTCAATGGCCCAAACCGCAAACCGAAACCTGTGATTGAGGAAGAGAACTACTGGTCTTCCGCCATCTGGGTGTGGTCCTTCGTGGTGCCTTGGCATACATTGACCCTGTGCCCTAGGGCTATATCGCACGCGGAGGAGGGTGGTGTGCAAAACAAGTTCTTGGCCACGTTCTCGGCTCATCTACATGACTGCAGCAGGTTTGCAGGCAGAGCAGTTTTGTTAAAGGTTGCAAGATGGGGAGCGGCTTTGCCCTCTGATAGTATAGGTGTTTGTCAACATGCTGCTGATCAACCTGCTGATCGCCATCATCTTGGACACCTACAAGGACCGAGCATTAAACTCTCTAATCCATGCCATGCGCCTTGCAGAGGGCATTGATATCATGGACCGTGATGGACCTGTCCGACGATGTGAACGCATGTCAGTATCAACCCACTGGCGAACGAGCTGACACGTATGACTCCCGTATGACTGCATGACTCTCTCACTCAACAGCTTCTCGCAGACCCATGCAGACCCTGCCAAGGTGAAAGTTCTGCATGTATAAACCCTGTTCCCAATGTGGCTGAGACAGACCGAGACACAATGCAAAAACTCCGTGCTGTACCCCAAAACTCATAAGGCACTGCTTCCTAGCTGAGTCCGGAGCTACAAACCTGAACTTGACCTGCACAGTTTCAGTCTTCTCTCGATTTCTCTCCATGTCCAGCTCGCTTCTAGTCGTTTCAGGTGCCACGGTCGAGCTACCTCAGCATGTGCCCACCTCAAGCATCCGGACTTGCCCCAAACCTGAACAACACCCTAACGTCGCATAACGTCACTACAGCTGCCTGCAGCTTTCTGCCAGTTCGAGGCAAGACAAGCTGAGAGATCAGCCGAGCTTAAGCCGGGTTGTTTGCTTGCTTCCTGCATCCGCACTTGGAGCTTTTGCGCTGCCCTACGTATCCGAAACCAGTAGGCCCAACCAAAGCAAGGGTACAGAGGTCTACGGGAGCACGCCCGAAATTGCGCCCTTCCTGGCAGGAAGTACAGCGCAAACAGGATTCCAAGGAGGCGGTGCCGTGCCCAGCTGGGGCTTTCAGCCTTATCTCACTCTTTGGGGCTGAGGCAGCTTTTGTAAGGAGGGGGTGGGGGTTGGAGGATAGTTGTTGCGGCTCTTGATCTCCCAACACATGTTCTCAGCACCTCTGAGCCTGTGTGAATGTGATTGAGGTCTGGAACACCCTGTACCAGTTCTGGAACCGCCTGATCTCCATGAGGACCATTTGATCTGTAACTTCCCGGCAACAGTCTCGTGCAGACAAAGCTTCCATGAGTGCGGTGGAGGAAGTGGGTCAATGAGCAGGCCATCGTGAGGACCGGGTTGCAGTCATGGTTCTGGCCTGCGCGGGCATTAGCTCTGCAAAACGTGGGACTCCCGTCGTAGCTCGCTGTCTTCCCCCAGAAGGCGGAAGACCGGTAAGGGGGAACGTTGCATGGGCATGTACCGAAGGCTCATAATACGTTAAGTCTTTGTGCCTCTGGCATAATTTTCCATGTGTGGACCACGAGGCTTAGAGCCCTTAGAGCCCGAAATGCGGGGGTTCAGGGGGCCTTTTCGGAGGGGATAATCGGGAACTCGCTCCTCGGAGGGAACCGTCACCCCCCCTTAGCCCAAAACTCAGTCTTAAGATGCAAGAACCTTAAATTCGGGAGGAAGTGCAGCGAGCCTTTCCACCCCGACCTCCTTGAGCCGGATTACCTGAAGGCAGGTTTGGAAGCTTCAGGCTTAGGGTCGTTGTTTCAGCAAGGACTTCCTGCGAGCCCTCCACACAAGGCTGCAAGCCCTCCACGGCCCTGAATTTACCACAGTGCCCTGAATCCGTATTGCAACATAGCAGCCATATCATAATACGCGCTGAAGTTCAGGAGTGCTTTCCAAACATGCCGGAGTACCAGCTCGGCCTGCTCTTTTCGGACACTGCGAAGCAGATGGAGATCCAATCCGACAAAGACATCAACACAGAGCGCCCTGCCTTGGAGCCGGCCCTAAACCCCAAACACCCTAAACCCTAAACCCTGCAGGGTGGTCTGGAGGTTTACTGGGGTTCAGGAAGTCTCGGGTGGGTTTCAGGTCGAATGGGAAGATGTTGCTCCTCCAACAGGGCTCCAAAAGCTCCCCCAACAGACTCCCAAGATCCCCAGCTCCTATTGAAAACTCAGCTGAAGGCCTCAGTTTGGGTCGATTCAACCCTGCTTGAGTCATGCCCGGAGACTGTCCCAGGAAGCTGGTGAAGATGGCTGGCTCGCTGATGATGTCTGTTGGGGGTGTGAACAAGTCCTTGAAGACGATCATGGAAGAAGAGTCCAAGGACTCGCTGCACTCTTGGCTGCAGAAGATGAGCACGCTTCACACAGCCCAAGCAGCAACAGACAAGCTCGTACAGTAACACCAGAACTTCGCTTGTAATTCGGCTTGCATGCTTGCTTGCATCTCCTTTTCTTTTTGCTGTCTGTGTCTCTTCTTTGCATACATGCCGGGGGGGTTGTAAATTCGTGCTTGCTTGTGTAATTTTAACGCTACGCGACCCGCCTCGGTCTGAGTCTGCAACGAGGCAACCCAAACCAGAGAGGGGTGGGGGGTGGGGGGGGGGGGGGGGGGTGGGGGGTGGGGGGGGGGGTGGGGGGGGGGGGGGGGGGGGTTGGGGGGGGGGGGGTGGGGGGGGTGGGGGGGGCTTTGTGCTACCCAGACACCTACGGCCCGAGCTCGGCGGATTTTTCCTCTGTGTCGCTGGTCAATATTCTTGCTTTTTCCCTTGCAACTCTTCTGGCGTAGGTTTTGCTTGTGTGGTCATTGCTTCGGTTGCGCCCTTGGTAGTTTCACGTGTCTCTCATGCTTGGACGGGGCGATGGGTGTGTTGGTCAGGGAGAGCACTATTGCAGCAAGCGTCGGATTCCAGCTTTTCTCATGTTTTTCGCAAGTGGGCGGCTACTGTATCGGCCGGAATGTAACACTGGCCGGAGAACCTCGAAGCAGTACGACCTAAGCTTTGACGAGCTTCTGAGTTGAACATTTCCGGGAACTGTCAGCCCGAAGCCTTGCAAAAAACCCTAACCGAGGCAGAGTTGGGTGGTTGGCAAGCCGCTCCCCAGCGCCCTGAGTGCACGGAAGTCTTTCTGGAGGGTTCTGCGGGGCGGAATCGGGTTAAGTAGGTTCAGGAAGGTGGGGCTGGGGATATTTAAGGGGGATCGTGCTTCGGGACTCTGTTCGGACTGGAGATGTGGAGCCTAACCCCTAAGACCCATTCTTTTCGATGCACTGAAAGGTTCCGTGTCAGAAGATTCTACAATCTACAACCAAATTGCATTTTTTCATGGGGGCCCGATTTAGAACAACCCGAATTAATGTAGCCGCATGAGCCTTGCGAAATTGCAGGGCCAAGCTGGGAGTTCAGGGACGGGATCCAGGTGGCAGCGAGTCGGAGTTCCCGGTCCAGCACAAGGGGAACAAGCCGCCCAGGCTGGGGGGGTTGGGATTCTGGGTCTTTGGCGTCCAGGTTGCATCAGATCCCTTCACTTCCACAAATGAAAGTTGTGACATGAGTCAACACCGCACCCATGGCCAGGATCTTCGATCCCACAAAGGTGGAGGAGCGGAGTTGGAAACCAGGGGTTGGGCAATAGAAGCGTCGTCCAAAATGTATCCAGGCACAGGCCCAGGGAAGACTTGTGAGAAGACTGTGGGAGGAGGTTCAAGAGGTCGACGACGACGACATCGGGTGCCTTTTCTGTTCCAGCCATTGGAGACGGCTGTTGGTTGGCCAAGTGAGTCCCTTCTTCACCGGTACGTCAGAATGTTTGCACAATCCCCAGACCCTAAACCCTAAAACCTGAATGTTGCCAGACGACGACAGCTCAGGCTGGGTCCAGACCCCGTCGAGGCTACCAATGAGCCAGCAGTGGAGGATGAAGCGGCTGCCCCCGCTGCTGGATCTGCACGAAGAAGGTTCAAGCTATTTTCTTAGATGTAGGGCAAATGTAGAGTTTGGACCATAGTGTTTTTCTTGGTAGTCGGCGTTTCAAGACACACCACAGAAACACGCAGACACGGACACGCAGTCACGCAGCCTGTCTGAGATGATGAGGGCGATCCGTGGGCGATCCATGACCCCCACATCACAAGCTGAGTGCATGTGACATCCCAAGGTCGAAGAGGAGTGGAAGCCTGTGTGGTTGCGCGAGGTTGACTCCATGCTCAAGGCCTTCCTGCATCACGATTGACAACTTCTTACGGGTTCTTGTGTTCGACGTGGCCGGCTTATGCCGGCTTGCTCACTCGCTTGCACGCTTGCCTACTTGCTGTCTGGCTGCTCGTGTTGTTCTTGTACTGTCGCTGAGAGCCCAGCCCAGATTCATGAATCATGTACTCAAGCCCTGAACGCCGCCGTGCGAAACTCCCGGAACCGGTCGCAGGGTGAGGTTTGAGTATAGTGCAACCACATTAAAGCTATTTAAACGACCGGGCTTGTAGAACAATAATGAAGGACAGCTACTGGGACAACCGATGGCCCACTGCGTTTTGTTAGGGGAGGGGGGGCTTGGACGTATCTCGCAACACAGTCCCTCACAATTGCAGAGCTCCGGAGGACATGTTGTAAGCTGTAGTTTCATTGGTTCAGTATATATTGCAGCACCAAATACGTACACATGAATTACAGAATTAAAGCTTTGTAACGTATTGAATTGGGATATTTCAAAGCAAAAAACAAGCCAAAAAGAGCCAAACACAGAACAATCTGGATCTCTTGGATATGAAGGATCATGGGCCATTTCACAGAGGTGCACATGTTTGATTTGTTTTTGATTCTTGACTTGGGCATCATTGTGCTTGTGTTGGTCCGATTTCTGTTGATAAGTGTTTTATCATCCAGCCACTGTGTTTAGTGAAAACCCCCACCACGTAGCGGCTGAGTGTTCCGCCACCCATTCATCTCTAGCTGTTCCAAATATTGTCATTCTTGCCACCTTCCCTCTTCTTTGTGGTGTTGTTGTGCTTGCATGCGCCGCTCGACGTTCCAGTATTGTCAAAAGCGCATGCACGTGCATGTGGCCAAAGCACCCTGCAAACTAGAACAACTTGCATTGTGCTTCCGCAAAGTCGACTCAACATCTTCGAACTTCTTGCTCTGCCTCATGTTGACACGAGTAGGCAAAAGCACGAGGCAACCCATGAGACTAGGTCGGAAACGAAATGTCTGGGCTGCATCTCTGTGCACGTACATGTTGAGAAGCTTGGATGTGGCGGCGAGGCACAGCGTAGCTGGCTTCTGAACGCGAACTGGCACCTGGAGCAGTCCCTTGCGCGTGTTGGGGTTCAGGGCTTCCGCATCGCAGCCTGCTGCACTCGGGAGTCCTGGAATCGTTGCCGGAAAGGCCTACTAAGCGTGGCAGCGTGCACGACCGGTAGATTTGAGGACTCGTGGACTCCACACTTGCTTTCAAGATCCGAAGTCTGCCCAGCGACCCCAGTTGCGAATCCTAGGCTGCAGGCCGTGCTGAAGCAGCGGCTCCTTGGCCAGGGATGGGAGATGGTACGAGATGGTGCGTGCATGCAATCAGGGTGGTCATGGTGGCATGCATGCGTTTCGCGGTTCGCTGCTTGGGATGTGGTCAAGGGTGGGGCAGAGAAACGAGGGATTGTGGTTCACCGCGCTCCCCGATTCGTAGTCCCCGCAGACAAAGCGCACAGCCAAGGCTCAGAAAGATAAAGTGATCTGGATATTTAGACCTGCAGACGGGCCACTGGTCTGCATTCAAGTGTCTACTTTCTTTCTGGTGCACGGTCTTCCGCCTCTTGTCCGCTGGTCCTTAGTTCCCTAGACACTGTGGGCACTTTCTGGTCTGGTCACTCGAGGATGTAGAGGGCATCCTTCACTGCATCTGTTTGCATCAGGCATGCCTGCACCTTGCACCGAGGTCCACTTTTGATTCCGTCCTGCTAAGCAAAATGGCTGTAGACCGGCTTGCCAGCACAATGCACCATCAGGGAGCACTTGCTCTTGTACCAGGTCGGTGCTGAGTATTCATGGATTCAAGTGGAGTTTGCTGGCCAGCCGTTTTTGCCCCAGTTCCACTGTACTTGCCTTCGCCGAGAGCTCCCAGCAGGTGTTTCTTTGGTTTCGTGTTAGTGCCTCTTAAGGACTCTAAAGTGTCACCTTTGGGTAAGTTTGCCTTGGGTTCAATTTAAGAAAGAAGACTCTGGGAGATCCGCGTGATGGCTTGCACACTACGTGTCAAAATTTACGAATGTGGCATACTCAAAGAAAAGTATGCCTTGCCCTCTCGGCAAGGAGCCTTGAGGCTTTTCACCCTGGTTGCTGAAGGCACCTGCACATGGTTTGTGAGGACTAGGCATGCAGAGATCCGAAGGTTTTGCTTATTCGATACGTTGCATAACCAGCAACACCCGCGTCCATGCGAATGCTATCAAGATACCGAGCTTACTCCTGTAAGGTTCGTTCTGGCGGGCACAGCCATGCTGGTTGACATGGGTTGACTGCTCCGCTGCTGCTCCGCTTCCCTTCTGATTTGTCAGAAGAAGCTGCGCGGGATACCGGATGTGGAATCGATGCCCCTCCTTGTTGAGAGCGGGATGCAAGTCTGAGCCCCCGAGAGAGGGAGAGAGACAGAGAGTTCCCCCACAAACCCGTTCCAATGCTGCTCTTTGCAACGTCTGAACTGCATCCTGTCCAATCCCTCCTGCACGGTAGGATGAGCTTACGACAGCTGCCTGACATGACGATATTTGAGACTGCTTCGTGCGAATCCTACCAAGCTCACGTGTTCACCAGCACTGAAAAATCAGCGCTGAGCCGACTGGTTGGCGGAATCGTCTGGATGCCTCGGACTGAGCTCAACCTTTCAAGTAATTCAGCTCAAGATCACAGACCTGTGACACTGGCTCCGACGTCCATACACGGTGCTTACAGCTGGACGTGCAACCTTTGTATGCGTACAAGTCTAAGTATATGTTATATGGTCAATACATATGTGGGTGTCATTACTCTGCCTCACGAGCGACCGGCTCAGGAGGCACGAGACAAGCAGAATTCTGTTTTGAGTTGCTCCAGTCAGTCCGAGTCTCCAATGCCTGCCCAGCGTCGGCGCCGAAGATCTCGCCTTGCTCACTGTGGTAATGTCTCACAGTTGCACAGCCTCAACATGCCTCAACACTCCGATGCGGAATGCTCCTAAGAGCAACATGTGAGACCTGCCGAGCATTGCCGAGCTTAGATGGAAGATGGTCCCTTTGCTAGCCTTTGGCCGGATACGGGAGCCCACCCCATCTAAGCTTGAAGCCGGTTGTTCCCAACTCAGCCGGGCTAGCAGCCACAGCTCAGCGGTTTTGGAGCAGACGAAAAGGGTCACAGAGACTGGCGGCTGGAATCGGGAGCCACTGAGATGATGAGCTTCTACACACGCATCACGGACTTCTCCTGCAACTCTGGCTGTAAACAGACGAGCTGTAGCATGTTGTAGCTAGGCTATCTTCCACCTGCCTACTACCGCACGAATTCACAATGCCCCAGCTTGATTACACTTGGGCTGTGCCACCGGCACAAAGGAACCGTTGCTTGAGCATCTCAAGGCCTAACCCCATGAGAAGCCCCAACCCATCAAGACTCTTAACCCCAGGCCCCTTGCCAAAACCTTCGCCCTGAAACCTGAGAGCCATGTCACTTGCCTGTGGGCCAGAGCAGTTCGCGGTGCTGCCGACCTTGGCCGTTTCGGGGGCGGTGGTAGTGGCCACCGTGGCTTACCGAACCTTGACGGCAGCCGACTATCACCATACAATACCACATACTTGGATGTAGTGTCTTTCTAGCACAGCTTGCACATGGGTCGTGGAGATCTTTTGGGAAGCTGTGAAGTTCTTCCAAGCTCATGAGTGTCGCTGGTTTCTTTGATGTTGGAGGCCCATGTGTGGGTCATTTTAGAACTAATAAAAGACACCCCATATATAAGATCACCAATAAGAAGAAGGAACCGTATATACATTCACCAATAATTCAAAACCTTGTGTCATGTTACTACCTCCAGCGCGTTCTCTTCAGTGTTTTTCCTTGGATGCATATGTTAGTCCGGAACTTGCCAGACCAACTGGAAAGCGGTGTAGCCTTTCCATGAGCGACCTCGCAATCATAGCAACCATCATCAGGACCGACTGAATCAGTCAAGCAAAAATCAGCAACCAATCATCGGCATCAGTAGCAGCAGCCCTTTTGAAACCGAACTGGAACACCTGTGCACAGTTCAAAATGCCATCTGCCGTGCATTGCCTGACCCGACAACCTAAGCTCGAAGTCATCCTGAGCCTTTCAAGCCCGGGGAGCGCCCCGAAAACCCTTAAAAGGCTTATGAGGCGTTTGGGGTCTAGGGTTTCGGGTTTCGGGTTTAAGGTTTAGGGTTTAGTGTGGGTGCAAAGAGGCACCTCCATCGCTTCCCGTGGGGGCCGCGAGCGCGAGTGGCGCAAGCGTCGGGCGGGCGAGCTCCTGGGTGAGGCGTCGGCTTCTTGCTGATTACGGTACCAGAAAGTACCACGAATATTGCAGATGTTTTTACAAAAAAAACGCATAAAGGGTTATACGACATATACAAGTAGTTCTGGCGAACCTGGCGGAGGAGACAAATGCCGTCGAACCCAAAGCGGTCGGGCGCAGCCGTGCACCTCAGGAGAAGCAGAAGGACAGAACCTTCAGGCTTACAGGGCTCAGTGAGTCATGGATATGTGCGCACTTTCTGGAGCTGTTTGAGATGTTTTCTTAGTCGACCCTATGCGTATCTGCTGAAGGTTTAGCCGGTGGGTGCCCATGGTTTAGATAGAAGACTTGACTGGTCGGACAGTTTCCGGACAGTTTCCAAACTTATACAAAGTGAGGGGCGGGAGTGTGAGAGGTGTCTTGGAAGACTGAAGAATCTTCCAAGGACGCTTCAGGGCGATTCATGCGTGGTGCTCTCATCCAGCGTGGCAGGAAAGGGAGAGCAGCGCACAGCTTTCCAATCGAAGTGCCGCGCGCGCCATCCACGAGGAACGGCTTCTGCTCGGCAGCTGTTCGCTGTGCTGCTTGATTTGTAGATCGTAGTGACGGTAGTGACGAATTATCTTTCTGGCAGAATTGTATCTTTCTGGGGCCGGAGTTCCCGCATACCTGTGATGGGGCGCAGATATACACGGCCAAAGCAGCTCCAAAGCCCAAAACCCTGAACCCAGCGGCACTGCGTCCCAATCTTGCCCTTAAAGCAACGACAGGGAGTTTACACAGTTTTGCATTGAACTTCTTAGATTCATGGCTGACTGAAGTTCAGGGTCCAGCCTCCCACTGACGTTCTACCGCGACCCCGGTTTCGAAGCTCTTCCGCAAAGAAGCTATGACACGTAAATTAACGCTGTTCTGCCCCCTGATCTGCTTGTTGCGACTCCAAGAGTGGCGCAGGATCGTGTGGTTCTCATTGACAGGGAGGGCTACCTAGCGGCGCGTGCCCACCTCCGCCTCGTCACCTCCTGCCTGGTGGGTGCCAGCATTGTTCCCTGTCTCAGTCGCTAAGAGAGTGGCTTTGCAGTTTTTGCCCGAGTCGGATACAAATCGTCAGGGCTTAGCGCAAGCAGCAAAAGGATTTCAGAAAGCAGGCCGATCAGTTGAGGTATCCTGATCTTTCTGCCACCTAGAACCACCCCTGACTTAGCCTAAAGGTGTTTGAGATAAACAAACCATCCACCTCTCCGCTCGGAGGCGGCAGCGGCTCAGTGGCTCAGCGGCAATGAGTAAGAATTGTCGCTGCAACTGCACACTGCCAGAGTGCCAGAACGGTTGAGGGTGGTGTGAGGCGCATGTGTGCGCATGGCCGTCGCCTACGCCTGCACAGCCTTGTCAGTTGCCATTAGTTGCACACTGCGCTTTGCATAGCCCGATATCCGAGGCCAGGGGGCTCAGACATGATCTTCGCACTTAGCCGCTTCGTGCTCCTGTTGCTGTTGACTTGGGAGGTGCCGGTCTCAATTGTGAGAGGAGCCTTTCCGAAACATTCTCGAGCCTGAAACGATAACTTTCCCGCCAGGGGGGCTTGCGTCTCGTTTCGACTTGTTGCATCAACTTTAGCTCAAGTGGGCTGCCTCACACATGAAGGCCCGAAACTTTGCATCTAAGTCCGTCATCATAGGGTTTGTTGCTGCCGTGGTTTGCCGACCATTCTCTCTACTGTTTTCTCTACACACTGAGCCCTTCACACGAAGATCCATGTTGCGTTGGCCAGTGCCTCTGAACCGTCGCCATTGTGTATTATTATATGGTCAAAGTCAGAGACAACCAATGGCAACCAGAAACTGGTTCTGAGGCCTTCCAGAGTGCAGCAGGTCGGATTGGCTCCTGTTTGGGGCTGCTCAGTGCCTTGTCGGTTGTCTTACCAGGTTCTTCCCGTGCTACCGGCAATCCATACTACTATGCTGCCATGATGTAAGATCGTATTACCCGTTTCGCTTGCATAGAGATGTTAGGAAAGCTTGGGCATTTCGTTAGGTGAAAGTAAGTGGCAACACTGCCGCCCCCAAAGGCTTCTCTCTGGACTGATCAGTGTCTCCGTCTTGCTTTTGGCCATAGTATCAATATGCAATAACCACACAACACAAGCTACTCGGCACGGCCACTGCTTGCTTTGACCTTAAGCGGCCTCCAACTTTGTGCGCCGCAGAGCGTAGCGCGGAGGGGGCAGAGGTGCCGAGTTGCACATAGTTGCACTATTCCAAGCGGCAATTAGTTGTGGTGCTGTTTGTAAAAGGCAAGCCCAAAGCCCTGAAGCGACCAAGCCCAACAAGACTCACAGAGGCCTCGAGCAGCAGCGCCTGGCGCCCGCCACCCCACTGCTTGGCACGGCCAAGCGCCGTGGCTCCGGGGCAGCCGGGGCCCCTGCACTGGCCGGTTTCATTTGTTAGATCTTTGGTCCCCTGAGTTTGTGGTTCCTTATGAAAGGGTACCGTAATGTTATCGCTACACAGCCACCTGGGCTGGGCTGCAGCTGGAGCCTCGGAATTTCAGGGGACAACGAAAGGTCCCAAGTTCTGGGTGGCTTTGGTGCAGGAGCTAGGCATCCTCAGGGGAAGGATTCTGGAAGGCGCCGTCTACTAAGAGCAGGTCAGCTGCGAGATGCTGCGAGTCAGAAAAGAGGGTTGCAGTGCAGCTCCCGCAGTGAACCTATGAACGTTTTTGGTGGTCTCTCGCAAAAAATCACTGAAGGTTTGGAGGTTTTGTGAGGTTTTTCTCTGCAGCACCAGGGTCCTTTGCGGGTCCTGGCTAGGGCCCCCTAGCGACAACGCCACACATCTTAGCGTTTAGAGCCACAAGACCCTCGCAGGCCAAAACCCTAAATACAAACCGCCTCAACGTAAACATCGAGCAGCGGTGCCCGCCCACATCTCAAGCCATTTAAAACCCACCTCAAGCATCTTCAAACATTCACCCCGCATAAGCCCTCAACTCAAGAATCTTCAAGAAGTTAAGCCATGTTAAGCCCGAAACTCCAGGAGACGCTGCTCTCACAATTGGGGCCAGTTACTCCGCGGCAGACAATCGCAGTGGGAGTTTGGCAGTGGGAGTTTGAATTTGTGCTTTTAGCGTTGGGGGCTTGCATGACTGAAGGGGTCTTGGGGCAGGGGATCCGGTGTGAGAATGTGTGCGCTTGAGTTCATGGCTGCGGCCGGAGTGAGGGCCCTTCGGTCTACAAGTCTACAGTGGCGCATGTGGCCCGGACTAGCTGAGCTTTTGGGTGAGGTTCATGTTGATTCGGCACTTCGACCATACAGGTCTTTCGCGGAAACAAGCGCCTTCTAAGGACGTTTCCCAGAAGCTTCATGAAACTTTCCCAAGGTTTTGGGGCCATACCGTCTTGGGGAAACCGCAAGACCATCAAAACCCTTGCCTGACTTTCCTCCTCCCAAAACGCTCATGCAGGTGACGTTCAAACTTTTTAGACCCAGAGCAACCAAGCGCCAAAAGCAAGAAAGCAAGCAGAGCCGGATCGGGCCAGCGCGAGGCTTGTGGTGAAGAGGGCTTGAAGGTCGTCCGTCTAGTGGGACGAGGGAGACTTCTCACTCTTACTGGCCATCTTCCGGGAGACCGCCACGCCAAAACTGAGGCGCCAAAAGCCTCAAGCCTCTTTCCGAAGTGCGCCACATCACATGTGCTGACTACACGCCGATATTGTCGAAAGTCGATAAGTGCCCTGTTGTTTCCAAAACTGGGTGCGGCTACAACCCCTCATGCCTCACTCGATTCTTCACCACTTCCTTCTGTCTCTTCACTTCGTAGACTCCATGGTTGCAGGGGGCAGCAAGGGAAGCGTGGGGGCCTCAATGCCCTCCTCAAAAGCGATGGCGATGGCAATGGTCTTTACCACTTCACAACGTTGAAGCGCTGCGCCGCTTCATGGGCAAGGCCCTAAAGTCTACGGCTTTTGGCATGCAGATGGAGCATACAAAGGCTCAGGTGGACAGGATGTGCAGTGGAAAGATGCGGAAAGAGGTCCTGCAAGAACAGCGAACCCTTGCAACATTATCAAGCATACCGGGTGACACTACGGGCGATGGGAAAGGTCGCCGTGCTGCACACGGACGCTTTCTCGCAACAAAGCCGGCCATGCGGAGGGGATCAGCCTCCTCTCAATGGACTGATGCAGTGGCCGCCCTCAAGGCGTGGCAGCTGCATTTGATGCGGCTGACGTCGGTGGCCAGCATATTGGACGCAGATCACGATCCCCTTGTGGTTGAAATATTGAGGGGGGCGAGAGGCCTTGAAGTATTTCAGGCGGGCAGGTTGTTGGGCTGGTTGTTGAAATATTTCAGGTTTTCCGATGCTTTCAACACAGAAATTATATCAGAACACACGTGGGGCGTAGACCTTGAAATATTTCACTTGTTCATGCCGCCTCAACATGGTTTCCACATTCACGTCGGCAGGGCGAAGACGTCCTCTGAAATTTCAGGAGTTTGCTTCAGGGTGGGCGGTAGGTAGGCTCAGGCCCTGAGACTCCCTGCTGAGATGCCATTTTCTCGCACTGCCCCTTGAAATCCCCATCGAGCACTTCTGCATCGACATGCCCGTCGAGCACTTCATCCGATTGAAGATGCTGATCTTACAGAGTCCCTGTTACACTCTCACTGTGGCAAGTGCGTCGGAGCCTCCAGTTGAACCTCTGCAAGAAACTTCAAGAACGAGTTTCGCTCCGTTTGTAGACAGCCTGGCTTAACTCACAGCTGTACTTGTCGCAATATTTCTTCTGGAAGAACCATGGGGGGAAAGGGTTGTGGTGAGTTCTGGCCCGGCGAGATCTAGGCTTCTGTCGGAAAATCTCAAGATCTCGCTGCTTGAATACGGGGCTCTGCTCATTAAATGGACCGAGTGGCACAACAGAACGCTCCACCAGCTCCTCCCACTGCAGGCTTAGCATCTTCAATTCAATCGGATGCAGAAGTGCTCGATGGGCATTTCAAGGGGTCAGCAGGGAGTCTCAGGGCCTGAGCCTACCTACCGCCCACCCTGAAGCAAACTCCTGAAATTTCAAATGACACCCCGCCCCCTCCCAGGCCGAACACCATGTCAGCGCCAGGCTTGAAATAGAACAGGCGAGTTTCGCCCCCCCCCCCCCCCCCCCCCCCCCCCCCCAAAAAAAAAAGGCCGTAGTGTCACGGGGTGACCTGTGCCGTACGCCGCGCAGAGAAAGAAGTGGCATGCGAGCTGTTGCATGCTTCTCATGTGGCGTTCAGCACCACCCGCGATGTTTGCGGCATTTTTCCTTCTGGATGGCAGCACGCTGCAAGAACCTTACCAAGCCCGAAACCGTATCCTCAAACTCTTCAGTGCACTCTGTAAGAGCCACCCCCTCCCCCGGTTCCTCAGGCTTCCGCATCGATGCAGAGCCTCGACCGACTGCGACTGGCTGCACTGCACTGCCTCGCGCTGGCTCTGCTGATTTGGTTCGAGGCCTTGGGGTTATCAGGGCGATGGGATGCCTTTGCAGCTGATGCTCGTGATGCGCGGGCTTTGGGGCAACGAGGTTGGTGGAAGGCTCAAGGCTGATGTTTAGTCCAGCTGATGCTCAGACGATGCACGTGCTTGGAAACTCGCAGGGCTGACAAGGTTTTTTGTGACGGATGTTTTTGAGGAGTGTCTTTCCAAAAACTTGAGCTCGAGTTCGATTCTATGTCTAAGTCTAGGAGGATTGGTTTTGTACTCAGCTCCTGACGGCCAAGTCCCAGTACACCATGCTCTGCTCTGGAAACGCCGAGGTCGTCCGCCACCCGGAGCTCAGAACTGCCGCTTGCGAGGGCCACGAGGCCCAAGAGCCAAGAAGCCGAGTAGAATGAGTAGAGCCTGCAAAGAAGAGGCATCTTTCATCATCTTTCCTTTGTGTGATTTTGGTGGTCCCAATTTCCTCGGCAGGCCTCGGCGGCGGCGTTGCTGACTGAGAGGGCCTCGGCGCTGACGATGGTAGTGGCAGGGCACCCCAGAGTGAGGGTCAATTGAATGTCGGTGAGAAGCCCCTGGGCACTAGCCGCAGCTTTGCATGGTATTCAATAGTTTGTGGCACAATATCCACTCCAAGATCAACAGCTTCCTCGACAGGCCTGGCTTTTCGCGGCTCTAACACGCACGGCAGCATGGCGCTGCGAGGCAACGTCCTGAATCTTCAGAAATGACTGGCATGAAGGAGCACGTGCCAGTCTCGAACGTCGCGATGCTGTCATGGCAAATATCCCCTCAGCCAATGCAAACAAACCGCGAACCCTCACCTTCATCATTCTAAGCGCGCAAACTTTAAAGCTCTGCCCCCCCAAGATTGCTGAGAGAGGCTTGCGTGTGGCTTGCTCCACGCGCTGAGGAGGTGCTCTCAGAGTACATCGAGAGCGACCGGTGCCCCGAAACAATCAGCAAGCCCAGTGTTTTTCCAAAAGGTTTTCCGCACAAGCCTCGCTGGGTTTAGGGTTTAGGGGTTCGGGCCGAGGGTATTAGAGCCGCTCACACCCTCAGTTTTTATTGCAAATTTGATGCCCATGACTGTCGTTGTTTTCTGGGATTCGCGGAGTGGGTTCAGGGTGTTGTTGAGTATTAATACAGGCTTAGTCAGATAACTGAAGTCCTGTGCTGCTTCACCCTGGAGTAGTTAGAGCAGCCGTCATTCTCGCCCTCAGAATTGTCAACCGCCCACAGCTCTAGAAGTTCCTAAGTCTGAAGATGCAAGAGTTTAGGGTTTAGGGTTTAGGGTTTAGGGTTTAGGGTAACAGCATGCCAAGGGGCTGTCCCCTAGCGGGCCGAGCCCTGGACTTGGCTGAGGCCAGCTCCAGAGAAGTTTTTCGAGCCGAGGGTTTAGGGTTTAGGCTTCAGGCTTTGAGTTTGGAAGGGGTCTGTGGTTTCGTTGCGGTTCTGGAGTTCCTTCTTGTTGGGGCTTTTCTGATAAGCCATGATAAGCATGTCTTTACTGACTTGGTGCCGATCAGGAACATTTCTTGCGCTGTGGCTTGTGCCTTGTAAGGCGCAAACGCCAACACCCAAAACCCAAACCCAGAAAGCGTGGCTGCCATCAGCCTGTATTTGGAAGGGTTTGTATGGCCGTATTTCTAGGGCGTCCTTTTGGGGATAAGCCGTTTTGATGCAACGATTCAACGTTCCATGCTTGCCTCTGCAGCTCTTGGTATGTGGACACAAGGCATGTCCAAAGAACTTCGTGCTAAAGTCTTCGTGGATGATTATAGGCTCCTGCTAGGTAACGACTACTTGCATCTCCAACATCTATTCCACGCCGGCGAATTTTGGGTTAGTTATCCTTGTTTCAGCACCAAAGACGAGACCGTCGCTTTCGAAAATAAGGATACAGATGGCAACCTTCAGTTGCTCGACGGTGTAGACGTCAAGCGAGACAAGCAAGGTGTTTGTCTTGGCATCCCTCTTCCCTTTACAGGCCTGGCACGTTTTGATTTCCTCGACCCTATTTTTCAAAAATGCATTCTGCATTCTTTTCTCGACAGAATAAGCACTGCCAAAGTGCAGCAGCAGATTGCCGCAAAAGCTATTGCCAGAAAGGTCATACCTGCGGCGTGATCAAGTTCAAAGATTGCATACTATAATCTTCGCTGCCACCGCTTTGAGACAATGCCAGACTCAAGACGCACGTTCTCCTCCTGCTCAAAAGACACATGCGTTTGACCCGGATTATGCCATGACTTATCGCAGTTTGTGCTTTTGGAACAGGCTACTGCGCGCACAACAGGATATCAACATGATTTGCTGCTATTTCTAGATCGTTGTCTTCCGGTCTTGGATCAGTGCAGCATGACATTCATGAGCTTGATTGTCAACCGCGGCTGCCTGACCTCATTCGCAAGACTAAGGATGAACAACAGATCTCTCTGCAGGACACTGACAAACAGAAATTATCAAATATTCTCCGCGATCTCGTCCGTGAAAACTGGACTGGCGTACTGCGCTGCGATATTAACAGCAAGTGAAGCCAGATGATCCCCATAGGAATGCGCTTGTGCACCTTCTTACTGATGCACACTACCCCCGATAGAGTTCATCAAATGCATAAGTCACATTCACCGCGCTGCTATCATGCCTACATGCAAAGAGGTCATGTTCAACATTTGCTGTGGAGTTGCCCACGCTTTCAAGGCATACGAACTAGCTGGCTGCTGCTCTTCAGCAACGAGAATGGTGGTGGTCACCTTGTGCACTTAATTTTGTGACTTATTCTGCTGACATGCCTGCAAGCTTCAAAGCTCCGTGGTCTCACCAGCAGCTGGTTCCGCAACGCATCACTAGACGGATGGAATTTTCACGCAACAAAGACCTCTCTGCCAAATGGTTCTCCATCTTATGGCGGGAAATCCACAAGATGCACCTCCTGCATGTCGACAAATTGCGCTGAGGCTTTTTTGTTTTCGCCTTGTACAAAGCTCGCATGCTTTCCATCAAAAACTCCTCAAGCTTTCTTGGATTCACAGTGCACAAATCCTTGCATTCTTGACTTTCAGTTCTCAACGGTATAAGTGGATTGACAAGTTTCCCTTTGTTGTTTTAATTTTTCCCATTAGTTTCTCTTTCGTTCCCCCCCCAAAGGATTTACCAAACTACTTGCAGAAATCTTTCTCTGCTGCAAACACAAACGCGATTGAACCAGGTGTTGCTTGTCAAATCATTCACATTCCGCCGCAGGATTTTCTTGATGTAGTAGTCTCTGGCAAATGCTGCCAGCTTCAAGGTCAGAGATCTGTGGGCTTAATGGTCAGTTTTCGCATAAACGGCAAATCCGCGCCGCCCACCTGGTTTGCACAGACATCGGATTGCAAGCTTTTGCCTGTTCAGCTTGACAACAGGAGCAAATTACATGGCATCACCAAAAGGTTCATTGCGGCTCAAAGTAGATATGAATGCTTCAAAAAAGTATATCCTTGGGCTTATGGAGTTTGCACATTTTAAAGTCTTGAAGCGCAACCATTGATTGGCAACATCACGTCCCAGACTCTAGATGTTGTGTGCATGCGTACCGTGCTTAGTACGAATCTGAGCTGTCTCACCTTCTTATGAGTCCGCAGTGCCAGTAAAACAAAACCACTGTTTCATATCAGCCTGCAGAGGCACTTTGTGCCGAGCCGCGCGTGGCAGACGCCTGGCTCCGGGAGCTCTCGGGGCTGTCGCTCTTGGCTCCTCGCTTTGGTGTCTGTTGGAAGGATCTTGAGGCCTGGAGTTTCAGAGTTTCGGGGGTTTGCCTCCTGCAGGTTTCGATCACATTTCGAGCAGTTGTGTTCCCGGTCATGTTTACTGGATTATTTCGAAGTGCCCCCTCGCAGCTTTGGCCTTGGGTGGCTTGGTTGAGCACTCCTTGAGGATGAGGGGTATCAGGACCGCAGTAGGGGAGCCTTCGTCCCAGTCCATTCGTCGGTGTTGACGTGTCTAGATGCTGCAAACTCGCTGTCTGAAGCTCCGCTTGGCCTGTGTGATTCTGTGCTTTCTTCTGAGGTCATGGATGGTGCATCCCAGCCGCTCGGATAAGAATTGGAGAGAAAGGAGAAATGGCAACCTGAAGCAGCAAGCAGTGTGTTTGGTCGTGGGTTATTCGGCATTTTCGGATGTCTACAGTGCAGTTTTCCAGCATGCATCAGCATCTGCATGTACATGTAGAGGCTTCAAAAGCTACTGTATAAGTAGCTGTGTTTTGCAGACTTTGGGTGTTCAAGTGCTAGTCTCTTCCAGTTAATTTGCCGAAGATGGTTCTCGAGGGCTTCGAAGCTCGCAACACAGCAACGCGCCCTGACAACTGCTGGCCGAATCCGGGCGTTGAGCGCGTGGCTGGCGAGGCAGGAAGCCACAGCTGCTGATCGGGCAGTCCACAGTCTGGTATGCAGAGAACAGGAAACAAGTCCGATATGCTCGTTCCATGGATTTCCATATGGTATGCTTGGGATCCAAGGAGGGGTTCAATCCACAACGACCGTCATGCGTCACGTCAATGGCAAGCAGCGGAACTACACCCCGCACGAAAGGCTTGATAAAGTTCTATGGCAGGAGAAACCTCGGAAACTCAGGAAACAGGGTGTCAAGATACCAAGTGCGTTCGAAGCAGCATGTAAGTCCAACTGCAGTGAGCTTCTCGGCACGTATCAAAGTTCTTGCGTCAGCAGGTGCAGCCCTACTAATAGGTATGTAGGTGTGCAGGCATGATCTGTTCTCAGTTTGTCCCGATCCTAGGTGCATGCCGGATCCCGAAGCCCTGAAACTCTGAAGATGCCCAAAACTACATTCTTTTTGTTTCTTGGGTTGAAGGGACGCCTCTAAGCTCAGGGCTTCTTAAGCCCTCAACCTCTCAAGCCCTGACTCCCGGAAACCCTTGAGCCCTAACCCCTTGATCCGATCCACACAGCACCCCCAGAAGATAGATGCATTCTAACCACCCAAAAGCCCCCTCCCCCCCCAAACAAACAAAAAAAACCAAAAAAAACAAAAACAAAAAGCCCTCACAAAAAAGAACCCCAAAACTTCGCCCCCTCAAAAAAAGCCCAACAAATTCCGAGGATCCGGCCCTCGCCTGGCATCGGCCCGGGCTCCGTGGAGCTCGGGGAGCTCGGGGAGCTGCAGCCATTTGGCGGCCTGTTGAAGGGCTTTGCATTGCGGGGTTTAGGGTTTGGGGTTTGGGGTTTAGGGTTTAGGGTTTTTAGGGTTTAGGGTTTAGGATTTAGGGTTTAGGGTTTAGGGTTTAGGGTTTAGGGTTTAGTAGGGTTTAGTAGGGTTTAGGGTTTAGTAGGGTTTAGGGTTTAGGATTTAGGGTTGAGGGTTTAGGGTTTAGGGTTAGGTCCTAAGTTAGGTTTAGGGTTTTTAGGGTTTTGAGGGTTTAGAGGGTTTAGGGGGTTTAGAGGGTTCAGAGGGTTCAGAGGGTTCAGAGGGTTCAGAGGGTTCAGAGGGTTCAGAGGGTTCAGAAGGTTTTGAGCTCCGCGTTTGTTGGAGGTTCATGCTTACCTCAAGGCCCAGGGCACTTAGTTAATAGGTTGTAAAGAAGGTAGGGCTACTCTTAGGATAACCCCAACCCCCAATACGTATGACCTCTCAACCCTGAACCCGAATTAGTTAAACCTACTTACTAAGCTCCCAGAGCCTTCCATCTCAAGATTCCTCTACCGAAGCGGGCAGGGGAAACAAGGTTCTGATAAATCCTCAGGCCATTACACCCCAAACCATCAATGTTGCGTGTGATCGTTTTTCTTTTCTTTATACACGCATGTTTTGCTACTGCGTTGTCTTGGCGTTGCAAGTCATATCACCGCAGGGTTCAGGCTCCTTCGCAAAGACGGGCTCCGAATGCCCGTGATCTTCGCAGAAGCAATATTCAAAAAGCTCAGTGCAACTGCAAAATGCATAGCTAAGCATTCTGCAATCGCCTTTACCGAGGGATTTTCAGCCGTGACGGCCATATAGGATTGTCCCAAGCAAGCCTCTCGAGCCCTTGCGATGGCCCCAGCAAACACATGTCTGCACTTGCCTCGCTTTGCTCCGCATGAGTCATCAAGCCTCGCGTGGGCCGGTCCCGCATGGATGACAGCGCAGCAGAGGAAGCCCAGGTGGCTTCAGCAAACATTGTGCAAGGCGCATCCACTTGCACGCCCGCCAGGCAGATGCACAGCTCAGCGCCGCTAGTGCGACCGCATGTCAAGCTTTGTGTGCTTGAACTCACTGCACGACATGCGCAGTCTTACAGCCTCGCGCTGGCTAGGTACAGCAATCGATGCACCAGAGTGCACCCCAAGCATCGCTTTTTGCTTACTGCATAGGCATTGCCCCTAGCAGCATCAGTCGCATACTGCTTGTACACTGCGCAACAGTGCTAGCCTCGCATGGGCCAGGTACTCTCGACGAGCCGGGCCCACGGTTCCGCCTTGCTCGCAGATGCTTTGACCGCATGTCTGAAACACAGACGCAAGCTTTCAGCCTTTGCTTCTTTACTGCATACGCTTGTACTTGCCGTGCTCAATCAGCACAGCCCTGCATGGGCACAGAGATCAGGCAGGTCGCAGCTCACTGCGTGGCACGCACTTGCAGCCAGAATGGCAAACACACACATTTGCATAATTGCTTACTGCGAGCATAATTTCGCCAACCACGCCCGCGTGGCCACACTGCACTAACGGCACTTTGTCAGGAGACTTCTAGTTTCGCCTTCCACCGCACTGAGTCACCGCCATGGCAAATCTGCAATCCGCCTGGCAAGTGATACTGCAGGCCTCCGACGCAGAACTGCGCGAGAGCATTTTGCATTTGCCTTCACGGCATCAGCGCCGCATTGCGTTCCTTACACTGCAATGCACCGCAGCAGGCATGTACCACGCAGAATACTGCGATGCCAGCTGGCGAGATTCGGTCCTCTCGCAATGGGAAGACCTACCGCAATCCGCACACGCAGCTTCTGCATACACCGCAACCGTCCCCGACCAGGACCGCGTGCAAGCCCCGCCGCACGAAGAGGAACTGCCCAGTGCGGACGCGGATATGCCATCACCGCCGTGGCCTGAGACCGCGCAGGCAACTGAGCCACCAACCGCACCTGCGCCCACTGCACCCACTGCAGAAGTGCAGCAGCTGTCTCAGCTGCTTACCACCTTGATTCAGCAACAGCAACAGCAACCGCAGCGCCGCAACAGCAGCAACAGCCCCGGCAAGCATGGGCGGACATCCAAGACACCGCGCCGCTGCAGCACCATCCCAAGCAGCAGCCTCCGGTCAAGAAGCCGCCCCCCAAACTGCCAGACCACATCCCGCGCCCCACCAGGCCAAAACGCCAGCACGCAGCATTTTTCCGCAGGCCTCACCGCAACCCACGCAGCAGCAACCAAGCACACTCCCGCAAGCATCCCCGCAGCCCGCGCAGCAGCCGCCAACACCGCAAACCGATTCCATGCACAACGGCTACGACGTCAGCTTTGGTGTCGGACCGCCCGTTCCACTGCACGACTGCCACAAGCGCCCACCGCTCGGCTTTTTTCCGCAAGGCTGCGAACCCGCGCAATCAGCCCTCTGCAACCGCAAAATTCTTTTTTCCGCCCAGGGCAGACCCTGGTACCGCAACCCCAAAAAGGGGACACCGCATTGCGCTATCCGTTGCACCGACCCCGACTGCAGCTACGGCGGAGCCGCGCCCTGCAATTACCCCCTGCCCGTCCCCTTCTGCAACGACACGCGCACGCGCCACACCTGCAGCCAATGCAAAGCACTGCGCAATGCGGACCGCGGACTGCCCAGTGTACAGCCGCTTAACTAACACCGCGCGGCGCACTGCACGCGCACCGCTCGCGCACGCACGTCGCACGCCTCGCATACCGCACACGCCTTGCCTTTTTTGGAAGCATGTCACCCCCTCTGCAATACAGCCTAGAGGCTTACTATGGCTTACTTAGCATAAGTTGCACGCAAAGAGGGGGTGCGTGCTGCGATCTAGCAGGCCGAGCGCAGCGCAAGGCCGCAGACGCAAAAAAGGAGTTCCGCAGACCGCAAGTGCTGCATTGAGCATGCCCGCAAGAGCTGCGCTGCATTCCCGCAAGATCCTAAACATGTTTGTAATCCCCAAAACATAACCGCTGCCGCCCAGGTCGACTGCACTTCCTCCTCAACGACGACATCGACCGCGCGCGTTCCAGCTCAGCTGCTTTCAGCAAAGCACTGAGCAAACTGCGCACGCCTGTTCAGCACCTTGCACATAAGCCCCCAACACTGCCAGACACGTACGACTATTCTAACTGCAATAGCCAAACAGCGCATGTCCTGCAGGTGCCTGAACAAGCAAATGCAGCAGCCTCCGACCTGCCCGGCATTTGCCGCACCGAGCTTACTGCAATCCCCAGCCTGGGAGAGCCAATCTCAGACCGCACCGTCATGCCACCTCCACTACCGCTTAGTACCATTCTCTTTGCACCAGCACTGCGTTCGGCCCCACGCTATTCTAAATCCCGAGCCTCAACCCCTAGGCGTAGGGTTGTAAACCTGACTCACTGCACGGCCTGGTGGCCCGCGCAAGCAGCCCGTGCCCGGCCTCCCGCACGCGACCCTAAAGCTATTCCTGCCGACCCAAAGGCTCAACCGCACCATGACCCCATCCAGCGCAGCACTGCGCCTGCCGCAAACCCTAACCCGAAGCCCCACCCTAAGCCTAAGCCTACACCCAAGAGCTTGTTAAGGCAGGCCCCGCCCATGTGTCCATGCAGGCCACCAGGCGCCCTCTGGCAGAGCCACCGCCTCCGCACAATCCTGCTCCACAAGCATCAGCCGCTGCAGCAGCCCTTGCTGCGCCTACTGTTAAGCCACATTACCAGCATCGCATCACAGCCCCGAGCCTTGCTTCGCATCCCGAGGTGTTTACCGCCAGAGCACAACATGCGACTCGCAAACAGCGATCAATCTCTCGCTTTCTGCGTATACTGCTAACGATAGGCTGTGCCAGTACGCTTTTTGCCCAACTGCACAACCGCCCAACCTATGAGGCGCACGTTGCACAGACCCTTGTAAAAAACACAGCCAGCGCCCTAGACCGCTACCTGCGCTGTGTCGAGCAGTTCCTCGACTACCTCAACATGTGGCACTGCAATATAGGCGACTGCGCTTGGCCCTGTGTAGCCGATTACCTGCATTCGGCACAGCAAAGCAAGATTTGCGATCGAGCATGCCACCGCACGTCGCCTGTGATGTGCGTTAAAGCCTTGCGCTGGTTCGCAAAGCACGCTCAAGTCGAGGGTCTAGCCACCGCAATGTACATGCCCATCATCTCTGCCTACACACTGCGAGATGAGCCGCGCGACCGCCGAGAAGCCATGCCCCTGCCCATGGCATGCGTCATCGCCTGGGAGCAATGCGTTTGCAACTGCTTGGCACCAGTCGCACTGCGCCTTTGGCTGGGCGCTGCGCTGCTCTGCATACACGCCAGCATCCGCCTGGGTGACGCGCAACGCGTCGAACGGCGCACCCTCGACCTAAGCAACACCGCACTGCGTGGCATCTGTTAGCAAACAAAGACCTGCAAGCAAGGGCAGCCATGGGCGGTGCACTTCTTGGGGTTCTCCGGAACCGACGCAAGCACGTCGTGGGTGGTGAGCTGGCTGAAGCTACTGCACCTGTTTCTTGCAGAGCACCCGCGCAACCGCCCAGACTTCCTCTTCCTGCGTTGCAACATCACAGACGCCCCGCCAGCCCATGCACTGCCGAGCAGCTACCACCACAGCCTTCGGGTCCTACGCTGGGCCTGCGCAGCACCCTGGTTGCCACCGTCCCAGCAGCTGCTGCATCACGCCGAATCCCTTTCGCTGACTCTGCGCAGCCTCAAGTCATGCCTCCTATAGCAACCGCAGCCCAGCGGGAACTGCTGAAAGAGAACCGCCTCCTGCAAGGGCATCACCGCGACAGCGCTGCTCTTTACTCGCGCGACGACACCATAGCAAGCCTCGGCATCCAGCGAGACATCCGCCAAGCCCTACACGCAGGATGGCGCCCCCAGCGCTCTATGGCAAGACGGGGACAAACCCCAGTGCCTGAGCCTCCCTTCGTGCTAAGCACTGCATCTCCACAGCCCTGCCTCTCCGCGCAACAACTCCGCGACCCAGCTCTCGCACGTTTCGTGTCGCGACAGGAAATCCTCCACGAGGACGCCAGCAGCCAACGCCAGCCAGAGCCCGCGCAGCCTCACGCAACGCCCAGCCACTCAGTGGACCTGGAAGCCTTGGAAGTTGAACAAGCCGCCAGGCGCCTACTGCACGAATCTTCCACGGAAGAAGATATGGCCTCCACGGTGGCGTCAGTGCCATCCGCGCAAGAGTCCGAGGACGAGGCGCTAGCAGAGCCCGCCGCACACAGCACGGGTGTCCGCAACGGAGCCTGGGCCGCAACACACTGCGTGACTGCTCAAAGCTGGGGCCTGTACCTCCAGGAAAACCGCAACATACACTGCCTGCGCACTGCCTGCGGCGTTCCCATTCGAGCCGGTGCCTTCCTCATCCAAATCTCTTTGCGGCCGCGCTGCCTGCAAGCGAGCGCGAACAACACCACCTTAGCCAGGAGCCCAGAGTTCCTTGTGCACCGACCTGTAGCCCATTGTTGACACATCCTCATTCCGCAGCCATTTCGGCCCCTTTCAAAAATCCTGAACCTAGCACAAGTACATGCACACACACTCTCCCAGCTAGCTACTGCAAACTCTCCCCCAGGGCGCAGTAGACATCGACGTTAAGCGGCCTGCTCAAGCCGCCCCTAAAGAGCAATGGATATCGACTCTGCGCAAGATCTTGAGCTCCTATGCACAGACATGGGCATGCCGCAACGCTTAATGCAAGCACTGCAAGCCTCAGGCTACCGCACCATTGCAGATCTCGCCTTCAGTCTGCCAGAACAGCACCACCTCGACACGTGGCTTGCAGCTCAGCCACAAGACCTCTGGGATGACTTGCAAGTGGAAGACTGCACATGGAGCCCCGTGATCGGCAAGCTCCGCCGTACCCTCACGCGATGCCACACTCTCGCCTCCGGCACAAGCCCTGCCGTCAGCACTGCAGACGCTGCCCCAGCAGCTAGCGCCGCCCGCAATGCACATATCGCTGAGAATGTGTGGGCCGAGCACGCCCCGCCACGCCTTACCAACACCGCAGTGCAAACAATGAAGGATACCTTCACTGCAAATTACTCAGGCGAGATACTCGACGGCAACTCTATGCCAAGCATTAGACTGCTCAGCATAATTTACCAATGGTTCCGCCCAGGCAATCACCCGCAATGGGTCCCATGGCAACTGCGCTTATCAGAAAAGCAATACCAGGAATTCCTGGTTGCCCGCACGGGCAAAACCCTCCGCACAGAAGCACAGCTCATCAGCGCTGCCCTAATCGATGACACGCCCGAGCTCAGCATTGACCCCAACCCTGGCTGAGCAAAATCCAGCAAGTGTTCCGCAACGCCATTGCACTTTGCGGAGGAGCGCATCTGGCAGCCTTGAAAGAGCTTGACGCAAAGGTATTGGAATATGCAACTGCAAACATCCCGCAAGATCTCGGTCTGCGCACTGTCAACATGACAGAACTACTGCAAGCAGACCGCAAGATATGGAGCGAACTCTCATCCATGTGCGCCCGGGGCTGGTCTTTGGATGATTCCCTGCACGAACTTACGCATATTCGCAGCGATCTGCGCACCCTACTGCAACCCCGGCCCAGACCCCTTAAGCCCCCTAAAGGCAAAGGCAAAGGCAAGGAAGACAAAGGCAAAGGCAAAGGCAAAGGCAAAACCGCCAAGGGCATCCGCAATGACGCTCTTAAACAGCCACATTCGGGCCAAAGCGCGCAGGACTTGGCCACAACTAAGGGCGACAAAAAGATCTGCCTGCGCTTCAACAAAGGCAACTGCAACAACCCCAACTGCAAGTTCCTGCACGTGTGCGGCGTAAAGCTAGGCAACGGTGAGCCCTGCGGCCGAAAGCATGCGGCCTGGCAACACCGCGACGCACCGCCGCCACCCACCACTTGACACAGTCCGGGGGCCTCGGCCGGGGAGACCCCTCCGGACGCAAGCCCATGCCCGGCTCACGTTCCTGCACTCCAACAGGCAGCTGAGCCACCCAACTGCACGCCCTCCATCCCGCCTGCAGAAACACAGCCCGCGACGCAGCGCATTCACCAACGCCCTGCCGCGCCGCCTGCCCCTGCCCCTGAGTCAATCTCTAGCGATGATTCAGGATCGCAAGCGAGTTACTACTCCGAGTCTTCAGCATCAGACTCAGATACTTCACCGCCAGAGCCTCAGCCCACAATGCCCCGCCTCTTCCTAGACCTCTTCGCAGGAAAGCTAGCCCCCTGTCTGCAGCAGCCAAAGAACTGCACCTCGACTGCATCGAGCCCATTGATGCAGCAAGCAATCCACAGCACGACGTGCTCAATGACCTTCTTCACCATACTGCAACGCCTATGCTGGTCAGGGCTTGTATGCTTCATCTGGTCTGCGCCGCCGTGCTCCGAGTACTCCAGACTGAAATTGCGACAGCCTGGGCCAAAGCCACTGCGAACGCCGGAGCACATGGAGGGCGTGCCAGGACTGTCCCAGCAAGAACAGCAACGCGTCGACAACAGCGCAGAAATTCACGCGCGCAGCCGCGCTCTCATTCGCGCCGCCACCGCAAAAGGAGCGGATGGCGGATTCGAACAACCAGTCGACGCCATATCATGGCTGGTGCCAGACAACATCCAACTGCTCCGCGAGCTAAACGCCACCTGCGCACATGTCGCTGCCTGCGCACACAACCTAGGCCTGGGTAACCTGGGTAGTATGCTGCGCCAGACGAGAAGTGGCATCTCTTGCAGCAGTATGCACGCATGCGCCAGGCACACACCAGTGCTTGCGCAACAAGCGCGACGCATCGGGAGCTTTCATCAGCTCGCGAAGCGCTAAATATCCGCATTCTCTGGCCTCCGCATTAATGAAGATAGCGCAGCCTTGCCTTACATCAACCGGCCTCCAGAGCATAAGCATACAGCAAGCCCTTTCTCTACTGCCCTCAGCTATGCCTATGCAACCCCGCATCCTAGTCTGCGACGGGTCCGGGCAAAACAGCACCGCAGACCACTCAATACCGCAACATGACAGGCGCCTAGACTCTCTGCGCGCAGCCTTCATGTCCTATGTGCAAGATAATAATCTCATGCAGCAACTGGCCTCGCACCTGTCGCAAGCACATAACTCGCATCCGCTATCTGAAAAGCAACAGCTTGACCTTGCCTGCCTCGCACATGCAGTGGTGCACCCTGGGTGCACCGACACCAATTGCCTCAGCATCCGCGAGGACCAACCTTTCCGCCTGCTACTGCAAGCCATTGCTCAGCATATCGATGACCCAGACATCGATCTCACACCCATCTTGCTTGAAGGGGTCCCAACAGGTGCCTTCGCACAGCTGCCGCCTAGCAAGCAATGGATCCCGAACAGCCTGCAGGACCCGCAAGAGTCCGACCCGCTCCACCTGCAACACTGCGCAGGCAACTGGACTCAAGCAGAAAGAAACCCAGCAGTCCTGCAAGAACTCATCGACAAAGAACTGCAAGACGGCTATATTGCCTGCTTCGACGGCACAGAGGCAGACGCAAAACTGCACTGGCCGAAAGGCGCCGCAATTGGCAAGCTTAACGTGGTTCTTGCCCAGGGCCGCGACCCGCGCATGGTCCTAGACAGCACCATTTGCAACTTAAACCCGCGATGCCACCTGCCCGAACGCGTGCAAATGCCAACTCACCTACACGCACCGCGACCCACCAGGGTACTGGCGCGGCCTCTCACTGGACTTCAAGGCAGCGCACAAAGCATGCGTTGTACGCAACGACGAAAGAGGCACACTGCTCTTCCGGCACCAGGGCAAATTGTATTACTACAAGGTGTGTCATTTCGGCGCAAAATTCAGCAGCTACTGGTGGCAAAGACTAGGCTCTGTCATCCCCCGCACACTGCACCGCCTGCTCAGCCACAGACGGCACCGCAGCTTCCTCTACGTGGATGACACAGCGCCGAGTTGGCTTGCCTGACGATCTGCCTTTTCGCTGCAATAAACGCACCAATTAGCTGGCGCAAAACGCAATTGGGTCCCAGAATCACGTGGTGTGGCTGGACCTTTGACCTTGCAACCGACACACTGCAACTCGTGCAATCCAAGATTGCAAAACTGCTGGAACAACTAGCAACCTTGAGATGCGCTTCTAAAGTGCACCGCAAAGCTCTCGAAGCCTGCTTGGGCCTCCTTGTCTGGGCGACCACAATGTCCCCGCGCCTGCGCCCATTCCTTGCACCGCTATATAGCGACCTGCGTAGCGGAAAGGGCACACTGCACAGCATCCCCGCCATGCAATGGCAACACTTCTACCAGGCACTGGATGAGTACGCAAGAGTGAAAAAACCAGCAGGTATGTGGCTGCCCCACAACGCACAACTGCTAGAAGTTGGCAATTTAAGCGTAAAGTCTAAAGCAGACGTGCCGCGAGTGCCTAAGAGCAGCCAACGCACTTGGGTTCGACTCGCAGATCCTAACCGCAACGAGGTGCACCTGCGCAAGCAGAGCAAGGAAGCACTGCTCTGGTTAGAACAGCTCTTTGAGCATAGCAACACCATGCCCCTGCATCAGCCCCAGCTACTGCAGTGCCTCAGCGCCGCAGACGCCGTGGCAGAAGGCAACCAAGTCGGGATAGGGGGCTGGATCTGCACCAGCAAGGGTTTTGCATGGTTCAGCGAGTCCTGGACCATGGAAGAAGTGCGCGCAACATGGCCCATGCTAACCGACACTGCACAGCCGTACATAGCCTGCTTTGAGGTCCTAGCGCAGCTTGCCCTGCTGCAGACTGCGTGGCTACGGCTCCGCTCCACATGCATGACCTTCATCTTGCCTACTGCAAGTGACAACACAGCCGCAGAGAGCGGCATCAATAAGCTATTCAGCACTACAGAGCCCCTGGCAACGTTTTTAAAACTTGTAGCAGACTGGGCTCACAAGCACGCAGTTCAGCTGGCGGTCTCGCACCTGGCAGGCGAGAAAAAATGTTTGGGCAGATGAGCTCAGCCGCGACCGCCAAGGCAGATTCGCACACCGCCAGCACGAGCGAGTCCGCATTTCCCTAACCATGCGATGCTACTGCATCCGCCTGCATCCACCAGACGCATTCTGGGCCGACGCATTATTGGCAGCCTCCGCGTGAGGTAACACTGCGACGCAGCGCTCTGGCAAAAAAAAGGAAAGGGGGGAGCATGATGCTGCAGCCAGTATCCGTGTCCGACGGTAGCGCGGACTGCACCAGAGACATTGCACCCTCCTAGTAATACCAAGGTCGCAGCACCTCCTGAGCGCGGTGGGGGTCTGAGTGGCACACAATCAGGAGTTGCTCCGGGCTAAAGAGGGGGCTTACCGTTCTGTGTAGCTATTGCGTCTTAGTACAGCAATGCACCCTTCACGATCCGGAGCAACACCTGATGAAAAAGAGAGCGACTGCATGGGAGCTCGCATTAGCTAAGAAGGTAGTAGCCTGAACGTTGCGTGTGATCTTTTTCTTTTCTTTATACACGCATGTTTTGCTACTGCGTTGTCTTGGCGTTGCAAGTCATATCACCGCAGGGCTCCGAATGCCCGTGATCTTCGCAAAAGCACCCACCCTGCCCACCCTGTAGCTGCAGGCACAATTCTAGTGAGAGATCGGCGCGCAAAGGCCGGGGCCGCAGTCCAGCAAAAGCACAGTTGGGCCCAGGTTTCACAGCACAGGACCGCAGTCCAGTGTCCGCAAAAACGGGCCAAAGTTTCACGGGGGCTTACCGTTCTGTGTAGCTATTGCATCTTAGTACAGCAATGCACCCTTCACGATCCGGAGCAACACCTGATGAAAAAGAGAGCGACTGCCATTAGCTAAGAAGGTAGTAGCCTGAACCAAGAAGTTCAGGGTTTTAGGGGCCTTGGTTTGGATGGGTACCAGATGCAGTTTGGGTCGACGTGCTGTGGCCCCTACACTTTGGGGTTGAGGGTTATGGTAGGGCTGCTTTTTTTCTGTGGGAAGGGGCGGGGGTAGGTGAGGAGTTTTGAGGAGTCTCGGGTTTAGGTGTTTGTGGATTGCTGGCGATCCGGATTCGGAAGTGACAATGGCGCAGCAAGAATGAACGCGCCCAGGCGCGACGTGCAGGTAGAGTTGCAGCGCTTCAGCGATGCCACAGAGGCGCTCTGGCATTCTTGGTTCACACTTGGCATTGAAGAGGAGGAAGTCCCTCGGGATGCTTCGAAAATGCTTCCTGAAGCTTCGGATGAAGTCATTTATTGGGACAGATTGGGGCTTGGGTGGGCCATTGGGGTCCCTTCTCACTGTGAGGCACGGTTCGAGGAGCTGCTGGCGGCCACGGAGGCCGGATCAGTCTCTGCGAAATCTAGGGCGATTGACAAAGCATTTCTCATGGTCCCTTGAGCCCTGATCCATGAGGTCTCAACGTCTCCGTCTGATATCGTGCCACGCACACGCGCACGCGTACGCACACGCACGCGCACGCGCCCACACACACACACACACGCACCCACACACACACATGTGCTTACACTTACACACACACACACATGCGCCTAGACTTACACATACACACACACACACCCGCGCACACACACACACACAAACACACACAACACACACAACACACACAACAAACACACACAAACACACACACACACACACACACACACACACACACAAACACACACACACACACACACACACAAACACACACACAAACACACACACACACACACACACACACACACACACACACACACACACACACACACACACACACACACACACACACACACACACACACACACACACACACACACACACACACACACACACACACACACACACACACACACACACACACACACACACACACACACACACACACACACACACAGCACACACACACACACACACACACACACCACACACACACACACACAAACACACAACACACACACAACACAAACACACACACACACACACACCACACACACACACAAACACACACACACACACACACACACACACACACACACACACACACACACACACACACAGACCAGACACGACACAGACACAGACACAGACACACAGACACACACACACAGACAACACACAAACACACCGACACACAAACAACACACACAGACACACACAGACACACAGACACACAGACACACAGACACACAGACACACAGACAGACACACAGACACACAGACACACAGACACACAGACACACAGACACACAGACACACAGACACACAGACACAGACACACAGACACACAGACACACAGACACACAGACACACAGACACACAGACACACAGACACACAGACACACAGACACACAGACAGACACACAGACACACAGACACACAGACACACAGACACACAGACACACAGACACACAGACACACAGACACAGACACACAGAGACACAGAGACACAGAGACACAGACACAGAGACACAGAGACACAGAGACACAGAGACACAGAGACACAGAGACACAGAGACACAGAGACACAGAGACACAGAGACACAGAGACACAGAGACACAGAGACACACAGAGACACAGACACACAGAGACACAGAGACACAGAGACACAGAGACACAGAGACACAGAGACACAGAGACACAGAGACACAGAGACACAGAGACACAGAGACACAGAGACACAGAGACACAGAGACACAGAGACACAGAGACACAGACACACAGACACACAAGCACAGAACACACAGACACACAGACACACAGACACACAGACACACAGACACAGACACAGACACAGACACACAGACACACAGACACACAGACACACAGACACACAGACACACAGACACACAGACACACAGACACACAGACACACAGACACAGACACACAGACACACAGACACAGACACACAGACACAGACACACAGACACAGACACACAGACACAGACACAGACACAGACACAGACACACAGACACAGACACAGACACAGACACAGACACAGACACAGACACAGACACAGACACAGACACAGACACAGACACAGACACAGACACAGACACAGACACAGACACAGACACAGACACAGACACAGACACAGAGACAGACACAGACACAGACACAGACACATATAGACACGCAGACACGCAGACACGCAGACACGCAGACACGCAGACACGCAGACACACGGACACGCAGACACGCAGACACGCAGACACGCAGACACGCAGACACGCAGACACGCAGACACGCGGACACGCGGACACGCAGACACGCGGACACGCAGACACGCAGACAGACAGACACGCAGACACGCCGACAGACAGACACCCAGACACGCGGACACGCAGACACGCGGACACGCAGACACGCAGACAGACAGACACACAGACACACAGACACACACATGCACACATGCACACATGCACACATGCACACATGCACACATGCACACATGGCACACATGGCACACATGGCACACATGCACACATGCACACATGCACACATGCACACATGCACACATGCACACATGCACACATGCACACACACACACACATGCACACACATACTTGCTTAAACTTGCACACACTTACACTACACACGGTTGAAGGCCCAAAGCCTCCATGGCCCATGGCCCATGCGGAGGCCCTCTGCCAACGAGCCGAGAGCACCACGAAGCCCGTGGAGGGTGCGGCGAAAGTGCGACGGAAGACTTCCAAGGCACCTTCTATGGATTCGCCTGCAGGGCTTGGTGCTTCAGGTGCACATGGCCCCCTTATGCTTCGGCACTTGGGTGTGACGATATTTCTGATCAATCTACGCGCTGCAACTAGCCTTGTGTCGGCCAAGTCTGTTGAAGGCATGCCTCTACACCTTACACCATGGCTTTCCGTCGTGAAAAGGCTCTCACGTAAGCATTGAGTGGCTTGGACTTCATGTTCTGGAGTTTTGGGGTTTGGCTTGCTAGAAGAACCAGAGGCACGATGGAGGTTCCTGGGTTCGACGGCAGCTCAAGGAACCTTGAGTTTTGCGCTCCGGCTTGGCATTTGATGGTTTGAAGGATCTGAAGCACAGCGTGAATTTCGTACTTGCGAGTGAAGTATTCCACCGATGCATGCGCCTCAGCTTCCACATCGGCTTGCCAGTCCAGTTCCCAGGGTTAGAGCGCCGGGGTGCAGAGGCTCCAGGTTGGGGCGCCGCCGGCTCATGTCGTGCTGCGGAGCGCAGTCTGGCCCGACACCATTGGAGCGCCATGCGAGATCTCTGCCTGAGGGCACAGGCGTCTCTTGGCTTACATTTGCCTGCCAGGCCCTGAGCCCCAGAACCCCGAACCGCCGCCTACAAGAGGGTCGACGCCCAAGAATGCACCTTAGCGCGGCAAGGTCCTGCGCTTCGGGATCAGGATTTCGGGTTGTGTTAGGGATAGAAGAGGTTTGGGCTTTGGCCGGAAGCTCCGGCAGCCCCGTGATCAGCTCAGGCGACGATGCTTTTCCCGATGTACACCGTTGCTGTAGACGTTGTGCTCCAGATGACACGGGTGCGTCCGCACGAACACCTCAAGGCCGGATGTTTCCCGAGTTCCCGTTCCCGAGTTCGAGCCGCAATCGGCCAGATCTCATCTTTGCCTGTCCCACCTGTCAGGCCCAAGGCCAGCTCAGCGTTTTCGACGGAAGCAGCATTGCAGAGAAGGCAGCGTTTGTCTCGCATCAATGGGTTTCCCAAGGCCACCCAGACCCTGACTTCCGGCAGATGAGTGTTTTGCAGGATGCCTTGCGCAAATTTTTGAGCAGCGGCGGGCCTGTGCCGAAAGACCAGCTCACCGAAATCTTCACGCCCGCTGCAGAACCACTGCCAATGCATGAATTTCAGACCTGTTCCTTGTTCATCTGGTATGACTATTTCTCAGTTCCTCAGTTGGAGGCGCGCAATGTTCACACTGCTAACATAACTGACACAAGCGATGGGAGCAATCAGGGCTACGCCATTCAAAGCATCCCAGCCTATGTGGCCAAGTAAGTGTCGCTTCTTCCTGGCACTGTGTCCAGTGCTGGATTGCCCTGCGGACGGCAAGGTACTCACCACATTTACATGGTCGAGGCGTCTAAGGGATACTTTGGAATGGTTTTTACATTTTCGGCACTTTAATTCGTAAGACACAGCAAAAATTGTAATCTCTGCTAGGGTTCCCAAGTTCAGTATAGGCGTGGGTGGTGCAGATTGGAAAGACCGGCGCGAGAAATGTCGGCAGACCACACCTGGGTGCTGATTAAGAGCAGCACCAGCTTTGAACTCGTGGGCACTGTGTTATCGTTCCCCAGAGGATCGGTAGGAGAAGGCGAATTCACAAAGGAAGAGGACCGCCAAAGGTTGGCCCCAGTCATGCGAAACATCGTGATGCAAAAGATGATGCATTGCCTGCGGACAGAGGACTTTCCCGGCTTCCGGCGCTACTTGAACTTGCAGCACATTAACCTATCAGGGCTGAAGATCGATCTCCTGCAAGGCGTCCTCCCCCACTCGGATTCGGATGCCGAATCAACTGATGGCCGGGACGCGTTATCGGAGTTTCTACACCAGAACGGCCTCAGCAAGGTCAACAGATCTGACAGTGCTGGCTGGTGGCCGTTGCGCTATGCCGCACTCTCCGGCAATACGCAGGTAATAAAAGGCCTTCTGCTGCAGCGAGCAGCTGTGAATCAGAGAACTTCCAAGGATGAGAGCCGACATCGGGCATTCCACCCTGGAACTCGGCCTTAGACATCGCAGTCTTCCACCGGCATGCAAGCAACCTGGAAGCAGCCCAGCTGCTCATCGAGGCGAGGGCCAGCATCGAGGGCGGACTGGGTTCTGCCATTCTGCCCGCTGCTGCAGGGGGCAACACGGCTCTCCGCATGCTGTGCTTGGCGGGAATCCGTCATGCAGGGACTTGGCTTCAGTGCCTTGGGCAGTGCAGCTTCCCTGGGTGCCTTGGAAGCAGTGGAAGAGCCTGGAAGCACAGGCACAGGTAAGCCGAGTGGAAGTCTCCGCAGCCCTCCACAACGCCATGTCTGTGCGGGGTGGCGCCCGGGCGGAGCTGGTCCAGGGACTCATTGCCCTAAGAGCCGACGTGGACTTCCAGTTCAATCTCCCGGCGGCGACTTGAAGCCTCTGGGTCGGATGCTCTACTTGGTGAAATCCCTTCAGCACCGCCTTGGCCAGGTCACCGCCCTAACAACGAACATCTACCATGATCATGGCAGCACACCGCTGATGCATGCATTGCGAACGGCTCAGTACCAGGGTGCTGCAGCCCTCATCGCAGCTGGCGCCAACCTGGAGCTTCGAAACTGCCGCAACTTTGCTGCCGCGGACTTTGCAAAGGGTGCGTCCATCCCGAGATTTTTACAGCTGGGTCTTGAAGGGGACCGGGGTGAGTGCCAAAGGGTGTGCTCCCTGGCACTGGCTGCAGTCGATCCCATGATCCGAGAGGCGCTGTGATTTTGAACCCCGAATCCCGATGTTGGATGCACTCTCACTTGTCACTCACGTGCGGGGACAATTCATCAGGGACACGCAAAGCGTGCAGCTGCATCGAGAGGAAACCGAGACGCAAAACGGTCGCTTCAGCATCGTCGCAAGATTCCGGTGTCTGAAAAACGGTTAACCGTCCGTTTCCATCCATTGCTTCAGGCCACATCCTGTGCAACACTTGGAACATCGTTAACACTCTTGAAACTCCTCCAAACCCCCCAACCACCTAGCAACCCAGTCTTCTGTCTGAAGTCTTTTGGTCCTTTGCCAGGGCACTCGGGAGCAGCTGCTGAAGACCAAGCTAGACAGTGCCAGGCCATTCTCGTAAGAAGATGCGCAGCTTGGAGAGAGTGGCCTAGCAGTCTTGCTCCATCGCCAGTGCCAGCAGAACGGTTGCCCTGACACGACCTCCAAAACCCTGAGCCCTAGACTCCTATAGACCCCAACCTTCGATGTTCGTAGTGTGTGATTCCGCAGGGGTCTCCCGATTCCAGAGACGTCGGAGTCTCGCGGCAAGCCGAGCGACTCAGGCGATGAGTGGCAGGGGAGCAGGATCCCCACCAAAGCTGAACCGAAGCCCAAAGAACCCTAAAGCCCAAACCTTAACCCTCGAAGCCTCGACCGTGGGCCAAGTTTCCAGGACCTTGAAGCTCTTCCACAGACGACCCTCCAACAAGGAACATAAGACTTCTGCAGGCTCTTCTTCCGAGGCTCCCAACCGTGAGGCTGCCGATGCTGAGCGAATCCAGGCGGGTCAAAGTTTTTCTGGGTCGTGCCCCTTCTGGAACAGGTAGCAGGTCCGAAGGATCCGAGTTGAACACGTGGAGCCTGAGTAGCAGCCGAGCCTCTCAAAGACTGCCATATGCCGCAAGGACCCACAAATCCAAAGAAATAGCCCCTGAAGCCCTCAAACCCCAAACCCAGAACCCTATGGACCCCAAAGTCTCCTCAACTCTGACCGGACTACCCTAAACCCTGAACCCTGAACCCTGGTCCCTGAGCCCTGAGCCCTGAGCCCTGAACCCTGAACCCTGAACCGAAACCCTAAACCCGAACCCGAAACCCTAAACTCTGAACCCTGAAGCCTGAAGAACCAACCCTGAACCCTAAACCCGAACCCGAAACCCTAAACTCTGAACCCTGAACCCTGAACCCGAAACCCTAAACTCTGGTCCATGAGGCAGACTTTGCTGCCTCGCGCGGCTCCTTGGCGCAGCTCCTGGAGCAGGCTAAGAGTCGAGAGTTCAATGTGGCCTTGGTCATGCAAAGGGGAGATTAGGGCTCAGGTTTAGGGTGTAGGGTTTGGGTTCAGGGCTTAAAGGAGCTTAGGGACTCATTGAGGAGGTGGGTGACTGTTGGCATGCATGTCCCGGGGGGCATCTTTCCCTGAGTTCTTCAGAAGCTGTGACTGTCTGTTGTTATTTGTGTTTTAATCGCAGGTCAGCAACTCGCGCAGGGCCTGTCGTCAAAGTGAACCCATGGGACATGGTGCACCTTAATGCAACACAACCCCCCTGCCACCCCCCCGCACCCATCCGCACCCCTAATTCGTGCAGCACGTGACGTAGTTTCGGCTGTGCAGAGTATGGCGGCCATGAGCACCTAGCCGGCCACAGTAACAGAGTCTACAGTTGGGTTTCGGCAGGCCTTGAAGTACGAGACCTCAAAGCAGTCGCAGCCACAGGCAGGCACTTTTCCTGCGACAGCTTTAATTGCTTTGGTTCCGAGCCTTCCTGTACCGCTAGATCCGGCCGACCGGCCGAAGATTCATGAACTTCACCTGCTGGCCTTGTTGACTTCACCCCTGATTTCTGCATCAACCAGGGGGGGGGGTTGACCATATATATATATATACACACATGCACACATGTTTTAATTGTTTTATTCTTTTTTGCTGTGGACGACAGGAGGCACCGCCCACGCTTGGGTTGAAACCTTCCGCACTCCCAGATCCATGGTTGCAGCCTGAGCATCGGCAGCTTTGGCGAAGCTGTATGCTCAATTTAGCTCAAAATCCTGGTCCCTTTTTTTCGGGTCCCTGATGGGCCACCTCACCTAGAGAGCATCGTATTATCATCTGTGTTGCGCCACTTCGGGCCGTGAGCTGAGGTCCGATGTCACAGCCCGGGCGACGCAAGGAGTTCAAAGAGAAACTCCTCGCGCACAGGCGCCTCCGGCACCTGAAAAGGGCGTGCGGAATGTCCGGGTTTCAGGGTTAGGAAGTTTTGGGCTTCAGGATTTAGGGTAGGGGCCGAAACCCCAGAGTGCCCACACCTGCCACCGGCTGGGCGCTGGGGGCGGAGGGCGGGGCAGTGTCGATCCTCACTGAACGATCCTGAGCCCAGGCCGACCTGCAGCCGAAAGAGCCCGCCGGGTCCAGCGTGCGCTCCGAGTCCCAAGGCAGGTATTTCTGAATGAAGCGATCCGAAGTGCAGCGCAACCTCAGGAACGTGGGGTGATCGGGCCAAACACAAAGGCATGCCGGGCAAAACCATACCACAGTCTTAACTGAGTCACTCGAGTGAGCCCTCCAAAACTTTGCCCGACTGCTGTAAGGCTGCAACTTGTAAGTCAGGTTTTCAAGGAGCTTAACCTCCCCCGAAACTAAACCGTAAACCCATCCAACCCTGTCTTGTGAGAAAAGGCTCCTCGGTGAGCACTCAGCGGCCCAGCCGCGGCCCGAAGCGTTATGCAGAGATGCGGCCGGGAAGCCCGGAGCCGGCAACCTTGGGGGCTGATAGCTCGCAGAATGTGGTCTGAGAGAGCATTGAGAGTATATGGGGGATAGTCGAGAGAATGTGTAGCGCAGTGTAACGTCGAGCATTGGTCATGGTTGTCGTCATCGTGCGCGTAGTACTGGTAGTCAAGAGAGCAGGTCTTCGAACACGGCCCGCAGTCGTGGTAGTCGTCGTCGTAGTAATGACCACTCTGGAGTATACAGAGCCGTAGCCCTCTGTGTGTGTGTGCTCAGGATAAAGTACTTCAGCCAAGTAGCCAGGCTGTGTGGCGGTAGATCTACTTTGAGGAACATGTCAAGATTATTGATTGAGATGTTACATTCTGGCATGCCGTGTGAAAGGTGATCCTTTTTATAGTCTTGACGCAGCCTGTATCGTACATAAGTCAGCTGAAATCTTGCATGTTCTTCTTTGTCGTTTCACGACGCGAAGTCTGCCTTGGCCGTTTCTTTGCAACGGAGTGGGATGTTGCAGGTTGTACTGTCGATGTCGTTGATGAGGCATGGGATTAAGGTGTGGCATTCGGGTTGTGAACAGCTTTTCTCGAACCATCTTAAGGTTGAAGCTCCAACCTGCCCCGCTTTCTCTCACCAGGTTTGTGGTCGCGTTGTGTATCAAAGGCTCAGCTAGGTTACTTCTGAACTCAACCCGTGCAGATAAATGCAGCCGGCTTCAAAATTGTACTGCGCAATCTTGGGAGGCGCCAAACGCTCGAAGAACGAGCGAGGCGTGCTGAGGTGGGGAGGGCTTGGGGGAGGGGGCGTGTTGGGGCGGGCAAGAACTATGGTTCATTATTGTCACATCCCCCTCACGTCGCTGACCACCAGTCAGAGCCCTAGACCATGGATGCTTCTGACAGGTAAAGAAGCACAACTCCAGCACCTGCATGTCAGTTCTTGCAGGGCAGATGCTGACTCTTGAGGGCCACGGTGTGACAGGGGCTTGTTGTGGCCTGCCGCTTGCACCGTTTAGTTCCCAAAGTTTCAGTGGCGGTACGCACTGTTGCACAGGGGGAAAACTGTGGGAATTCATTTTTCATGTCAGAGTGCGCAAGAGTAAGGCCAAAAGGCCAGTATAAGGGTCCCACAAAGTTCCGTCCTCTCAGAGGCAGCACAAGCCAATGGAATTTGTGCACAATTTCTGCAAAAGCTTCTGAGACCAACATTGTCCCCAAAGCTCTCTCCGCCGGAAGAGGCAGCCGGTGAAACCCATTGGACCAAAGCCGAGGCCCGGTGCCTGTCTTGGTTTCCTGGGCCGGGTTGAGAGCATTTCAGGGATTCGGAAGGTCCTGAGTTCATCTGAGTTCTAAGCCCCTGGATCTGGAGCCGCGGCTGTTCCGCACTCCGAGGGAAGCCTGGCATGCACCACACCCACAGCACCGAGCCGATCCGACAGGCTCCCGCGCCCTCGCTGCTGGTCCCAGCGCCACCCTCTCCGCCGTGGAACGCATCTCGCCATGCATTCCAAGGATTGTTTTGTCATGCGTTTGAAGGGGTTTGCAAGTGGTGGTGCCCTTACCCCTACCTTAGACAACATTGCCCTGAAACTGTCTTGCGTCGGGAGAACGCCGGGGTCTCAAACCCTACATGTTTCTTTCAAAGCCAGAAATTAATCATCATCATCATCATCATCATCGTCATCATAAACCAAAGCCTTCCTCCGACTGTGACTCTTGGCTGCGCGATGGAGCCCGAGTGCACCGGGCCGCCTTGGAGCCCCTCACTACCTAGCCTTGAGCCCTGAAGCCTTATAAAACCCAATCGCCTCTTCACCCCAGACACTTGAGATAAAGCCGGAGCCCATCTAGCGAAGCAGGCCTCAGAAGCCTCCTTCACCGTGGAACATTAATTCTGCAGCAAATCCGAATTTTTAAGAATCCCCAAACTTGAAGTCTCTCCGAATCTAAAACCTTGCTCCTCCGAATCCCCAAGCCCAGGTTCAATCCATCGCCTCTCCCCTGGCGAATGCTTCACCTGCCTCCGGGATTAGCTCCGAGGTGGGCGCCAGGGTTTAGGCAGCCGGTTGCACGTTACCAAGTCTGATGGCCAACGTTCGGGAGATTGCAGCAATTTCTGGACGCAGAAAAGACTGTCTAGCTATGTCAAGCCTATGCTTTGGGGCTAAGTGTGTAGCATGGCTCCAAGGTTTTGGAGAGGATTCGCAAAAACCCGCGAGGGTTCCGAGGTTTTGAGAGGCGATGAAGCTTGGGAGATCTTTCTGCGGTGCATGAGGCATCGCGCGTGTGACGACACGCCCCTCTGAGAGTTAGCTGGTTTTCAGAGCCTCAGGTGGAGGTTCCCTAGTGACATAGGCAGTGCCTGCAGCTGGAAGGAAATCTCAAGTGGCTCTTCAAAATGGAAGGTGCCGATTCGGGGAGTTCATGGGAAGACCGGCTTGACTGTCTGACTGGCTTCATTCCAGATGTTTGGCGACTCTGTATGCATATTATTGTATTGCCATAACACGTGGCTGTCTGCGCATCCATTTCTGGCCAAGCCATCTGCGGACGCAGCTCATGAGGGCGCCTTGCATTGGGGCTGCGATGCGTTACCTTCCGCAGCCTCTCTGCAATGTGCTCATGCTCGCAGCAGGGAGAAAGGACTTGAGCTATCCTGCTGGTTATGCAGTTACACAGTGTTTGCAGCAGTTGCAGACATGCACGACTCCGCGGCCATTTTCAGGTTGAGCTGTCTATAGTTGTTGGAGGTCGCTCCTGCTCCTGTGCCTGTGCCGGCTTTCCCCCAAGACTTGCAATGGCCCGCTCCAGCTCTCTGCTCGCCTTCTTGGTGTTGGCCCTTGGCTGCTCTGCGATGCTTTGCTTCGTGGGCACAACTCCACCTGCAAGCAAGTCCCTCCGCGCGCCAGCAGTTCAGATGGAGGCACGAGGTGGCGCTGATGGCGCACTGGGCGACATGACTCCTGATACCTACATCATCGGAATCACTGTGTTTGGCATTGCATCCTTGTTCGCCAACATCAGCGGCTTCTTCAACCCTTGAGGATGAAGACAGGCTCAGTCCAGTGAAAGTGGGCCGGTATCCCATTTTTAAGGGGATCATTGCTTCTTAGAGCTAGCAGCGGCATCCCTGACTAGGGAAGCAGCTATGCTGCAGGCGTGCTGAAAGACTCGAAAATGGAATCGGCAGCGTCATGCTGTGTTTGGTGTTGGCCAGTGCAGTCATGCAGAGATCGGAGCAGTTGCAGACATGCACGACTCCGCGGCCATTTTCAGGTTGAGCTGTCTATAGTTGTTGGAGGTCGCTCCTGCTCCTGTGCCTGTCCGGCAAAACCCCCAAGACTTGCAATGGCCCGCTCCAGCTCTCTGCTCGCCTTCTTGGTGTTGGCCCTTGGCTGCTCTGCGATGCTTTGCTTCGTTGGCACCACTCCACCTGCAAGCAAGTCCCTCCGCGCGCCAGCAGTTCAGATGGAGGCACGAGGTGGCGCTGATGGCGCACTGGGCGACATGACTCCTGATACCTACATCATCGGAATCACTGTGTTTGGTATTGCATCCTTGTTCGCCAACATCAGCGGCTTCTTCAACCCTTGAGGATGAAGACAGGCTCAGTCCAGTGAAAGTGGGCCGGTATCCCATTTTTAAGGGGATCATTGCTTCTTAGAGCTAGCAGCGGCATCCCTGACTAGGGAAGCAGCTATGCTGCAGGCGTGCTGAAAGACTCGAAAATGGAATCGGCAGCGTCATGCTGTGTTTGGTGTTGGCCAGTGCAGTCATGCAGTGATCGGAACAGTTGCAGACATGCACGACTCCGCGGCCATTTTCAGGTTGAGCTGTCTATAGTTGTTGGAGGTCGCTCCTGCTCCTGTGCCTGTGCCGGCTTTCCCCCAAGACTTGCAATGGCCCGCTCCAGCTCTCTGCTCGCCTTCTTGGTGTTGGCCCTTGGCTGCTCTGCGATGCTTTGCTTCGTGGGCACAACTCCACCTGCAAGCAAGTCCCTCCGCGCGCCAGCAGTTCAGATGGAGGCACGAGGTGGCGCTGATGGCGCACTGGGCGACATGACTCCTGATACCTACATCATCGGAATCACTGTGTTTGGCATTGCATCCTTGTTCGCCAACATCAGCGGCTTCTTCAACCCTTGAGGATGAAGACAGGCTCAGTCCAGTGAAAGTGGGCCGGTATCCCATTTTTAAGGGGATCATTGCTTCTTAGAGCTAGCAGCGGCATCCCTGACTAGGGAAGCAGCTATGCTGCAGGCGTGCTGAAAGACTCGAAAATGGAATCGGCAGCGTCATGCTGTGTTTGGTGTTGGCCAGTGCAGTCATGCAGTGATCGGAACAGTTGCAGACATGCACGACTCGGCGGCCATTTTCAGGTTGAGCTGTCTATAGTTGTTGGAGGTCGCTCCTGCTCCTGTGCCTGTGCCGGCTTTCCCCCAAGACTTGCAATGGCCCGCTCCAGCTCTCTGCTCGCCTTCTTGGTGTTGGCCCTTGGCTGCTCTGCGATGCTTTGCTTCGTGGGCACAACTCCACCTGCAAGCAAGTCCTCCGCGCGCCAGCAGTTCAGATGGAGGCACGAGGTGGCGCTGATGGCGCACTGGGCGACATGACTCCTGATACCTACATCATCGGAATCACTGTGTTTGGCATTGCATCCTTGTTCGCCAACATCAGCGGCTTCTTCAACCCTTGAGGATGAAGACAGGCTCAGTCCAGTGAAAGTGGGCCGGTATCCCATTTTTAAGGGGATCATTGCTTCTTAGAGCTAGCAGCGGCATCCCTGACTAGGGAAGCAGCTATGCTGCAGGCGTGCTGAAAGACTCGAAAATGGAATCGGCAGCGTCATGCTGTGTTTGGTGTTGGCCAGTGCAGTCATGCAGTGATCGGAACAGTTGCAGACATGCACGACTCCGCGGCCATTTTCAGGTTGAGCTGTCTATAGTTGTTGGAGGTCGCTCCTGCTCCTGTGCCTGTCCGGCAAAACCCCCAAGACTTGCAATGGCCCGCTCCAGCTCTCTGCTCGCCTTCTTGGTGTTGGCCCTTGGCTGCTCTGCGATGCTTTGCTTCGTGGGCACAACTCCACCTGCAAGCAAGTCCCTCCGCGCGCCAGCAGTTCAGATGGAGGCACGAGGTGGCGCTGATGGCGCACTGGGCGACATGACTCCTGATACCTACATCATCGGAATCACTGTGTTTGGCATTGCATCCTTGTTCGCCAACATCAGCGGCTTCTTCAACCCTTGAGGATGAAGACAGGCTCAGTCCAGTGAAAGTGGGCCGGTATCCCATTTTTAAGGGGATCATTGCTTCTTAGAGCTAGCAGCGGCATCCCTGACTAGGGAAGCAGCTATGCTGCAGGCGTGCTGAAAGACTCGAAAATGGAATCGGCAGCGTCATGCTGTGTTTGGTGTTGGCCAGTGCAGTCATGCAGTGATCGGAGCAGTTGCAGACATGCACGACTCCGCGGCCATTTTCAGGTTGAGCTGTCTATAGTTGTTGGAGGTCGCTCCTGCTCCTGTGCCTGTCCGGCAAAACCCCCAAGACTTGCAATGGCCCGCTCCAGCTCTCTGCTCGCCTTCTTGGTGTTGGCCCTTGGCTGCTCTGCGATGCTTTGCTTCGTGGGCACCACTCCACCTGCAAGCAAGTCCCTCCGCGCGCCAGCAGTTCAGATGGAGGCACGAGGTGGCGCTGATGGCGCACTGGGCGACATGACTCCTGATACCTACATCATCGGAATCACTGTGTTTGGCATTGCATCCTTGTTCGCCAACATCAGCGGCTTCTTCAACCCTTGAGGATGAAGACAGGCTCAGTCCAGTGAAAGTGGGCCGGTATCCCATTTTTAAGGGGATCATTGCTTCTTAGAGCTAGCAGCGGCATCCCTGACTAGGGAAGCAGCTATGCTGCAGGCGTGCTGAAAGACTCGAGAATGGAATCGGCAGCGTCATGCTGTGTTTGGTGTTGGCCAGTGCAGTCATGCAGTGATCGGAACAGTTGCAGACATGCACGACTCGGCGGCCATTTTCAGGTTGAGCTGTCTATAGTTGTTGGAGGTCGCTCCTGCTCCTGTGCCTGTCCGGCAAAACCCCCAAGACTTGCAATGGCCCGCTCCAGCTCTCTGCTCGCCTTCTTGGTGTTGGCCCTTGGCTGCTCTGCGATGCTTTGCTTCGTGGGCACAACTCCACCTGCAAGCAAGTCCCTCCGCGCCCCAGCAGTTCAGATGGAGGCACGAGGTGGCGCTGATGGCGCACTGGGCGACATGACTCCTGATACCTACATCATCGGAATCACTGTGTTTGGCATTGCATCCTTGTTCGCCAACATCAGCGGCTTCTTCAACCCTTGAGGATGAAGACAGGCTCAGTCCAGTGAAAGTGGGCCGGTATCCCATTTTTAAGGGGATCATTGCTTCTTAGAGCTAGCAGCGGCATCCCTGACTAGGGAAGCAGCTCTGCTGAGAGACTCGAAAAAGGAATGCGGAGAATTCTGCTGAACTCGGTGTTCGCAGCAAGGATGCCACGTGAACAAGCGGCCAAACCACCTTCCATTCCTTGGAGTGGAAAGCCTGTGGGGGTCGTTGACTGTATATGCAGCTGCCTTTCTTGATTCAGTTGCCGAGGGGTCTCGAGTGCATGGATGCTAGCAGCTAGCAGAGTCAACCGCCAACCCGAAGGGAGACTCACAAGTCTACATCCCGCCAGATGGGTGAAAGCACAACCACTCCACCTACAAAAGCCTATGAACATGACAGCAAGCTCGCCTTAGCACAGGCATCCTGCCCAGGGGCGATGTGAAAGTCCGTTTCTTGTGGTAGCAGTTGCAGGGCTAGAGGGGCCTGACTCAGGGCATGATGGGTCGCGAGAAAACAATAGGAAGAGCAACACAAGAAGCTTCAGACATTGGAGCATAGCCGGGGCATAGCGGGGCATACCTGTGCCTGTGCACAGAGTTGCACGCGTAATGTCCGCGGATGAGGACCAGTCGCAGAATGAAATTGAAAGGTGCGCTGAGGTGCTTGCTGGAAGTTGCAAATCTCGAGGTTTCGAAGTTTCAGCGTGCACTGGAGAGAATTTGAAGGTCTTGGGTTCACCTGCTCGGTGCCACAGTTCACCTTAAGTTGCCAAGCTCGAAGGATTTCGTTTGCGCTTTGTGCCACGAGCTGATCTATGAGCCAGTGGTGCTTCCCTGCTCCCATGCGCCCTGTCCTCAGCAAGAAAGTGTTTGACAGGGGGTTGTGCGTACCATGGTGTGCCTAGAACGCAATCAGCCTGGATGCTGAGCGGACACGTCCCAGGTTCTGCCGCGCCTGCCTGGTCGACTGCCTTCACCGCGGTCCCAGTGCCCGGCGTTGCCCGCTTTGCCGAAAGCCACACGACTCATTACGACTCTTCTGGGGGTGCTGCTGGTTCTCTGCTGTGCGTGATCGGATTTTGAGAGGCGCGTGAACAGGCAGTTCGAAGTAACTAGCTGTCCATGACGCCACAACCCACACAAATGCGCTGACCTGAATGAAACCCTGAACCCCAAAGCCACCCCGCGCCACTTCAGGTTGCTTCACGCGACGGCCAAGGAGGCGTGGCACCAGTTAAGTGCAGGCTGAGGCCTCACAAGACACTCCTGTAACACCCCTAAGATATCCACATGCTAGTCTTGATGCTCCGAGTTGCAGAAGCTACATACATGCGAGACTCCGCCTGCAAGTTCTCAGTCTCGCGTCTGTCATGCCAGCCGCTGAAGCCGTCAACACCAGATTAAAATAACCGAGCCATTGCAACACGTAGCAGGACCTCGTCCCCTGTGCTGCCTTCGGGTCGCTGCTTGCTGAGCGCTTCCCTGAGGTCCGGACTTGAACGGGAGACCAGGGAAGCGTCATCCTCTTCTTGTTTACCAATGTTCTTGTTGCCACCCTCGTAATCGCATGTGTGCTCCCAGACTGTGGACCACGTCAATACATGACCAACCATGACCACCACAAGTCATGGCAAAATCCGGCGGACACACGGCCGTTGCTGCATCCTGCTGATTCACTGCCACGAGTACCGCCATTCCTCCACATTCTCTGTACTTCCATGTCTAGTAAAGAAGCTTCTTTAACTACCGTTTGCAAACTCGTTAACAAATATTGCCATGAATAACACTGTTGCCGCTATGGCAACTTCGGGGAGCTTCCGAAATGCTTGATCTGGTATGTCTCTGCAAGCTCCACGTTTCTCAGCCCGAACACTGAGAACCTGCTTAAAGGAGTACGCGCGTCGCGGGGCTGCAGAGAAGGCAGGGCAGATTCCTGCGCAAGCATTAAACCCTAAACCCTAAACCCTCAACCCTAAGCCCTAAACCCTAAGGGGCTTGAGTAGCTTCAGAGGCTTGGCCTTGGGTCTTGTTCTCGAGGCGAGAGCATCATGGGGTCGACAATTGAATTGCCACGCTATGGTCAACCCGTCGGACCGAACTGCATTCCGTGCTAGCATGGCACGGAAGCTTCGCCGATCGGCATCCGAGAGCTGTGAGCAGAGAGTCTTCATGTAACTGCGCCTTCCGACTGAAGCCCTTCTCGTTCTAAATGTTGGTATCCTTACAGGACATGGCGGCATCCCAGTGCACATTGGCTAGTCTTTTACGAACACATGCATAACGAAGAGTGGCAGAGTCATAATGCAATCTGGGACTTGCACTTTAAGATTGGAGATTCAGCTTGAACTTGGGGTTTTTCAGCAAATGGTGGTCTCCAAATGGCGTTTAGTATTAGTAGGCTTCAGTGTGGCTGTACGTGTAGTTTTTGACACCCTAGGAATTTGCAATCCGCGATCAGGAAGTGACATTGTCAAAAAAAAATTGGCCCACTTTGAGGACTAACTTCGGCCAACTTTAAATTTCGGAACGTGTCGCATCTAAATTGTAAATTGGCATGTACTTGGTTTGGTTCATAGAAAAGTTTGGATGTGGTAACGCTTGACGGTTTTTTTCATTAGTAGGGCTTGTATGGTTTGGGACTGAACTGAGGAAGTTTTTTTTGCAGATTGGCATCCAAAAACTTATATCAAGAACTCTAGCAACCTCCGGACATTTGAAATTTCCAGAATTCGCACTAAGACAAATGATAACAGAATCCAGGCCTTAACTTCATTGCTGTTGATTGTCGAGCAATTGCTGGTCTCTTATTGTTTTTAGTAGATTTGGTTTGGATTCATGTGAAATGAGCGGCAACTGGCTTATAGAAGATTCGGAGCATGGATGTACTCGCGCTTGATACGTCTTAAGCTCGGGCTTCTATGGGACAGTACCTTCCAGGTTTGGGTTGCCACCAACTCACTTCGGAACATGAATCGAATGTAAAATGTACGATATTCAGGGCATCCAATAAGTTTGCAATACGCAGGGGCTTGCAATCTCCTAATTTGAATTCTATCAGTTACTTTACATTTGTACCCTTATGAATCTTGGCACTTGACAGGTGGAATATAGTTGAGTAGGTCTCAACTCGGATTACATAAATTGTAGGATTTAACTTGACAGCCTGGTGCGAGCATACACATTTCTCGAAATGCCGCCCTATCCTGCCTGTAATGCTACCAGGAAAAGACTGTCAGGCAATGCGAGGGAAAAGCCTGTGCAACAATGCAGGCTGTGGCAGAGCCTGAATCAGAGGGCTCGCCCCCCGACAGCCAAGAGGACTGGGTTGGGCAAGAGAAGTCGTCTCTTGCCAAATTCAAAGTCCAGTATTCTTCCAGGCAAGGGGGTCGGACATATCGAGCTTGCGTGGTGGAAACTGAGCGGATGGCCTCACTTGATTTATCTGCTCTAACTCTAACGAGAGAGAGAGAGTGGTCAAAGAAGAACCCCGGGGCTAAGTGTTGGGGGGGATGCTTGCTTGTTCAGGTTCAGGTTCGGATTGGGGGGCTATGGTTCGACACAAGGGGGTCATTGATCACCAGTTTCACGTCAAACCGGGCACCGGGGTACCAGCAGCCAACACCACCTCACTGGATAAAGGGGGGCTACGGGATTACAAGGGGGGCTACGGGTTTAAAAAGGGGGGGAACAGTTGGCAGAGTACACCCGGGCACCGGACACCGACCACTCCACCCCGAAACAGGGGCGGGCAAAGATGCCCGGGGCGCAGACCCCAAGCCCCTAGAAAGAAAGAAAGAAAGAGGAGAGGTGCATCTTCACACGACAAACGCAATCTTTTCTCGACAATGTGCTGCAATTGTCGACGCAAGGAATTCATGCAGTCGGCTGGGGTTGTTGCAGGCCCTTGCTGCAGGTATCCCGAAGCCCCAAAGTTCCCAAAGTCAGGACCCACAAAACCCACAGAACCCACAAGCTGCAACCCAGCTCCCTCAGTCTTTCAGGAGCTTCCGCTGTTCGTGCTGGAATCTATCCTCCCCCTTCAGCGGCTACACCTGAATGTCTTTGAGCCAAGGCTCGGGGCCTCTTCATATGCATATATGTGCATAGGTATATATGTATATATGTATCATGATACACGCTTGCATATGCATATACAATCAATATATATATATATATACATATACATGCATATATATATATATATGTGGCAGTTGATCAATATTGCTGTGTCCCGGAATCGTATCTTTCGCCAAAATCAAATTTCCTTTCGCGGAACTTTAGGGCGCCCAATCGCGCGCACTCCTGAACCCCAAGACCTATCAAGACCTATCATCACATCCATGGCGCCTATGTACTAAAGGTACGCAAGCAAATGCCACGTGGGCTGGACCCTTCATGGGATACGCTAGGCTTTCACGGGACTTTCGCGCAGCTTGCGCCAGTCTTTCGCAAATTTTAGACTTTCGGAAACGGATTTCCTAAATCCTGAATCCTCAAACCCTAAGCACTAAAAATTAACCTTAAACCCTCGCTGCGCGTAGTGTGGTCCGACGGAGGCTTTGAGCCAGCTGGGCATACGAGAGCTAGCCTTATGCCGCAGATGCATAGCAAACAGGCGCCTTACATCGAAGCTTTCGCCAAAAAAGAGTTTCCTTTCGCAGACCCTCTTCGCGGATCTTTCGCGCACACTTATACATCCTTGAAATGTAGGTTTTATATCAAATTCCTTACAAGGACCTTTTGACCAAAACCCATATATTGTATCTACACACATTTTTTGGTATATGTAGTCTACTTTATCTGTTTTGCATGATGGTATAATCATCGCAGAACGCCTTCGTCGTCATCACCATCATGGTTGCATTTGTTTGCTTTTTGGGGGGTCTCGAGGCTTTCATGGATCAGGTCTTGGGTGTCTAGCGTGCCTTCTAGTGTGCATAGAGGCTTCGGCATCGGCGCAGTTTGCAATTGGCTTGCTGGCTCCAGGCTCGAAGCCCCCATGCCCTGAGAGCCTGCACCCCGTGTAAAATCTGCTGCCGCTGTGCTTGGCCAGATATCGTGCGCTTGTGCGCGTCGCGCTGCAAAGTGGTCGGCGCTTTGGTTTGGTCGGACTGCGTGTGCTGAGTGTCCAGAGCAAGGGTTCAGCCTTGGAATTAGGATGATTTGGGCTTTCCGACAATCAGATTCGACTTGAAACGTGAGCCCGGCCTGCACGATCGGAGCGTTGAGCTTGTCTGAGCTGAAGCAAGTTTTTTGGCGTTGCAGCCAACAGGATTCGATGGTAACGGCAGTCACCTCAAGCACGGCGTCGAAGCCGTCATAGAGGACCGAATGTTTCGACACAGGGTTTACGTTCACATTGTTGATGTTAGTAGCGAGAGAGTGAAGGAAAGATTGATGGGTAGTTGAAGCTGATAGCGCCGTGTGCTGTCTTCTGAAGCCAGAGTTCAGCAATCGAACAGCCTCCTGCTTCCAGAAACCACGCAAGGCTTGTGAGCAGACTGCCGATGGCAGATTCCAGCTGCAAATTGTGGCAACTCGCGCCTTCAAGATTATGGAGGCCACATGAGGGTGCATGGCACTTCCAATTGAACTTGAGGGTATTGTCTTTGAAGCCTGCTTGATGCATCACTTGCCAGCAAACCTGCAATGTATCGATTGGTCACTTCTTCTCCTGTGTTCTGTAGAGAATCTGCCTGGTAGGTCCGGGGATGTCCGGGATGGTTTGCTGAGTGGCTGTAAGGGCTAGCGGCTAGCAAGGTCTTGCACCGTACCTTGAGCCTTTAGCCCCTTGTGCAAGTCCCAGCCCCTATGGTCCACACCACTGCCCCCAAGGCCAGTCTCCACGAAAGCGGCTACCTCCTGGCCACTGTGCGCTTCCCGTGCCTGGAGAAGGCACCCGACTCGGAGGAGGCGCCTCGCTTGCCGAAAGCTCTTTCTGCGGAGGTTGGTGCATTGCACTGGTAGTCATTTGTAGGTGTAGTGGTGGTGGTGGTTGTAGTGGTGGTGGTGGTCGTCGTCGTTGTGGTTGCTAAATCCTAGACGGCGAAATCCCTTTTCTTCAAACCCTAAATCCTATTCCCGAAGCCTTAAAGAGGGGGGTTACTGAAGTCCGAATTTGGAGAGCTCCCAATCCTAAACAGCAAATCCCATTCCGAAATCCTTTTTGCTACACCTTAAAGAATGGGATCCCAAAATTTTGTTCCCTAATCTTATTCCGTTAATAATTCCGTAAATCATACTCCTTAAAACGGAGCCGTCTTGCCTGATCCTGCAGGCTCAATCCTAAAGAGCGGGGTGCCTAAGTCGCAACCTTTATCTAAATCTTGTTCCCTAGATTTTCTTCTAATCCTAAATCCTGCTCGTTTAGGATTTAGCAAATAAGAAGGGCCCGTTATACATATATATATATACATTTATATATGTATGCTTATTTGCACACTCAACGAATTCATCATGTTACGTTTTATGTAGTTTTTACATTGAGAGCGTTTAGAGGGCCAACCTCGTAAATGGTATAGGGCTCAGTGCTTCCTGTCGAAGTTTTTTGAGACAGAGATCTGACCCTTCAGAAGACGGACGGCGAGCGAGAACACCACGCGAGCAGCGTGTTGGCCGCTTGAACGCTCAAAGCCATGAGAGTCCGAAATGGAGGTAAGGTGAGGTGTTCCCTTCAGGCCCAAAGCCGAGGTGCAGACAGCCGAAGCTCTTCTCCCAGATCTTGAGGAGTGGCAGGCCGTCGGTCGGAGTGCACAATCCGTACCAGTCAAGGGCGGGGATAGGGATCAAAAAAAAAATAAAAAAGGATCAAAAAGAAAATAACAAAGGATCAAAAAGAAAATAAAAAAGGATTAAAAAAAAATAAGGCCGCGATCGACGACCCTCTCACACGAAACGCGTCTCGAGGCGCAAAAACTCGAGTTTTGGTACGTTCTCAGAGCACGACACGACACGCATCTCGAGGCGCTAAAACCCTGAGTTTTGGCACGTTTTCCGAGTGGAACTCTTGGCTTCCCGGCTTCTTGGCTTGTTGCCTTCTTGGCTTCTTGGCTTCCTGGCTCTCCTCGGCTTTTAGCTTTTTGGCTTCTTGGCTTCTTGGCTTCTTTTTTAAGTCGCAACCGCTTCCTTCAACGCATACGCGTGTGTCGAAAGCCATGATGCGAGGATTGTGTTTGCAAATGGGGGGGGCTGCGCCCCCCCCAACCCCCCCGCTTTTTATGTCGCGCAAGCTTGCTTCGAAAAATAAGCGTTTTTTTTCGAAACTAATGACGCGAGCATTGTGTTTGCGTGTTGGGGGGGGGGGGCTGCGCCCCCCCCAGACCCCGCTTTTCAAATCGCGCAAGCTTGCTTCAAAGCATACGTCTTTTCGAGACCCATGATGCGAGCATTGTGTTTGCAACTGGGGGTCTTCTACTACTACTACTACAACTACTACTACTACTACTACTACTACTACTACTACTACTACTACTACTGCTACTACTACTTCTCCTGCGACTACGATTACGACTACTGCTGCTGCTGCTGCTCCTACTACTACTACTACTACTACTACTACTACTACTATTACTACTACTACTACTACTACTACTACTACTACTACTACTACTACTACTACTACTACTACTACTACTACTACTACAGCAACAACTATTATTATTATTACTACTACTACTACTACTACTGATATATTATATATTGTATACTATATTTGGTTGTTATTTATTATATACGACCATTATTATGTATTATATATTTTAAAATTCGGTCTTAGATATTAAGTATCATGTATTATATTTATCTATATATATATATATCTTATTATATACAGTATATATATATGTTAGATAATATATAGACATTAGACATTAAATATTAAATATTATATATTATATGTTATGTATTATAAAAGAAATAGTTTATATTATATGATATTATATCATAAACTCTTATCTTAAATTATATTACATTATAGTGTATTCTATGTTATTGTATTATATTATTCATAATGTATCTTATATCATATGTTTAAATATTTTTTAAAAATATTATATTATATATTCCTTGATAATATAATATATTGTATTATATCGTACATGATATGTTGAAGATTAACATGAATATAAATAAATAATAAATATAGAGATGCATAATATATTGGTCGATCGCGTCGCGAGCAACATACCAAAACTCGAGCTTAAGCGCCTCGAGATGCGTTTCGTGTGAGGGGGTTGTCGATCGTGCTCCGAAAACGTCCCAAAACTCGAGTTTTGGCGCCTCGAGATGCGTTTCGTGTGAGAGGGAGGGTCGTCAATCGTGCCCGGAAAACCTTTCCAAAACTCGAGGTTTAGCGCCTCGACACGCGTTTCGTGTGAGAGGGTCCTCGATCGGGTTCCGAAAACGTACCAAAAATCGAGTTTTAGTACTCGAACATTCGAAGTTTATTTTCTTTTTGATCCTTATTTATTTATTTTTTGATCCTGGGCTGCGTATTTTTTTTTTGATCCTTTTTTTATTTTTTTTTGATCCGGCAGCCTCAAGGGCGCATGTACAATCTCGGAGCCTTCCATGTAAACTCTGAGGCCCAAAAAGCCCTGAATTTAACTTTTGGGTTTCAAAAATTAAGCTACCCAATCCAGAGCCTTCATCGAGCCTTTCAAAGGTTTCATCTCCAAACTCTAACCGATATATCCCACTGCAGGGCTTCGTGCGCGCTGAGCGGCCACATCACCTGGATGGAATTCTCCGGCAGCTCGGTCCGCGGCCGCCCTGCACGCAACCAGGAGCCCATTGTCGCGTGGCATCTGCGGGTCTGCGGAAGGGAAAATATCCTCATGCGCTGCCCCCTGCGCTCACCCTGCGCTTGTAGGAGCCATGGCGCTTTGGGCAGAACCTTGGCCGAACACCACTGCAACAAGAATGAGCTTCACTGATGTTCGCGGTAGACATGTCGCATCCAACCTGTGCAAGGCAGCCCTGCTGAACCCCCTGCCACCTCTCGGCGTGGCGCCGGAGCTCCGCGCGGACGTGCTGGCGGCGGAGACGGCGGCGGCGCGCCTGCAGGTGGTGAAGCGAGGCCATGTCGGCCATGTCGCTGAACTGTCACGGGCGGTTTGGGAGAGGCCGCAGAGCTTAAGCTGAGCTTGAGGCTCCTTCGCACGAGTTGTGGAAGCAGAATCAAAACGATAATCTTTTTTGGGAAATTGCTGATGATCAAGCTAGGTGGCCCCAAAAGACCTGTAGAGAACCTGCCACATCTCACGAGTATACTACTCGAGGCAGAAGGTTGCTGGTTTCTTTCGCCTTTGTGTGAATCGGAAAGAATGGCCGAAGCTGTGGTAGATGTGGAGCTGCGCTGTGGAGATCGTCTTGGCGCCCCCTTTGTTGCTTTGGTCCCAGACCAGAAGTGCTCGCCAGGGCTCAGCGCCTCGTTGGAACACCTCCGCTTGCTGGCGAACTCTCCGGCACGGCGGCGGGGGGCCCAGAAGAAGCCCCACCGGCTGAAACCCTAAACAGCTCCTCAGGCCTTTTTCTCTGCCGAAACCTGTAATCGCTTTCTCCACGCCCGAACCTCATGTCCCGAGCCCGCAGTCAGCGTCAGGTGGGTTCTCATGTTTTCGCGCTTGCCCGCGCCCGTTGCCCTGACGGCCGTTGTCGCACGGACCTTACCAGACAGCCCGATGATGAGGGTGACTTCTCCTTTGGAATGCTAGAGCCCCTTCACATTGTACTTCTCTGGAAAGGTTCTCCATCGGGTTAACGAGAGAACGGCTTTGGGTAGGTGACTGGAGTATGGGTTCTAGAGACACTTGTGGGCACTATGACAGGGACTGTGACGAGGCTGTGGAAAGCGTGTAGAATCCTACCTGTGCTCTTTGAGGTCACCCTGGCCGTCCAGAGTCTAGAAGTGTTGTGTTTGGGAGGTACAGAAGCATGATTTTATCACGTTCACACTGAACTTCTTGAGTACCGAACTGCGGACCGTCCGTTCCTACAGGTGGTGGCCTGTATTGTTTCGGCGGCGTTTCCCGGACAAGCGAGAGGCTGATCACTCTGACGCGCTCACTTTAAGGCTTGGGATCTCTTCCACTGCATGTAGGAGGAAGGACCCGTTGACTGCCTGAATCCGCCAAAAAACCCCAACCTCTGATGGACGTTGTGTTATGTAGTCAGTCACTTGAGTTTGCATGTCGACTGGTGCTGCCTCCGAATCCGCATGGCTCGAGAGTGCGTTCATGAAGTTTTAAACGGCGCCTGTGAAACTGTGAATAGATTGAATCGGCTCCGCATCTGGAAAGCGAGCGGATGCGAGCAGAATACTTCTGTCAATGACTGATACAGAAGGAATTTGACCACCCAGAGCAATTTTCGAGCGCAATGCTCACCGCTGCCACTTAACCTGCTACACGTTTGTGTGCAAGAGCTGCTTAGGGTTAGCTGTCAGGTCCGTCGCGTCCACTGCGAGACTCGGTTCCCCACCCAGTAAACAGTACCTGCACTCCACCCCGCCTGGGAACCTCTTTCGTTCTTCACATACCCTCAAGTTTGCAGGCACTGTGTCTGCAACAGGTGCTGGAGCATGCTGGAACATGATATGAAGTTAGAGAATTGATGCAGTGCTGCCATACACTTGTGTGCTTGCTACGCTGGCTCGTTGATTTCTGCTCACAGCCTAATCAGCCTAAGAGGACCATGTAAGAAAGTGTGAGAGAATTAGTAAGTAAGGTAAAAACAACGTCGATGCATCCCCTGACACAAAGCGAAATCTCGAAGACCAGGAGTTGAGCAAGCCGGGACACACACACACAATGCAGGTTGCAGCTTAAAAGCATCAGGGCTCATGCATGGTGCTGACAAGCAGGCATGAAATACGGCTCTCGCGTGTGGCAGAGCCAGCTGCCTAGCGGTACGACAGCAGCAGTTTTTCACAAGATGTTTCATTCTGAGTTGGAGTCGAGAGGACTCGAGAGAAGCCACACAGCAAGGACGAGTCGTTGTTTTTTCTCAGCTCGAGACAGCCACAACATTGACGTTCCTTAGGTATGTTGGTGACTGGGCCACGTCCTCACTAGACCCGACAGGCCCTGCCCTAAACCCCCCCAGCCCCAAACCACCCTTAACATGCTGCAATCCTTGTCCTCCCGAGCCTCTCGTCCTTTCAGCGCAAGGCCCCGAGGCGAGCTGCCACCTTGAGCTCGTGCAGCTCGTGCCATCATTTGGGCATGCAAGGTTCACGGTGGCTGGGCATTTGGGGGCTTTTGCGTCCTTTCGGGGGTGTTTAGGCACATCATCGCAGGAGCTGCGGCATGGCATCTCTACCTTGAGTTGCATATCACGCTGAGATAAGGATTCGGGTTGACGACCATGGACCTTAAGCACTACCTCAGCTTCGGATTCTTGCTGTCGCCTCAATGCAGGTCTCGCGTGGCGTGCGCAGAGTTTCTGGCCATGCCGGGGGCAGAAGCACGAGCCGCCAACTTCGTCGAGCCAGGAAAGATGGCAGAATGGCTTGTGGATGCTTGCGAATATTGGAGTCATGACTGAAGTGGTGCATGCACCACTCTGTTTTGGAGTTGGCAAAGTTTGTCGTTTCCTACTTGAGGCTCTCAACGCACAAGATCACCAAAGCCTGCAGTTACATTGTTTGCGAGTGAACTGCTGGACAGATCCTACTTTACCCACCTTGCCTGACTCGGATCAGGGCCACCCCTCTCTCTTACAGCAGTGATCCATACGGGCCCTGCAAGCATCCAGTCAATATCTTGAGTACTCCTCAGAGGGGTGGTTAAGCCGCACCATTCCGCAAGGGTCTAGGGGTTTTAGGGAGCTTAGGGCTGTGTTTTTAGGGTTTTGATGGGTTTTGCATGCGTGGGGGCAGACCGAAGCGCAAACAGGACGAGTGCACAGCTCCTTCGGCGACTTCGGTCACAAGCGGCAGGGGCCTCCACTGCTTTGCGGGCTGTGTGGGCGTGAAGGGGTAAAGCGTAAAGTGGATGAGGATACTCTTCGACCTTTGGGCTGCAGCCAGAAGGCTTTCAGGGAAGCAAGAGAGGTCTGAGACCAGCCAAGCGAAACAATGCCTTCCCTTGTTAGGCGTTTTGATGGTGGCGTCAATGATCCAGATGGAGGCCGGAGATTTCATGGCTGCAGCTGCAACTGTGCTCTCATTGGCCCTTGCAGGCACTAACATGTAGATGCACAGTGAACACAGCGATGGAGCTTCAGATGAGGCGCCATCATCGAAGAGACGACCTGCCCAAAGTGGAAGCCTCGGGATGCTGCGATCACTGCACGCGGGAGCTTTTCCTCTCACTTGTTGCGCAACTTTTTCAGTGCGATGCGGGGAAATCGTGGGCTACAGGGAGTCACAGGGAGCTACGGGCCCAAAAAGGCAGTTGTAGCGTAGACGGCTTAGATCAGTTGCTTCGAGCTCACAGATCTTAGACTTCACAGGACAGCGTCTTAGATGTGGATGGCGATCTCCTCTCTCTCTCTGTGAAGCTTTGAGGCGAGGGATCGATATATTATTAGCAAAGAACATAGTTTGGCGCTCTCAAGTCCCCAAAAACTTTATGCTGACCCGAGACCCAAGACGCAGAAACCCGCTAAATTCTCTTGACGTTGTTTTTGCCTTTGTCCCGGCCAATGTGCCACTCCAAGGGGCTTTGATTTCGGGCTTGTGCACAAAAAAACTCTTCAAGCTCAAGGCGGACGGCATACATTTGTATAAGCATCCGTAGCAGGCGTTGTATTACCGTTTATTGAATTTAGATTATTAACATCAACAGGCCCCTCCCCCCCCACTAAAACCCTAAACCCTAAACCCTCAAGACCAAGAAGGCTGGGCCTCGCCGAGAACACGCACGGCACCGGCCTCAAGGCTGGCCCGCTGCAGCTGGGGCCGTGCACCCAGGAGTTTCTTGGGGTTCTGTTTTTTTTTGGGGGGGGGGGGGGGGGGGGGGGTTTCGGTGGAGGGTTTGAGGGTTTTTGGCTGTTTCTTTGTTTTGTTCCTGGAATCGTTTGGGGCCGTGTGTTGAGGGTGGCGAAGCTGCACAGGGGCTTAGCCACAGCCTAGACTTGTTGATCGCGCGCCTGAGCCTCTATTTCTTGCAATCTCGGCGATGCTCGCAGCTTCAATGTCTAAGGCTGTCTACCATCTTCGTGCGTGGGGTGCTTAGACCTTCGACCTTGCATCCCCGGAGTGAAATGGCCTGGTTTTGTGCTTTGTGGAACAGGAGTTGCTCGGGTTCTGCGTTCGCTGCATTTCGAGTGGTGCTTGGGTGCTCATGCTAGCTGATATCTTGGATTGAGAATCCCCAATGTGGAAAGAAACACGATCCCTACGGCAGCATTCTACCTGAACAAGGCCGGTTCCCTGGTATTTATGATACGGCCGAAAGGGGCCAGAATCAACTGCTCTATTCTGTGCCGAGTTGGAGTTCCGATTGGAATCGTCGGAGGATGCTTGTACCAGGCTGCCCCCATGGATTGGAGATTGGGTTTGGTGAACATGCTTGCGCCCGACATTTGTTTTATGGTTTAGTGTTTAAGGCTTGATTTGAGGATTTGAGGGCTGTGCTGCATCTTCAATCTCCAACGTTTGCAAGAGGGGAATGCTGAGCAACGAGCACGATGGATGTTGAAAGGCTCATAGTCTATGGTCTGTCTCAAAGCTGACATGAAACCTGTCTCCCTTGGGACTGCGAGCTAGCGTGGATCCAAATGTGCCACAGCAAAAGTACTTGCAAAGTGGACATAGACCCCAGAAGCATCTTCACGCAGAATCCTGACGTGAAGCATTCATGAGCTACGCACAAGTTTGTGTGCCCCGGTGTGATGTGTGTCTCTGTGAGCGCACATGCACAAATGCGACGAGTTAAATGAAACAACACCCATTCAGAATTCAGGTGTATTGCTGCAAATTACAGGATCTGATTTTCTCTTCAAACACGTGCTTTTGTAAGGGGCTGATTCACACGCGCGAAGCATATTGAATGACCAAGTAACAACTGAATCTGTTCTTGCAACATGCATTCGTACCTTTGAGCGATGCAGGTATTTATGCATGTGATTGCATATGTATACGTCAATTGCACGCATAAGTCTATGACAGCCTCTGGAGGTGTTCGAGCGCATTGCCAAAGCCCGCGCAAAGGCCGCGGAGGCTGCTGCAGACGCCGCCAAGGCAAGCGCGATTCAATGGCT